>CM034155.1:250604781-250925819 GCA_019776745.2 Taxus chinensis | reverse complement strand
TATGTTGGGATTCAATGCATATGGCAGACCTCTCCTAGGTCTTGAAGCATACTACGGTCAACTGAATAGACAACCATCACCCTCACTCTCAGCATGGGGTGACAACTATTTAACTAACCAATTGTCAACACAAACTCTGCCTCCAAGGACTAGATATAGTTATTCTTTCCAAATAGAGGAGTTGGATCAGCTCGCTCAAATGCAACAACCAGAGCCTTCAGGCTCAAACAACATGACGTTTATGGTAGAATTTGGTTCATCTCCTCAGGTGTTGCTTAGACCACAAATTAGTGGACAATCATATCCATATCTATTTTTAGATGATGAACATTCAATGCGTTATGCCAGGATGAACAACACTCTCAGAGTATGTACCCACCTATAGGAAGTTTACAAACACGACCCAAGGTCTCTTTTTCAAGAAAACACCTCCATGCCACTACTTATAGGAAATTCCCTTGGTGAAACTTGGCAAGATAATGACCAATTCATAGCAGGGTATCATACCCCTTTACAGCCTCAAACAACACAACAAATGCCCATAAGGCAAACTACCATGTCTTTACCAATAGAGGTCATTTCGGCCTTGGCTGAAAAGGTTAGAGGGCTGGAACTTGCTCAAGCAAATCAAAATTCACATTTTGGAAAAGTAGGAATCCCCAACCTTCCACATCATCCTAGCCAAGTATACCTCCTCATGGGAACAAGCATGTTGGGCATGCCTCCTCAGTATTCACAACAAGCGCCAACTAGAACCGCGTTTGCTAATGCCACTCCGGTGGAAAATATGATACCTCCCAGTCTAGTACAAAATAATCCATTCCTGGGCAATACTCCTCCATACTTAAACATGTATTCCAAGTCACCACAAGAAGATATGTTCTCTTCTTCTGGCATGTTCACTCAACCACAGGGATTTCCTTATGTCCCTGCAAATGCATATGCTACACCATATCAACAACCCATTCCATCTCCACCCCCTCAACAGGCGTCATCAATGGTCGAAACCTATGCGATAGGAACTTATTCAGAATATTTGAAAGAGCCCTTAGACTTCACTATATGAAGTTTCATGCTTCCAAGACCTCTTCCCAATTTTCCCAAGTACAAGGGGGAGGGAGACCCGAATGCACATATCAAGGCCTATGCCAAAGCCATTTGAGAACTACTACTTTGGGATGGGGTTGTTACTAAAATATTCCCCAAAACTTTAGAGGGCATCACCCTCGATTGGTATTATTGAATACTTGAAGCTTCTGTCCATTCATTTAAGTAACTCTTTTCAGAGTTCATCAAGGTGTTTGACATGAACAAACTGTTGAGAACAAGAATCAGGGATTTCTTGCATATTAAGCAAGAACACAATGAATCTGTTGCTCATTTCATCCAAAGATGGCGTACAGTCCTTTATTCTTCAGAAATTGCTCCAAACATGGATAAGATGGAACTATGTGATTTATTCCTTCATTCTCTCAGTAGAGAGATAAAGGAAGAAGTTCAGAAGTTCCCACTAAGGACTTACGATGAAGTACTTGAGAGAGTCCTCTGAATAGATCAAGCTGCAATAGATAGCGGCCGCAAGACATATGGAACAAATGGGAGGTTAATCATCCCCAACCAAAATACTATAACATATCCTACTACCACAAACATCAATCAAGGACCTAAAATACTTAACAAAAATCACAGCGTAACAACAGATGGAGTAACTGACCAAGAAAAAAATACAAATGTTGTAAATACTCCACCGCCAGTTAACAATCAACGAAACAACAAATTTACCCTGACAATCAACTTGGTGGATTTTAATCATCCAAAAAAACAACAAGAAAGGAAAATCTAGACACATGGTCCAAGTCAAAATTCAACTGGATATCAAAACCAAAATCAAAACCAAAGACAACAAACGTAAAATTTTAATCCTAATAGTCAACGGTTTAATCAGAGTTTTGGACCATAATACGTGCTAACCCAACAACCTAGGAATTACAATCCCAACTCGTATTGTGGTTTCCACAAAGTTCAAGGCCATGACACTAGGACTTGCCACGATTACAATAAATTCATGCAACGTTTTCCAGAAGAACGAAGGTAACTTTTCATAAATATGTTCTTAGAAGATCTTGTGTCACATGCGCCAAATACTTTCACGGGAGCAGTCTCCCCTCAAAATGCACCCCTCAAAATCTTCAATGATCCGCTCCCAAATCACAATAACAATAAATTAAATCCAAAAGGGATGACCAAGGGTGCAATGATAGGAAACAATGATCATGAAGTGTCAACTTCACTAAATCCACCTGTCACACCATAATTAGGAAATCAGCTACGACCCAAGATAGTTAGTGTTATCCAAAATTCACCCCTCAAGGTAATTTTGATAACATGCAAGCAGTTATATTGATTCAGGGCGAAAAGTCATGTTTCTAGGGTCCCCTCATATTTGTCTAACTTCCCTGTCCAAGAGGAAGAGAGTAAGTCCTGAGAAAATGTGAAAAGGGGGTTGCAGAAGGAAAATAGGTTGATCCAGAAAAAATCGTGAAAATTGGCTAAGTCCTGCTCAAGGTCGCCTCTGGGACGTGTGGGACAGAAAAGCGCGAACCGGCCGAACCGGGTGAAATCAGCACAAACAGTCCGAAACGCAGCAAGGACAAATGGGACAAAAGTACACGGCAGGCGCGAAATGCCGGTTCGACAGAGGGAAAAAATTTGACTAACTGCTGAGAGGGATAGTCTGGGACATTTGGGTCAAAAATACCTGAATCGGTCGGTTCGGCCGAAATCAGTCGAGGCAGTCCAAAACAAAGTGGGCCAAGTGGAACAAAAATACCCGAACCAGCCGGTTCGGCCGAAATGGGAACAAATGGTCCGAAAGAAAATGGGACATTTGGGCCAAAAATGTGCGAACCGGCCGAACCGGGTGAAAAGAGTCGAGGCAGCCCGGAAGGCAAATGGGACGCATGGGACAAAAAGGCGCGAACCGGCCGGTTCGGCCGAAATCAGCACAAAGAGCACTGTACCAAATGGGACAAAGGGACGCGTGGGACGCGAAAACCTGAAGAATCCGAGGACCAATAAGATCATGACACGTGTCGCAGGAGGAAAATTCAACGTTTGGTCCGGAAACTTCAAACGGCCATAACTTTTGACTCCGAGCTCCGATTTTGATAAAATTGGACTTTCTGGAACGGGCACGACGTCCTCTACGCCACAAAAACTGGATTTATTAATTTTAATGAGGATAGATATATTTAAATAAAGGGAATGTGTTCGGCTCCAGTCAGTAAATGCTCTTTCCCGTCAAATGACAAAAAACACCTGCCAGGCCCAAAATAGCTGCCTGCACTCAGAAGGCCATAACTTTTGCATTTCTCAACGAAATCGCACAAAATTGGTACCGTTGGAATCGTGTTTCCGAGACCGATGCATAGAAATCAATAAATTCTGGATTTTATCAGAAATTGATTGAGGTTTTTAAGAAAACGTGGCCGGGTTCAGAACAGTGTTTTATTTGGTAGCTGGGAGTGCATTTAAGAGGCATGGTCATCATTCTTTCTTTGCTGCAGCACATGGGACAGTATGGGGAGCCTTTTGAAAGTAATGGACAACCATTCCACTCAATTTAATGCCTCTTACAGGTGGTTGAAGGACAGATTTCGGGATTTCCATTTTTCCCTTCTCTTTTCCTTCTCATTTTTACTATAAATTGGAGTGTTGGGCTCATTGTAAAAGAGGAGAGTTTTTGGGTAACTAAGCTCTGTCAAAATTGCTTTGTGAAGCCAGTGTGTTGCAGGCCCTTGTAGTGGACTCCTTGCATGGTGATCCAGGCCCTTATCTTGTAATAGATTGAATTGTGCATATCATGAAGCAATAAAATATCAGTTTGTGGATATATCTTCCCCTGCTGTGTTTCCTTGCATTCTTCTTGCCCCTTTAATGTTTCTACAAGTATATTGTGTCTATTTATTATGTTCTTGCAGGAATTCATTATCATTGTGTGTGCTTGGAATATTGCTGTGAATGCATTTTGCTGGATTATGGTGAACTGTCATCACCTCTTCTAGTGTGCACTTTGCCTCTGTATTTCACACATTTGGAGACTACTCTCTCATCCTCCTTTTCTGGTGTATCACCGCTTTAGTGTAGGCTTTCATTCTATGTATTCTCTCTCCCTGGTCCCTTGGAAATTTAGATTAGAATAGTTAGCTTACCCTGCATTAGAGTAGATTGTGGCAGGTAGTTTAGGAGCAAGAACCAGCTTTCTCTGGAGGTCTGTCTCAAGTAGCAAGTCCCACAACTTGGAGATAGTACCCATGTTATCCAATCACACTGGATGCTTAGAGTGATCAAACTAGAAATCTGATCAACATCCAGGGGTGCTGTGATTCGGTGATAACAGAACCTCTTAAAAAATTGATCTTACCAAAGAAAGAGTGCACGCCCTTTTTACTGGTTGGGAGAGGAATTTGTTGGATGGCTTGAACTCATTCAGGATCAATCTTAATACCATCCTTGGAAACGATGTGCCCTAATAACTTTCCCTCAGTGACACAAAAGACAGATTTTTTAGGGTTCAGAGAGATCCCATGCTCTCTGCATCTCAGCAGAACTGTCTCTAGGTGCTCAAAATGATCCGCTCTTGTCTTGGAAAACACTGTCAGGTCATCAAGATATATGACAATACACTTCCCTTTCAAGCTTCCAAAAGCCAGATCCATGGCTCTCTGAAAAGTGGCACCAGCATTAATGAGCCCAAAAGGCATCCTCTTGTAAGCAAAGGTACCCCAAGGAGTAGTGAAAGCTGTCTTGTGCTGATCTGCAGTATCAACCTCTACCTGATTATATCCCGAGAATCCATCGAGCATGGATAACATTTCAGACCCTGTAACTGCTTGCAAGACCTGATCCATCATAGGAAAAGGATAATTATCTTTCAAAGACGCCTGATTCAGGTTCCTGAAATCAATACAGATGCGGATCTCACCATTTTTTTTAACAGGCACAATATTTGCAATCCATGTTGAATGGTGAATGGGAAAAATGATTTTAGCCTTCAGCAACTTCTGAATTTCCTGAAAGATGGTGTCAGCTATTTTGGGATTATACTGCCTCTATTTCTGCTTAAAAGGTTTAATTCCTGGTTTGAGAGGAATCGAGTGCTGCATATCTTTTGGTTTGAAAGCTTTCAAATCTTCATAAGAATAAGCAAGAACATCCTTATACCTCTTTAGAAGATCAATTTCTTTTCTCCTCTCATTTGCTGTTCAACATTTTCCAATATTTACTAGCTTAGGGTCATTAGAACTCCCAATATTGATTTTGTCATACTCAGCTGATTGCTGGAGGTCCGATAGAAGCTCTAGACTTCACATACCTGTCATGTTTATCAAACAGTTCCTCTAAGCTTACCAATCCTTTAGGAATCTTATTCCCCTTGAGTTTAATGCACCATTCCTGACCTGTTTCTTCCCCTTGGGTGACTGCTTTGTCAAAGGGCACACTCTCACGAGGTAGGTTGTCACTTCCCTCAAAATACAGCTGTTCAAAATTATCCTTGAGTTCCAGGAAGGAAAGCAAATGTTGATCATCATTGAAAACCTTCCAGTTATTGGTGTTATCAGGTACACTGGGTCGATGGATCATCTCAATGGTGAACTTGTCTTGAGAGAAATCAGGATGAGGAATCAGTAGCGACCCTGAGACAGCTAGTGAATCAGCCCTGCTGTTCTTTTCCCTAGGTACTGCTTCGATAGAGAAAGCATCAAGAAATTCAATGGAATCCCAAACCTGATTCCGGTAATGTTTCAACCTTCCATTTTTTACTTGAAAAAGGCTTCTGACTTGCTTTACAATCAATTCTGCATCACCACGAGCCAGAAGATTCTTTACACCTTGTTCTTTGGCCACTTGCAGTCCAAGAATGAGAGCCTCATACTCTGTTGTATTATTAGTATTTTCGAACTGCAACTTAAATGAAAAAGGATGTAGGCTTCCTTCAGGTGACACCAGTAGGACACCATCTCCGAACCAGCTGAGGAACAACTTCCATCAAACTCTAAAATCCAAACACCATTAGGATCTTTAGGTGACACTTTGGGGAGTTGGATTTCATCAGGGGACATAATCATGTAGTTACCATGACCCATATCCTCATAGAGTATTTGTGCTTTAGGATCATCCGTTTTTTGCACAATATACTCAGATTGCTTCTCAGGCATCAACTTCTTCATTTGTCCATTAACAGGTACGAGTGCATGTGACCAATCCATTTGAATTTCTCCACCCACATCCTTACAGAAGTTCCTACTTAGCAACATCCCGTATGAAGGAGGAATATCTGCTACTAAGATGGTAGCCAAAACTCTCTTTTCAGGCAAAGCAGCAAAAGCTACTTGTGCATCTTTAATTCTTCCGACCAGGGGCACTTCTTTACTCTCCATGGAGTAACAAGATCCATAAGTGCGTGTGAGGGTCAAGCCTAAAGCATGAGCTACTTTAGCAGGCATCACATTATCTGAGGCTCCTGAGTCAATGACACAATTACTGAGCCTATGACCAGCTATAAGAAGTGTTACATAAAATGGTTTAATTTTGTCATTAGGTGAGGTGACAGCAGCTACCAGACTAGGCTGTGGTGTAGAAGAAGGAGTAGGTAAAAGGCCTTTAGAGGTGTTTTTAGAATGGGAATTAACGAATTGAATCATTTTGGCAAAAGCTTTGGGATGGGTTTGATAACACTCAGCCTCTGAGATTTGAACCTTAGTCTTTTTCAGATGATCAATAATATCAAAGACCCAGAAGTGGACGGGCCATCATCATTTGAAATCCTAGGCTTATCAACTTTAGGAGAAAAAGAAGTAACCTTACTAGTAGAATTGACAGGACTCACCTTTGGTGTAGATGAAGTGGGGATAGGAGATCCTCTTTTTGCAATTACAGGGATAGTTGTCGACTGTTCCTTAAATTTCTTGGGGGGCTGTGTCACTTTCTCCCTCTGATTTGTCTGCTCTCGAGTCATGACAGCAAATGATTCGCTATTCATGTCTGCTACCACTTCATCATAATCATCTCCATCATCAATGCCCTCAGTGGTGAAGAAATTAACCCGAGATCCCTCAAGTTCATCTGCTTCATCATCAAATTCCTCCACAAACTCCTCGCAAGCTTCATTATCCTCATCATCATCTGGCTCTTCAACTTCACAGGTTGCATTTACAGGAACTTTAACAGGAGGTCCTTCAAGTGCTAATCTTGTTTGAGAAGTAGGCAAACGATTTCTGGGCTGCAAATTCCTCCTTGGAACATCTGCATAAGGGGCATGCTGAGCCAATTGTTTCTTTATAGCAATGAGATCATTCAAAATTTTTTGAACTAATGGATCAGTATTAGGTCCAGGGGTGGAGGAGGAGGAAGCAACAGACTTAGATTTGGAAGGGTCTCTCCTCAACTTCCCTGACATGATCAGATCATCCTCGACACTAACAGCAAGAGTTTGATCCTCCACCAATGTTGCAAGATTAGCCCTTCTCAGTGCATAGCTAACTTCAGGCGTTTGGGCATTTAGGAAGAAACATTTTTGGATTTGATCAATAGGTCGAGTATTTACAGGAATTTTATTGATCAATCTGTTGAATCGGGCCACAAATTCTCTCATGGGTTCTGGTGAATCTTTCTTTATCTGAGAGATTTGAGCTAGCAAGGCATGCACATCTTCTGCTGGTTTGAAATGGTTTTCAAACCCAGTTCTCATGGTGTCCCAGCTAGTGATAGTACCAGCCAGAAGGTGATAGAACCAATCAGCAGCATTATCTTGTAAAGTCTCAACGAACAGTCTCACGGAGACGTCTTCGTGTTCAACTCCCAGAACTCCACATGCAACTATGAAGGCTGCGATGTGTTCATCAGGATGCACTTTGCCATCACCTTTGAATTTAGGGAAGCTCTTCTGGTTACCTTTGGGTAACTCATGCAAAGGCTGAGGAAGAGCAAGGGGCCCGACACGATGACCCCAGGGCAATGGTACCAGCCATTCTTGGAAAAATGGCTTGGAGAGGAACTGCAACACCAGCAAGAATCAAAGCTCGAAGATTAGGGCTAGCTGGCTCCGAAGGAATACCACCCATAGGAATTCTATCTTGAGGCAGGTGGAGTGCTTGTCGAACGAGTCCTTCTATTTCTTATTGAAGGGAAAGGAAAACCCTGCTGCTCCAAAATCTGAAACTGAGAATCTTCAATACCAAGGGCCCTTCTCCCTCGAGTAAAACGCGGAGTCGCCAGATCAAAAGCTATGATCAAAAATTACAGAACTGGAATATGATTTTCCCCAGCGGAGTCGCCAAAAACTGTTGGTCGTCAAATAGGACTTTACGAAGAGCAACAGTCAGGGGACAAGAAGTCCCTCCTCTTTAATGGGAGAGGTTCCCTTATTCAGAAACGAACCTATTTACAAATATACAAAACATGATTTTCTGGTTGAACTTGGATATTACGAAAGTGTTTACTATAAAGATCATCAATTACAAAAGGACTGAGGAATGAGAGTACGAGAATGAGCAGAAAGGCAACATGCAGAATTATAGATAACAGAGTAATTCTTTATGTATGCGAAGTTACAGTGAATTGAAAACAAGATCATTCGTATCGTATAAATAAGATGGAATTTAAAGACACAAAGTTCTGTAAATAACATCTGCCAGAACACAAAGTTTCTTAACGTAACACAGATTCATTAATCAAGGACACAAAGTTCCTTCTTGGTTATACAAGATCACCATGCTTGCAAAGTTGAAGAGTATGCAATCGGCAAGACTAACAAACTGGAGACAAATGATCTTCACAAAATTTAAATGAAAGCTTAGAGATAACAGAGATCAGATAGACAAAGAATGGAAAGCCCTTCTGTATTGATTTCTTTATGATCTATTTACACTTTCAGAAAATAAACCCAGTTCTTCCTCCTTTAAGAATGGCGTAGAGAGGCCATTATATAGCTTACAAATCAGTTACTCTTCGTAACCGCTTCTTTTAACCAAGAATAGTTAAGGACTGCCAACCGCAATACCTCAACTTTTTACAAAGAAAACGGAAAAAGAATGGGAAGAAGAGAAAAGAATAAGGAGAAGAAGACAGGTGGTCAGTTACTGGGAGGGACCCACTGACTTCAAAATCCGCTGCGTGAATCTTTTCAATGCCTCGGCTATGTCTCTGCCACGAGGGACTGACGTGTTGGCTGTAGACTGACCCCAAAATCTGAGACACTTCTCCATTTCTTTATCAAACTCGACATGAGTATGATAATCTTTATTTGCTTCTTCGATGGTAGATTGAAGAGAGCAAATCTCCTTCATTTTCTCCTTGGAGATGGAACTTTCCTTGAATAAATTATCTTTGACAAAAGCTCTGAATTGGCTGAGCTTTGATTTCTTGCAAGGAAAGGGGCACACCAGAAGTTTCATCTTGAAGATGACAGTGTATATCTTTGAAAGCAGATACCACCAGTGTCTTGAAAGCCTCTCCTTTCTGCCAGCTATTCTTCAGCTCTCCCAAAGCCTCCTCCAGGACTTTGATCTTCCACTCCACGCTGTAAACCCAGGACTTTGACAGATTATCCTTTGCATCATCAAAAACCTTATTCACCAATAAAATGTTCTCATCTGTCTGTCCCATGAGACGGAGGTCTACTATGCAACTGCTCCAGAGTTTGAGCTCTTTATCCATGACCCCGATAGTGGAGGAGAGCTTCTGTTGCAAATTGTTCACCTTTCCATGGAGTTTGAAAGCTTCATCGATGAAATTCAATCCTGCAACAAGCATATCTTCCACCATGGCTTCCATAGCTCTGCCGTAGACAGAATACTTGTGCATGTCTTTGATACTCTGTATTTCATCTTGGCTCAAAATTACAGGAGGTGGAAGAGTAGTCAATGGGGTAGGGTCCAAAACTTTGTCCTTAGACAAAAGAGATTTGATAAAACTTGTGAGAATCTGGGCCTGTTCCTCCAACTGTTCAATAGTTTGCTGCCCTTTCTCTACCCTCCCAATGACTCGTGTGACCGTTTCCTGGAGGTTGTGGATCTCACCTTCAGGAGTAGACTCTCCCATTGGAATTCTTGAGAGCTCTAAGTCAGATGCCTGCAAGTCCTGCTCCGATTTGTCCACTGTAGGCTTAGCAATCTCTAGGAATTGCTGACCTTGAGCATCAGACACTATTCTGGAGGTGATTTTGGCTTTCTTGGCACAAGAAGGAGTAGTGCCCAACAAGGTTGCGACAACATCAAAATTTGGCCCTGAGCTTCGAGAGGAAGATTTCCTCTTTCTACTGTCAACAAGAGGTTGAACCCGTGCAAAAGAGGAAGAGGAAGCAGGAGGAGGGGCAAGAGGACCAAGAGACATAGAGCTCATGACGCTCAAGGTTTGCACAGCTGTGGTCTCAAGTTGAGATGTAAGTAGGGCGCTGGATACAATTGCTGCTGAAGAATCAATAGCACTTGCAAGTTCAGTGCTCTGGACTTCCTTATCTTTATCTGCTGGACCTTCAGGAGCATTTGTCAGGGGCTGGCACTTCACTCTCTTCACTTTCACTGAGAACAATGACGTTCTCTGGTCCCAAAGGCACTTCTACCTGTTTACTTTGAGGATCTTTTTCCACAGAATCCTTCTTAACCTCTTTAAGTTTCTTCTGGTACACTTGAGTGGATGAAGAAGGAGTGGAAGCTGCAGGTCCTTGCATTGATGAGGCAGGAGGGGTTTGCACAGGTGTGTCTGATATGGGAGTCGATGCTTCCCTCCTTGGTGTTGAAACATCCTTGGAAGAGGATTCTCCTGAGTGCGTTCTGAGCTCTCGAACTTTCCTGTCAAACCAGACCTTAGTCCTGACTAAGACTGGAGCAAGGATCTCAGCCAGATCATCTTTTTCTTTCCTGTTCCAATCCAAGTCCTCCAAGGGGGTGTGCTTAATCACATTGTCATACTCATATGAGTATAGATCAGAATTGTCATCCTGGAGTCCTTCAGGAACTTGGTACAAGCTGAGTTCTTGGATCAATTGCAGAGAGAACCTGCCATAGTGCCTCCTTCTAGCTTCAAAATCATCTGCACAGTCAGCCCAATAGTCCTCTGTATCTGCCCTATGATGATAGATTATCTTGATGTTCTGCTCAATGAACTTCTTCAATTCGAAGCAAGTTCTTGGCTTAAAGAAATGAACGGTGATAGGGACCAGGGCTCTCTCTATGTTCTGTGCGTCTAGGATGAGTTTTACAAGTGTAATTTCCCAAAGAGATGGGAAAGTACAAACCAGAAATCTTCTTGTCTCTGCAGGTTCTGTGCAATTTTTCTAATTGCCTGCATACTTCAATCAAAGCCATCTTATCATTGCAGAACATGGGAAGCCTCAGAGGGGTGCTCTCATAGCCAGCAAGCCTGATATAAGAGAATTTTCTGAATTGAATAAAATAGGCACCGTAGTGCGATATCAGGTTCATGGCTTCGTCTGAAAACCTTCTAGCAGTGTCACCCTCGAGCAGCCTGACCACGTACATGGTGAAAGCATCATTTACCCTTATGAAATTGTGATTGTTGGTCTCTAGGGTGAACTGCGGGTAGTAGGCATGGATATATGGTCATCCTTGTGGGCATCAATGTAAGAAAAACCAAACCATTGTATTGATGCCACCAGGGTATACATCAGGTACGAAGTCATGTAGAACTTCTTCATTTGCTGTACATTGGACAGCTGCTCTGCCAAATTCTTGCTGATGATTTTTACCCAGTTGATATTTTGAGTTCCCTCGCACGACCATGCTGATGAGTGGGCACATCCAGAAATGGAACTCGTTAGTAGAAGGTAAGCCCATCACCCGAGCAAACAGTAGGATTATCAAATCTGACAACTCTTCATTGAAATCTGTTCAGAAGAGAGTCTTGGATAGGTGAGACGCTCCCTTCTTAGGGTTTTTAAGCCATGACTTCACCACCCGCGCCTTGTATTTGTCGTTGTCTTGGTTAAACAGGGCCTGTGCTTGATCCCAGGAAACAACTATGGCATTATCCGTCTCTGGGATCGTCAAAGCAGTGCTAATGGCAGCAACATCTAGAGCTTGGACGATGAGTTCCCTGTGTAAATTGGTTAATTCACTCGAATCAGGGTCGAAGTGAGCTCTCAATGCATCGAAAGCACTATATCAGCACATTGTACTGAGATCGAGAAACCTCCAGCGAAAGCCAAACCAATGTCAGTGAATCATCTGCGCCATAGGTGTAGGGTTTGCATCCGCCATCCTTGCCCAAAAATTGCTGAAATCAAGATGACGAGATTTACTATCCCCAATATTGTGAACGGAAGATTCTAGTGGCGAGATTTTCTCCTGTCCCGGAAATTTGATCTTCATATTGACAGTAATTCGGAGGACAGAGACGCGAGCTTGACTTTGGGAAGGAATTAACAGAGGGAAAGGATACACGAGCAGGAAATTATATTGCAAGGGTTTGAGCAAAGGATAATGACTGGAAGCAGTGTGAAAAAGGAAAAGGGGAGATGCCTATTATATAGCCGATTAGGAGAGAGAAAGACAATGAATGCACATTTAATACATCTCTACGAATTTGAAAAAGCATGATATTCTGGATAGAGCAGGAAAAATAAGCACTCGAATGGCACTTGGTTCATTTGGGACATGTGAGATTTCGAATGCGCGAAACATGCGACTCGGCCAGATGAGACGAAAAGGTGACAATGGGTCCTAGAAGAGCTTGGGACATTTGGGCACGTGAAAGCGCGAAGTACGCGGTTCGGGCGAATCGATCTTAACAATGGAACAATTTGCCCGTTTCAAATCCTGGGATTCAATGGCAAAGTTACAAACATAGACAACAAGGAATTTCGGCCAAAAATGATGAAAAACAGTGTGCACAATTCATGACTTGGGACATTTGGGACAAAAATGTCCGACGGGCCCGAAAAAGACAAACTTCGGGGATTGATCGGCCGATCGGGGAACAGAGCACACTTTTGAACTTGGGACACGCGGGACAAAAATGTCCAGACAGGCCCGAAAAACACATGAAATGACCCAAAAACATAGATTTTCTCAATTTCACGACTTTTAACACTCTCAGCACAACAGAGAAGACACTTAAAGCCTCAAAATTTTGAAAATTCACTTTCTTAAGAGTAGGGAATTTTGGGTGGACAAGCACGAGCTCACCACGTGTCTCAGTCCGGCAAAGTTGATAAAAAAGTTGAAGGATTAACGGAAGGTGCCATGTGTTTAGGGTCCGAGACATTTTTCTTTGGCCATTGAAATTTTCAAAGGCATGATCACTATCTCATCACGAACGTTTTGACTATACTCTCATCAAAAACTGTCGCTGTGGGTCCTAGAGCTCAAAATCAATCAAATCAACACGCGTAAATGAATAGGAAAATGGGCCCATTTTTACATATATAACATCTTGACTCATTTTGAATGCCCTTTTCACACGTTTGGAGCACCAACAGAGGTAAGTTCTTATCCCCACACAAATGGTAAGTCCTCACTTGATATTATTTTAGTATTTATTTTTCGATCTATTTTATCTATCTGCACTTGAGTCCTCTTTTCATTTTGTAGGTAGCGAGAATGTTGGATGGCGTCATTTTGACACATGGACATGTCAGGTATAATTTCTAACCTCCCATTTCGGGACCGCCATACTCAGACCCACTGTTTTACGCCTCTTCATGGCTAAAATGCTTCTCCGAGGGCGCAATATGTACGTACCCAAAATTGTAAGGGTACTGCACTACCGGAATGATGTCATATGTGCCCCAATGATGATACAGGTCTCCTCGCAAGGTGTTCAGGATTCAGAAAATCTCTCTAAGTGTACATTAACATCCCGCATGCCCCGCTTAGCCTTTGCGTGCTTTGTTTTGCTCTTCCCCCCTCTTTTCCTTGCTTTTTGGTCTTTAGTGATGAAACCGCCGCCCTGCTTAGGGTGGCGGTCCTTCACGCGTTTTTCCATAACGTTCCTTTTATCACGACTCGCATAAAATTTCAACGTTTACCATATTTTTTCACCGCCTTTGCTCATATTTATGATTTTGGTTCCTTGGAATAGTGTTTTTCCATTGTTGATCGTAAAAGACTTCAATTTGGATTTCACCTTTGCGTAAATGGGAATTCTATAAATAGCTGGTTGGTTTTCAAGCAAACGGCCCCTCAAATTTGTCTCTCATTTTCTCATTTCAATAGCTTAGTCTTTTAGTTTTGCTTAGGAATTCAATAGTTTTCATTTGTTGCATGCATAGCTAGTCTTGTTTTGCTGTTTAGAAGCCACATGATCTTCTTATTTCAATGTTATTACTGTTTCATACAATCAATTGAGATAGGATAGTTTCATTTTTAGTCTGAAGCCATTAGAGTTGCAGGTTTTGTTTGTCAAGAAGAATAGTTTCAGGTTCTGGATGTTTTGTGTTGCATGACTCGCAATAAATCCCGCTAGGAATTGCATAAGCCAAGCTCTATTCTCTTGTGCTATCCCTCTCCTACTCGCATTGTATTCAGTTTGCACCTAAAGTTGTCATTGTTCCAATACCTACTTCTGTTGATGCTAGCATTACACACTTTTCTGGATTCACGTGAGCACAAAGGAACGAGGAGACCACACTGAGGGTACAAAGCCACACACAATTGGATTCACCATTGTTTTGCAAAATCCAGGTTCAAGCTATCAAAGTTCTAGTTAAAACATATCAAATAGAGTAGTGAATCATTTTCATTTTAGTTAATCTCACTTTCAATATTGCCGGGGAAGCTATGGGGATTGATAGTTTCTGAGAAACTATGATTCATTCCTCACTCCTGAGGTAAGATCAGGGTCTTTCAAATAAATTAGATGAGTTATTTGGTTAGTTAAAATGGATTCACAACTGCACAGGCAGGTAGCTATACTCGGTTACTTTATTTGTTTTATATTTTGTTATTAGCTTAGTTGTCATTTTCTAGATATTAAATAATTTCTCTTTCAATTCTATTAAATAATTGTTATCTTAAGTCTGTTAAAAACTCTATCAGAAATACAAAAAAAGAAGAATTTATATATGTTGTGGATATACTTTACATACTTAGTTTACTTTGCTTTAGTTAGATTTATATTGTTTCTTTTGTATGACAATCACGGGACCTATGGAGCCTAGGGAATACCTATTCGAGCCAATCGTGCCTCAACCCAACTTTGTTGCAGCAATAACTGACATAGACCAAAATCTCAAAATTTAGGTCTTCCGAACAACATCAAACCTATAAGAAATTAGTGAACAGCTGAGAGGATTAAACATAGAAGATGACCAAGCGCATACGTTTTGGTCAAACCAGCCAAACTATAGATTACCCTAAACAAATATCTGCATGACTGTAGAAGGACTTGAAAGAGAGCAAATGTTCGGTTGTGATCCTTTGGTCCCAAAGGTAGACATAGGAGATATTCTCACTAACATAAACACTAGCTTAAGAATTCAAGTTGCCAGAACACCTATAAGGTACTTCAAGAAGGTCTCACAACTTTTAGTTCTAAATATAGAGGCCGAAAACATATACAACTACTGGATATTAGGGATTAGGGATTAATTATGCACATGACCATAGGAGGTCCACAAAGACCACGAACTTACGGTTGTGATCCATAGATCCCATAACCTAATGGACCTACAAATCAATCGAACATTGACACGGGTTTGAGGATGCTAGTGTTTAGATCCTCTCCACTTCCACCAGATATTATCACACAGTTATCCTTGTTAGATATAACAACTAATAAAGCTAAAGATTTATGGACTAGACCAGAGAATCACCCATAGAATCCACTATATATCCATCATCCATCTTATGACCCTGTCTGGAGACATACACGAAACAATCCTAGGTCATTTTCCATGTATCCCACAACCCATAGATCTAATCACACCAGAGCTCGATATTGATTAGATCCTTAAAGTAGTCATCCTTACCAACCGATCTATCATGCCAATTCAGGTTAGGAGGGCCTTATTTTCTTTAGATTCGTAGGTTACATTAGTGCGCATTGAAGATATAAGATTTCCTAACTAGTTTTTCTGTACCCCACGTATATTCCATCCCCATCGGCTATCTCGGCACGACCTCGGGAGGTCAGGTGTGAGGAAGAGTTACTTGGAGATTCCCATGCTCGCTTGTCACTTTTCCATCATACAGTCATCATTTGTTGGAATGAACACAAGGGGTTGGAGGAGGTATTTTTTTAAGGCCTCAAAGACTTTATGGCATTCATCATCCCATTTGAAGGAGACATCCTATTTGAGGAGACGATGAAATGGGTGGCAGTGGTAAAAAAGCTACAAAATAAAATGATGAATAGATTGCAACTTGCCTTGCACAATAAGAAGTTGAAAAATGTTAGTAGGTGGAGGAATTTCAAGAATAGCCTTGATTTTAGTAGGGTCAAATTCTATGCCATGCAAAGAAATGATAAAACTAAGGAGCTTGCCGGAAAGGACAAAAAAGACACACTTCTTGGGTTGAAGCCGAACATAATATTTGATGAGACGGTTAAAGATGACCTTAAGAATGGTAAGGTGTTCGGCCAATTTTTGGATTTGGCAAGAATATCGTCAATGTAATATTCCAATAGGCGATGCATAATTTCATGAAAGACATAAGTCATAGCCCGCTGATATGTGGCACCAGTGTTTTTAAGGCCAAAAGGCATGACATGATTGCAAAAGGTTCCCCAAGGAGTGATGAAAGTAGTTTTGTGTTGATCTTCCAGGGAAAGTAATATTTGGTTATAACCCGAGAAACCTTCCATGAGTGATAGCATCTCATGACTGGTGGTAAGATCAACTAGTTGGTCAATACTAGGTAGAGGAAATTTGTCTTTAGGGCAACCTAAGTTAAGGTCACAGAAATCCATGCAAATGCAGAGTCTCCCTATCACTTTTGTGATAGGAATGATATTAGAGATCCATTGGGGATAATTAATGGGTAAGATGAAGGAAACCAAAAGAAGGTGTTGAATTTCTTCCTTGACAAGAAGGGAAATGCGAGGATGCATTTTTTGCATCTTCTGTGTTACGGGTT
The DNA here is from genome assembly GCA_019776745.2 of Taxus chinensis. Lineage (NCBI taxonomy): Eukaryota > Viridiplantae > Streptophyta > Pinopsida > Cupressales > Taxaceae > Taxus > Taxus chinensis. Next base: position 250,908,723 of record CM034155.1, on the reverse strand, counting down.
TGGCTTCAGGAATAGCTACAATATTGTGGACCATAATGTTTGGGTCAATATTGGGCATATCAGTATAGGACCAAGAAAAATTGTTGCTATGATCCCAGAGGAAAGAAGTAAAAGCTTCCTATTCAGCAACATCTAAAGATTGGCCTATCTTTAGAATGTGCGGGTCATCGTGAGTGTTAATATTGATTTTTATGGTCAATTCATTTAACGTGGCTTGTGTCTCATAAGGTAACGACTGGTGAAGATAAGAATCTTCTGCACCAAGGTAGGTGAGAATAGACTCATCGTCCTGACATTGAAGGATGTTAATTAAGGAGTATCATCATCAATCATGTCAGGATATAATAAGGGAAGAGAAGAGGGAGTCTCGCCATCTCGTTGATAAGTCAAAGGTCCTAGGGAAATGGTGTTCACAATTGTTTTTTTAGGAGGAATGGATTCTGGATCCATATAATCTGTAGGTGAAGGTGGTAAAGTTGGTAAATGGGGTGAAGGAGGGTCATCATCTTCAATGAGTTCGATGTGGGCTTTCTTGGAAGATGGTTCGGAAAATCCAATATCACTTTGGTCTTTATGTTTACATGTGGTGCACTGGATGACTGTATGGCAGCCTTATTCATAGAAACAAAAGCCAAAACCCTTCCATGCACAATGATGGAGGAAGGTGTGGGTGAAGTGGCGGCTGGTTAGAGATTGAAGGTCAGATGAAAATGGTTGCGTTTTGGTAGGCGGCTCGGGTAAGTAGGTAGAAGTATCAAGTCTCCCTTACATTAAGTTAGTGAAAAGATGGGAAGAACCGTAGGGGAAATCCTCGCCTATGTGGTGATCATAGTGGGGAGGTTGGAAAAGGTTACCATACTCTTGAGTGCTGGTTCCTCAACTTCACAGGGTTGCATTTAAGGAACTTTAACAGGAGGTCCTTCAAGTGCTAATCTTGTTTGAGAAGCAGGCAAACGATTTTGGGCTGAAAATTCCTCCTTGGAACGTCTGCATAAGGAGAATGCTGAGCCAAATTGTTTCTTTATGGCAATGAGATCATTCGCAAGTTTTTGAACAATGGATCAGTATTAGGTCCTAGGAAAAGTGGAAGAGGAGGAAGCAACAGACTTAGATTTGGAAGGGTCCTCCTCAACTTCCCTGACATGATCAAATCATCCTCGACACTAACACAAGAGTTTGATCCTCAACCAATGTTGCGAGATTAGCCCTTCTCAGTGCATAACTAACTTCAGGATTGGGCATTTAGGAAGAAACATTTTTTGGATTTGATCAACAGGTCGAGTATTTTGGAATTTTATTGATCAACCTGTTGAATCGGGCCACAAATTCTCTCATGGGCTCTTGTGAATCTTTCTTTATTGAGAGATTTGAGCTAGCAAAGGCATGCACATCTTCTGCTGGTTTGAAACGGTTTTCAAACCTAGTTCTCATGGTGTCCCAGCTAGTGATAGTACCAGCCGGAAGGTGATAGAACCAATCAGCAGCATTATCTTGTAAAGTCTCAACGAACAGTCTCATGGAGACGTCTTCATGTTTGACTCCCAGAACTCCACATGCAACTATGAAGGCTGCGATGTGTTCATCAGGATGCACTTTGCCATCGCCTTTGAATTTAGGAAAGTTCTTCCGGTTACCTCTGGGTAACTCATGCAAAGGCTGAGGAAGAGCAAGGGGCCCGACACGATGACCCCAGGGCAATGGTACCCCGCCATTCTTGGAAAAATGGCTTGGAGAGGAACTGCAACACCAGCAAGAATCAAAGCTCGAAGATTAGGGACTAGCTGGCTCTGAAGGAATACCACCCGTAGGAATTTCTATCTTGAACAGGTGGAGTGCTTGTCGAACGATCTTCCTTTCTATTTCTTCTTGAAGGGAAAGGAAAACCCTGCTGCTCCAAAAGCTGAAACTGAGAATCTTCAATACCAAGGCCCCTTCTCCCTCGAGTAAAACGCGGAGTCGCCAGATCAAAGATGATCAAAAATTATAGAACTGGAATATGATTTTCCCCAGCGGAGTCACCAAAAACGTGTTGGTCGTCAAATAGGACTTTTACGAAGAGCAACAGTCAGGGGACAAGAAGTCCCTCCTCTTTATGGGAGAGGTTCCCTTATTCAGAAACGAACCTATTTACAATATACAAAACATGGTTTTCTGGTTGAACTTGGATATTACGAAAGTGTTTTCTATAAAGATCATCAATTACAAAAGGACTGAGGAATGAAAATACGAGAATGAGCAGAAAGGCAACATCAGAATTATAGATAACAGAGTAATTCTTTATGTATCAAAGTTACAGTGAATTGAAAACAAGATCATTTGTATCATATAAATAAGATGGAATTTAAAGACACAAAGTTTGTAAATAACATCTGCCAGAACACAAAGTTTCTTAACTAACACAGATTCATTAATCAAGGACACAAAGTTCCTTCTTGTTATACAAGATCACCATGCTTGCAAAGTTACAAGAGTATGCAATCGGCAAGACTAACAAAACTGGAGACAAATGATCTTCAAAAAATTAAATGAAAGCTTAGGGATAACAGAGATCAGATAGACAAAGAATGGAAAGCCCTTCTGTATTGATTTCTTTATGATCTATTTACACTTTCAGAAAATAAGCCAAGTTCTTCTTTCCTCTTCAAGAATGGCGTAGAGATTGCCATTATATAGCTTACAAATCAGTTACTCTTTGTAACTACTTCTTTTAACTAAGAATAGTTAAGGATTGCCAATCCACAATACCTCAACTTTTTTTACAAAGAAATGGAAAAAGAATGGGAAAAGAGAAAGAATAAGGAGAAGAAGACAGGTGGTTCAGTTACTGGAGGGACCCACTGACTTCAAAATCGCGCTGCCTGAATCTTTTCAACGCCTCGGCTATGTCTCTGCCACGAGGGGACTGACGTGTTGGCTGTAGACTGGCCCCAAAATCCGAGGCACTTCTCCATTTCTTTATCAAACTCGACATGAGTATGATAATCTTTATTTGCTTCTTCAATGGCAGATTGAAGAGAGCAAATCTCCTTCATTTTTCTCTTTGGAGATGGAACTTTCCTTGAATAGATTATCTTTGACAAAAGCTCTGAATTGAGCTTTGATTTCTTGCAAGGAAAGGGGCACACCAGAAGTTTCATCTTGAAGATGACAGTGTATATCTTTGAAAGCAGATACCACCAGTGTCTTGAAAGCCTCACCTTTCTGCCAGCTATTCTTCAGCTCTCCCAAAGCCTCCTCCAGGACTTTGATCTTCCACTCCATGCTGTAAACCCAGGACTTTGACAGATTATCCTTTGCATCATCAAAAACCTTATTCGCCAATAAAATGTTCTCATCTGTCTGTCTCATGAGACGGAGGTCTAATATGCAACTGCTCCAGAGTTTGAGCTCTTTATCAATGATCCCGATAGTGGAGGAGAGCTTCTGTTGCAAATTGTTCACCTTTCCGTGGAGTTTGAAAGCTTCATCGATGAAGTTTCGAGAGTAAATCCTGCAACAAGCATATCTTTCTCACCATCACTTGGCTGCCTTTCCATAGCTCTGCCGTAGACCACAGAGAATACTTGTGCATATCTTTTGATACTCGTACTTCATCTTGGCTCAAAATTACAGGAGGTGGAAGAGTAGTCAATGGGGTAGGGTCCAAAACTTTGTCCTTAGACAAAAGAGATTTGATAAACTTGTGAGAATTTGGGCCTGTTCCTCCAACTGTTCAATAGTTTTCTGCCCTTTCTCTACCCTCCCAATGACTCTTGTGACCGTTTCCTGGAGGTTGTGGATCTCACCTTCAGGAGTAGACTCTCTCCATTGGAATTCTGAGAGCTCTAAGTCAGATGCCTGAAAAAGTCCTGCTGGCTGACGTTTGGTCCATTGTGGCTTAGCAATCTCCAGGAATTGCTGACCCTTGAGCATCAGACACTATCCTGGAGTTTTAAAATTGGCTTTTCTTGGCACGAGAAGGAGTAGTGCCCAACAAGGCTGCCACAAATCAAAATTTGGCCCTGAGCTCCGAGAGGAAGATTTCCTTTCCTGTTCTACTGTCAACAAGAGCTTGACACCCATGCAAAAGAGGAAGAGGAATTAAGCAGGAGGGGCAAGAGGACCAAGAACATAGAGCTCATGACGCTCAAGGTTTCAATCACAGCTGTTCTCAAGTTGAGATGTGAGTAGGGGAACTGGACAAATACAATTGCTGCAGAAGAATCAATAGCACTTGGAAGTTCAGTGCTCTGGACTTCCTTATCTTTATCTTTGGATCTTCAGGAGCATTTGGCATTCCAGGGGCTGGTAAAATACTTCACATTAAACTCTTCACTTTCACTCAAGAACAATGAATGTTCTCTGGTCCCAAAGGACTCTATTGCTGCTTTCTTATGAGACCAATCTTTTCCACAGGCTCCTTCTTAACCTCTTTGAGCTTTCTTCATGGTACACTTGAGTGGATGAAGAAGGAGTGGAAGCTGCAGGTCCTTGTGTTGATGAGGCAGGAGGGGTTTGCACTAGGTGTTTCTGATATGGAGTCGATGCTTCTCTCCTTGGTGTTTGAAACATCCTTAGAAGAGATTCTCCTGAGTGCCTTCTGAGCTCTCGAAACTTTCCTGTCAAACCAGACCTTAGTCCTATTGACTAAGACTGGAGCAAGGATCTCAGCCAGATCATCTTTTTCTTTCCTGTTCCAATCCTAAGGTCCTCCAAGGGAGTGTGCTTAATCACATGTCATACTCATATGAGTATAGATCAGACTAAAATTGTCATCCTGGAGTCCTTCAGGAACTTGGTACACCGAGTTAAGAAGTTCAATTGAAAGAACAACCTGAAAATCTATCTCATGGGTCATCATACAATAGACGTACTCAATGTTCATGAGCTAGAAGGAGGCTCCAGGATGTTCTCTCTGCCAATTATCTAAGAAATTCAAGTTGTGATGTTCCTGAAGGAATCCAGGATGACAAGGTGATCTATAATCATTGTTGACAAGTGGCTTAAGCACATCCCTTGGAGGACTTGGATTGGAACAGGAAAGAAAAAGATGATCTGGCTGAGATCCTTGCTCCAGTCTTAGTCAGGACTAAGGTCTGGTTTGACAGGAAAGTTCGAGAGCTCAGAACGCACTCAGGAGAATCCTCTTCCAAGGATGTTTCAACACCAAGGAGGGAAGCATCGACTCCCATATCAGACACACCTGTGCAAACCCCTCCTGCCTCATCAATGCAAGGACCTGTAGCTTCCACTCCTTCATCCACTCAAGTGTACCAGAAGAAACTTAAAGAGGTTAAGAGGGAGCCTGTGGAAAAAGATCCTCAAAGTAAACAGGTAGAAGGGCCTTTGGGACCAGAGAACATCATTGTTCTCAGTGAAATTGAAGAGAGTGAAGTGCCAGCCCCTATAAATGCTCCTGAAGGTCCAGTAGATAAAGATAAGGAAGTCCAGAGCACTGAACTTGCAAGTGCTATTGATTCTTCAGCAGCAATTGTATCCAGCGCCCTACTTACATCTCAACTTGAGACCACAGCTGTGCAAACCTTGAGCGTCATGAGCTCTATGTCTCTTGGTCCTCTTGCCCCTCCTGCTTGCTTCCTCTTCCTCTTTTGCATGGGTTCAACCTCTTGTTGACAGTAGAAAGAGGAAATCTTCCTCTCGGAGCTCAGGGCCAAATTTTGATGCTGTCGCAGCCTTGTTGGGCACTACTCCTTCTCGTGCCAAGAAAGCCAAAATCACCTCCAGAATAGTGTCTGATGCTCAAGGTCAACAATTCCTGGAGATTGCTAAGCCTACAGTGGACAAATCGGAGCAGGACTTGCAGGCATCTGACTTAGAACTCTCAAGAATTCCAATGGGAGAGTCTACTCCTGAAGGTGAGATCCACAACCTCCAGGAAACGGTCACAAGAGTCATTGGGAGGGTAGAGAAAGGGCAGCAAACTATTGAACAGTTGGAGGAACAGGCCCAGATTCTCACAAGTTTTATCAAATCTCTTTTGTCTAAGGACAAAGTTTTGGACCCTACCCCATTGACTACTCTTCCACCTCCTTGTAATTTTGAGCCAAGATGAAATACATAGTATCAAAGACATGCACAAGTATTCTGTCTACGGCAGAGCTATGGAGGCCATGGTAGAAGATATGCTTGTTGCAGGATTGAACTTCATCGATGAAGCTTTCAAACTCCACGGAAAGGTGAACAATTTGCAACAGAAGCTCTCCTCCACTATCGGGGTCATGGATAAAGAGCTCAAACTCTGGAGCAGTTGCATAGTAGACCTCCGTCTCATGGGACAGACAGATGAGAACATTTTATTGGTGAATAAGGTTTTTGATGATGCAAAGGATAATCTGTCAAAGTCCTGGGTTTACAGCGTGGAATGGAAGATCAATGTCTTGGAGGAGGCTTTGGGAGAGCTGAAGAACAGTTGGCAGAAAGGTGAGGCTTTCAAGACACTGGTGGTATCTGCTTTCAAAGATATACACTGTCATCTTCAAGATGAAACTTCTGGTGTGCCCCTTTCCTTGCAAGAAATCAAAGCTCAATTCAGAGCTTTTGTCAAAGATAATTTATTCAAGGAAAGTTCCATCTCCAAAGAGAAAATGAAGGAGATTTGCTCTCTTCAATCTGCCATCGAAGAAGCAAATAAAGATTATCATACTCATGTCGAGTTTGATAAAGAAATGGAGAAGTGTCTCAGATTTTGGGGTCAGTCTACAGCCAACACGTCAGTCCCTCGTGGCAGAGACATAGCCGAGGCGTTGAAAAGATTCAGGCAGCGGATTTTGAAGTCAGTGGGTCCCTCCCAGTAACTGACCACCTGTCTTCTTCTCCTTATTCTTTTCTCTTCTTCCCATTCTTTTTCCATTTTCTTTGTAAAAATTTGAGGTATTGCGGTTGGCAGTCCTTAACTATTCTTGGTTAAAAGAAGCGGTTACGAAGAGTAACTGATTTGTAAGCTATATAATGGCCTCTCTACGCCATTCTTAAAGGAGGAAGAACTAGGTTTATTTTCTGAAAGTGTAAATAGATCATAAAGAAATCAATACAGAAGGGCTTTCCATTCTTTGTCTATCTGATCTCTGTTATCCCTAAGCTTTCATTTAAATTTTGTGAAGATCATTTGTCTCCAGTTTGTTAGTCTTGCCGATTGCATACTCTTCAACTTTGCAAGCATGGTGATCTTGTATAACCAAGAAGGAACTTTGTGTCCTTGATTAATGAATTTGTGTTACGTTAAGAAACTTTGTGTTCTGGCAGATGTTATTTACAGAACTTTGTGTCTTTAAATTCCATCTTATTTATACGATACAAATGATCTTGTTTTCAATTCACTGTAACTTCGCATACATAAAGAATTACTCTGTTATCTATAATTCTGTATGTTGCCTTTCTGCTCATTCTCATACTCTCATTCCTCAGTCCTTTTGTAATTGATGATCTTTATAGTAAACACTTTCGTAATATCCAAGTTCAACCAGAAAATCATGTTTTGTATATTTGTAAATAGGTTCGTTTCTGAATAAGGGAACCTCTCCCACTAAAGAGGAGGGACTTCTTGTCCCCTGACTGTTGCTCTTCGTAAAGTCCTATTTGACGACCAACAGTTTTTTGGCGACTCCGCTGGGGAAAATCATATTCCAGTTCTGTAATTTTTGATCATCTTTTGATCTGGCGACTCCGCGTTTTACTCGAGGGAGAAGGGCCCTTGGTATTGAAGATTCTCAGTTTCAGATTTTGGAGCAGCAGGGTTTTCCTTTCCCTTCAATAAGAAATAGAAGGACTCGTTCGACAAGCACTCCACCTGTTCAAGATAGAATTCCTACGGGTGGTATTCCTTCAGAGCCAGCTAGTCCTAATCTTCGAGCTTTGATTCTTGCTGGTGTTGCAGTTCCTCTCCAAGCCGTTTTTCCAAGAATGGTGGTACCATTGCCCTGGGGTCATCGTGTCGGGCCCCTTGCTCTTCCTCAGCCTTTGCATGAGTTACCCAGAGGTAACCGGAAGAACTTTCCTAAATTCAAAGGCAATGGCAAAGTGCATCCTGATGAACACATCACAGCCTTCATAGTTGCATGTGGAGTTCTGGGAGTTGAACACGAAGACATCTCCATGAGACTGTTCGTTGAGACTTTACAAGATAATGCTGCTGATTGGTTCTATCACCTTCCGGCTGGTACTATCACTAGCTGGGACACCATGAGAACTAGGTTTGAAAACCATTTCAAACTAGCAGAAGATGTGCATGCCTTGCTAGCTCAAATCTCTCAGATAAAGAAAGATTCACCAGAACCCATGAGAGAATTTGTGGCCCGATTCAACAGATTGATCAATAAAATTCCTGTAAATACTCGACCTGTTGATCAAATCCAAAAATGTTTCTTCCTAAATGCCCAAACGCCTGAAGTTAGCTATGCGCTGAGAAGGGCTAATCTCGCAACATTGGTGGAGGATCAAACTCTTGCTGTTAGTGTCGAGGATGATTTGATCATGTCAGGGAAGTTGAGGAGAGACCCTTCCAAATCTAAGTCTGTTGCTTCCTCCTCCTCCACCCCTGGACCTAATACTGATCCATTAGTTCAAAAACTTGTGAATGATCTCATTGCTATAAAGAAACAATTGGCTCAGCATGCTCCTTATGCAGATGTTCCAAGGAGGAATTTCCAGCCCAGAAATCGTTTGCCTGCTTCTCAAACAAGATTAGCACTTGAAGGACCTCCTGTTAAAGTTCCTGTAAATGCAACCTATGAAGTTGAAGAGCTAGATGATGATGAGGATAATGAAGCTTGCGAGGAGTTTGTGGAGGAATTTGATGATGAAGCAGATGAACTTGAGGGATCTCGGGTTAATTTCTTCACCACTGAGGGCATTGATGATGGAGATGATTATGATGAAGTGGTAGTAGACATGAATAGCGAATCATTTGCTGTCATGACTCGAGAGCAGACAAATCAGAGGGAGAAAGTGACACAGCCCCCCAAGAAATCTAAGGAGCAGCCGGCAACTATCCCTGTAATTGCAAAAAGAGGATCTCCTATCCCCACTTCATCTACACCAAAGGTGAGTCTTGTCAATCCTACTATTAAAGTTACTTCTTTTTCTCCTAAAGTTGATAAGCCTAGGATTTCAAATGATGATGGCCCGTCCACTTCTGGGTCTTTTGATATTATTGATCATCTGAAAAAGACTAAGGTTCAAATCTCAGAGGCTGAGTATTATCAAACCCATCCCAAAGCTTTTGCCAAAATGATTCAATTTGTTAATTCCCATTCTAAAACCACCTCTAAAGGCCTTTTACCTACTCCTTCTTCTGCACCACAGCCTAGTCTGGTAGCTGCTGTCACCTCACCTAATGACAAAATTAAACCATTTTATGTAACACTTCTTATAGCTGGTCATAGGCTCAGTAATTGTGTCATTGACTCAGGAGCCTCAGATAATGTGATGCCTGCTAAAGTAGCTCATGCTTTAGGCTTGACCCTCACACACACTTATGGATCTTGTTACTCCATGGGGAGTAAAGAAGTGCCCCTGGTCGGAAGAATTAAAGATGCACAAGTGGCTTTTGCTGCTTTGCCTGAAAAGAGAGTTTTGGCTACCATCTTAGTAGCAGATATTCCTCCTTCATATGGGATGTTGCTAAGTAGGAACTTCTGTAAGGATGTGGGTGGAGAAATTCAAATGGATTGGTCACATGCACTCGTACCTGTTAATGGACAAATGAAGAAGTTGATGCCTGAGAAGCAATCTGAGTATATTGTGTAAAAAACGGATGATCCTAAAGCACAAATACTCTATGAGGATATGGGTCATGGAAACTACATGATTATGTCCCCTGATGAAATCCAACTCCCCAAAGTGTCACCTAAAGATCCTAATGGTGTTTGGATTTTAGAGTTTGATGGAAGTTGTTCCTCAGCTGGTTCTGGAGCTGGTGTCCTACTGGTGTCACCTGAAGGTAGCCTTCATCCTTTTTCATTTAAGTTGCAGTTCGAAAATACTAATAATATGGCAGAGTATGAGGCTCTCATTCTTGGACTGCAAGTGGCCAAAGAACAAGGTGTAAAGAATCTTCTGGCTCGTGGTGATGCAGAATTGATTGTAAAGCAAGTTAGAAGTATTTTTCAGGTAAAAAATGGAAGATTAAAACATTATCGGAATTAGGTTTGGGATTCCATTGAATTTCTTGATGCTTTCTCCATTGAGGCAATACCTAGGGAGAAGAACAGCAGGGCCGATTCACTAGCAGTCTCAGGGTCACTACTGATTCCTCATCCTGACTTCTCTCAGGATAAGTTCACCATTGAGATGGTCCATCGGCCTAGTGTACCTGATAATACCAATAACTGGAAAGTTTTCAATGATGATCAACACTTGCTTTCCTTCCTGGAACTCAAGGGTAATTTCGAACAACTGTATTTTGAAGGAAGTGACAACCTACCTCGTGAAAGTGTGCCCTTTGACAAAGCAGTCACCCAAGGAGAAGAAACAGATCAGGATGGATGCATCAATCTCAAAGGAAACAAGATTCCTAAAGGATTAGTGAGTTTGGAGGAACTATTTGATAAACATGACAGGTATGTGAAGTCTAGAGCTTCCGCTGGACCTCAGCAATCAGCTGAGTATGACAAGATTGATATTGGGAGTTCTACTGATCCTAAACTCGTGAACATTGGAAAATGTTGCACAGCAGATGAAAGGAAGAAAGCAATTGATCTTTTAAAGAGGTATAAGGATGTTCTTGCTTACTCTTATGAAGATTTGAAAACTTTCAAACCAAAAGATATGCAGCATTTTATTCCTCTCAAGCCTGGAATCAAGCCTTTTAAGCAGAAACAGAGGCAATACAACCCCCAAAATAGCTGACACCATCTTTCAGGAAATTCAGAAGTTGTTGAAGGCCAAAATCATTTTTCCCATTCACCATTCAACATGGATTGCAAATATTGTGCCTGTTAGGAAGAAAAATGGTGAGATCCGCATCTGTGTTGATTTCAGGAACCTAAATCAGGCTTCCTTGAAAGATAATTATCCTTTGCCTATGATGGATCAGGTATTGCAAGCAGTAACAGGATCTGAAATGTTATCTATGCTTGATGGATTCTCGGGATATAATCAGGTAGAGGTTGATACTGCAGATCAACACAAAACAACTTTCACTACTCCTTGGGGTACCTTTGCTTACAAGAGAATGCCTTTTGGGCTTATTAATGCTGGTGCCACTTTTCAGAGAGCTATGGATCTGGCTTTTGGAAGTTTGAAAGGGAAGTGTATTGTCATATACCTTGATGACCTGACAGTGTTTTCCAAAACAAGAGCGGATCATTTTGATCACCTGGAGACAGTTCTGCTAAGATGCAGAGAGCATGGGATTTCTTTGAATCCTAAAAAATCTGTCTTTTGTGTCACAGAGGGAAAATTATTAGGGCACATCGTTTCCAAAGATGGTATTAAGATTGATCCTGAACGAGTACAAGCTATCCAGCAAATTCCTCTCCCAACCAGTAAAAAGGGCGTGCACTCTTTCTTTGGTAAGATCAATTTTTTAAGAAGGTTCATCCCTGATTTTGCAGAGTTAACTTTGAATATTTCTCAGATGATGAAAGGGAAACAAACATTTGGTTGGTCTTCTGAAGGAAAGGAATCCTTTGAAGGTATCAAGAGAGCTATCGCTAAAACTCCTGTTTTAGCCTGTCCTGATTTCAGCAAAGATTTTATTATCTATTGCTATGCCACAGATAATACCTTAGCTGCTGTTTTGACTCAAGAAGACTCTAACGAGCATGAGCTCCCAATTGCGTTCATGAGCTATATTCTAAAAGATCATGAGTTAAAATACACCATGATGGAGAAACATGCTTTTGCAGTGGTCAAAGCTGTTAAACAGTTTCGCTTTTACATCCTCAACTCTCATTCCATGGTGTTGGTTCCAGATACAACGGTTAAGTCAATTCTCACACAGCAAGAATTTGGATCCAAGAGAGGGAACTGGGTTGCTAAGGTCCAAGAATATGACATTGATATCAAACCGACCAAGCTGGTTCGTGGAAAAGGTCTTTGTGAGCTTATTGCTGAAGGAGCTAAGCATGAATTACTGGAGAACAAAGTTGGCCTTCCTACCGTTCTGTTCCTTAGCTCAGTTGATGAATGGTATGCTGACATCGCCCATTTTCTCACCTATGGGAATGCCCCTCTCATTTAACTGCCAAAGAAAAGAGGACTGTTAAATTGAGGTCAGTGCAATATGTGTTGTGGGAAAACGCCTTGTTCAAGCGTGGGTTAGATGGGAGATTTTTGAAGTGTGTGGACAAGGAACAGCAGAGAAAGTTGCTCTCAGCTTTTCATGATCAGGCATGTGGAGGGCACTATTCATCAACGGTCACTGCTCACAAGATTCTTCGTGGAGGATATTACTGGCCTTCCTTGTTCAGAGATGCATCCAAGTGGGTTGATAAATGTGAGGCTTGTCAGACCTTCGTGGGAAGACCCAAATTGGCCTCTTTGCCTCTTAAGCCAGTTGTAATTGAAGAACCTTTTCAACAGTGGGGTTTGGACTTCATTGGAACACTTAATCCTACTTCTAGTGCTGGTCATACTCATGTACTAACTGCCACGGACTATTTCACCAAATGGGTGGAAGCTATTCCAGTTAAGAGTACTACTTCTGAAGTGGTGTGCAGCTTCATCAAAGAGAACATCTTGGTAAGGTATGGTGTACCTAATAAGATTGTAACAGATAATGCTTTGAATTTCTCTTCAACTGAGATAATGGATTTTTGCTATGGGTATGGCATTTCTTTGGCTCACTCCTCAGATTACTATCCTCAAGGAAATGGGCAAGCAGAATCCACTAATAAAAATTTGGTGACTATTATAAGGAAATTAGTAAATGAGTCTCAACGAAATTGGCACAAGAAGCTCTATGATGCTCTTTGGGCAGACAGGATTACGCCAAAGAGAGCTATTGGAATGTCCCCTTTTCAAGTGGTATATGGAGTAGAAGCTCAACTGCCAGTAACAGTGGAACTGCCAGCCTTGCATCTAATGAAGGCCATTGAAGATACTAGTTTCAGTGATGCTTTGGATAAGAGAATTATGTACCTTCACAAACTAAATGAGGACAGATTGGAGGTTGCTGATAGGATATCTGTTCACCAGCAGAAGGTAAAGGTCCTGTTTGACAAGAAAGCTAGGTTCAAAGATTTCCAAGTTGGAGACACTGTGTTGTTATGGGATAAAAGGCATGAACCTCGTGGCAGCCATGGCAAGTTTGATTCCCTTTGGCTCGGACCTTTCAAGATCAGACACTTTGCTGGTAAGAATTCCTTTTATCTTGATTACATGGATGGTTCTCCTCTCCCACTTCCTTATAGTGGGCAGTACCTTAAGTTGTTCAAGTCATAGGTGTTTAAGGAGTCCTTTGTATATTCTGTACAGTGTTTTCATTTTTCTTTCCTTTTTGTTTTGGTGTGTTGTCCTCTGTATTGGTCTGCTTTTTGACTCCGTGGCCCAATGGATAAGGTACTGGTCTGCTTCCCCGAGTTTGTCTAAGTTCTTACCTTGTCCCATTCCTTGAATTTATGCCAAGTCATCCCCAGAAGGAGCCAGCTGTTGTCCACCCAAAATTCCCTGCTCTTAAGAAAGTGAATTTTCAAAATTTTGAGTTTAAGTGTCTTCTCTGTTGTGCTGAAAGTGTTAAAAGTCGTGAAATTGAGAAAATCTACGTTTTTGGGTCATTTCATGTGTTTTTTGGGCCTGTCAGACATTTTTGTCCCACGTGTCCCAAGTTCAAAAGTGCGCTCTGTTCCCCGATCGGCCGATCTCCCCGAAGTTTGTCTTTTTCGGGCCCGTCGGACATTTTTGTCCCAAATGTCCCAAGTCAAATTGTGCAAGTTGTTCCATTTTCGGCCGAAACACCCGAACCGTACTTCACACATTTTTGTCCCAAGTGTCCCAGGTTCAATCGGGCAAGTTGTTCCATTTTCAGCCCGAACCGCGTACTTCGCGCTTTCACGTCCCAAATGTCCCAAGCTCTTCCGGACCCATTGTCACCTTTTCGTCCGATCCGGCCGAGTCGCGTGTTTCGCGCATTCGCGTCTCACATGTCCCAAATGAACCAAGTGCCATTCGTGCTTATTTTTCCCGCTCTACCCGAATATCATGCTTATTCAAATTGGTAGGTATGTATTAAATGCGCATTCATTATCTTTCTCTCTCCTAATCGGCTATATAACGGGCATCCCCCCTTTGCATTTTTCACACTGCTTCCACGCTATCCTTTGCTCGAACCCTTGCAATATAATTTCCTGCGCGTGCATCCTTTCCCTCTGTAATTCCTTCCCGAAGTCAAGCTCGCGTCTCTGTCCTCCGAATTACTGTCAATATGAAGATCAAATTTTAGGGACAGGAGCAAATCTCGCCACTAGAATCTTCCGTTCACAATATTGGGGACAGTGAAGCTCGTCATCTTGATTTCAGTGATTTTTGGGCAAGGATGGCGGATGCAAACCCTACACCTATGGCGCAGATGATTCACGACAGTGGTTTGGATTTCGCTGGAGGTTTCCCGATCTTGGTACAGTGTGCTGATACAGTGCTTTCATGCGGAGCTCACTTCGACCCTGATTCGAGTGAATTAACCAATGTACACGGGGAACTCATCGCCAAGCTAGATGCTGCCGCCATTAGCACTGCTTTGAGGATCCCAGAGATGGATAATGCCATAGTTGTTTCCCGGGATCAAGCACAGGCCCTGTTTAACCAAGACAACGACAAATACAAGGCGCGGGTGGCGAAGTCATGGCTTAAAAACCCTAAGAAGGGAGCATCTCGCCTATCCAAGACTCTCTTCCAAGCAGATTTCAATGAAGAGTTGTCAGATTTCATAATCCTACTGGCTCGGGTGATGGGCTTACCTTCTACTAACGAGTTCCATTTCTGGATGTGCCCACTCATCAGCATGGTGTGCGAGGGAACTCAAAATATCAACTGGGTAGAAATCATCAGCATGAATTTGGCGGAGCAGCTGTCTAATGTACAGTAAACGAAGAAGTTCTACATGACTTCGTACCTGATGTATACCCTGGCGGCATCAAGACAATGGTTTGGTTTTTCTTACATTGATGCCCACAAGGATGACCCTATATATGCCTACTACCCGCAGTTCACCCTAGAGACCAACAATCACAATTTCAGAAGAGTAAATGATGCTTTCACCATGTACGTGGTCAGGCTGCTCGAGGGTGACACTGCTAGAAGGTTTTGAGATGAAGCCATGAACCTGATATCGCACTACGGTGCCTATTTTATTCAATTCAGAAAATTCTCCTATATCAGGCTTGCTGGCTATGAGAGCACCCCTCTGAGGCTTCCCATGTTCTGCAATGATAAGATGGCTTTGATTGAAGTATGCAGGAAATTAGACAAATTGCACAGAACTTGCAGAGACAAGAAGATTTCTGGTTTGCACTTTCCCATCTCTTTGGGAAATTACACTTGTAAAACAGCCCTGGACGCACAGAACATAGAGAGAGCCCTGGTCCCTATCACCGTTCATTTCTTTAAGCCAAGAACTTGCTTCGACTTGAAGAAGTTCATTGAGCAGAACATCAAGATAATCTATCATCATAGGGCAGATACAGAGGACTATTGGGCTGACTGTGCAGATGATTTTGAAGCTAGAAGGAGGCACTGTGGCAAGGTTCTCTCTGCAATTGATCCAAGAACTCGGCTTGTACCAAGTTCCTGAAGGACTCCAGGATGACAATTCTGATCTATACTCATATGAGTATGACAATGTGATTAAGCACACCCCCTTGGAGGACTTGGATTGGAACAGGAAAGAAAAAGATGATCTGGCTGAGATCCTTGCTCCAGTCTTAGTCAGGACTAAGGTCTGGTTTGACAGGAAAGTTCGAGAGCTCAGAAGGCACTCAGGAGAATCCTCTTCCAAGGATGTTTCAACACCAAGGAGGGAAGCATCGACTCCCATATCAGACACACCTATGCAAACCCCTCCTGCCTCATCAACGCAAGGACCTGCAGCTTCCACTCCTTCTTCATCCACTCAAGTGTACCAGAAGAAACTTAAAGAGGTTAAGAAGGAGCCTGTGGAAAAAGATCCTCAAAGTAAACAGGTAGAAGTGCCTTTGGGACCAGAGAACATCATTGTTCTCAGTGAAAGTGAAGAGAGTGAAGTGCCAGCCCCTGCAAATGCTCCTGAAGATCCAGCAGATAAAGATAAGGAAGTCCAGAGCACTGAACTTCCAAGTGCTATTGATTCTTCAGTAGCAATTGTATCCAGCGCCCTACTCACATCTCAACTTGAGACCACAGCTGTGCAAACCTTGAGCATCATGAGCTCTATGTCTCTTGGTCCTCTTGCCCCTCCTGCTACTTCCTCTTCCTCTTTTGCATGGGTTCAACCTCTTGTTGACAGTAGAAAGAGGAAATCTTCCTCTCGGAGCTCAGGGCCAAATTTTGATGCTGTCGCAGCCTTGTTGGGCACTACTCCTTCTCGTGCCAAGAAAGCCAAAATCACCTCCAGAATAGTGTCTGATGCTCAAGGTCAGCAATTCCTGGAGATTGCTAAGCCTACAGTGGACAAATCGGAGCAGGACTTGCAGGCATCTGACTTAGAGCTCTCAAGAATTCCAATGGGAGAGTCTACTCCTGAAGGTGAGATCCACAACCTCCAGGAAACGGTCACAAGAGTCATTGGGAGGGTAGAGAAAGGGCAGCAAACTATTGAACAGTTGGAGGAACAGGCCCAGATTCTCACAAGTTTTATCAAATCTCTTTTGTCTAAGGACAAAGTTTTGGACCCTACCCCATTGACTACTCTTCCACCTCCTGTAATTTTGAGCCAAGATGAAATACAGAGTATCAAAGACATGCACAAGTATTCTGTCTACGGCAGAGCTATGGAGGCCATGGTAGAAGATATGCTTGTTGCAGGATTGAACTTCATCGATGAAGCTTTCAAACTCCACGGAAAGGTGAACAATTTGCAACAGAAGCTCTCCTCCACTATCGGGGTCATGGATAAAGAGCTCAAACTCTGGAGCAGTTGCATAGTAGACCTCCGTCTCATGGGACAGATAGATGAGAACATTTTATTGGCGAATAAGGTTTTTGATGATGCAAAGGATAATCTGTCAAAGTCCTAGGTTTACAGCATGGAGTGGAAGATCAAAGTCCTGGAGGAGGCTTTGGGAGAGCTGAAGAATAGCTGGCAGAAAGGTGAGGCTTTCAAGACACTGGTGGTATCTGCTTTCAAAGATATACACTGTCATCTTCAAGATGAAACTTCTGGTGTGCCCCTTTCCTTGCAAGAAATCAAAGCTCAATTCAGAGCTTTTGTCAAAGATAATTTATTCAAGGAAAGTTCCATCTCCAAAGAGAAAATGAAGGAGATTTTCTCTCTTCAATCTAACCATCGAAAGAAGCAAATAAAGATTATCATACTCATGTCGAGTTTGATAAAGAAATGGAGAAGTGTCTCGGATTTTGGGGTCAGTCTACAGCCAACACGTCAGTCCCTCGTGGCAGAGACATAGCCGAGGCATTGAAAAGATTTAGGCAGCGGATTTTGAAGTTAGTGGGTCCCTCCCAGTAACTGACCACCTGTCTTCTTCTCCTTATTCTTTTCTCTTCTTCCCATTCTTTTTCCGTTTTCTTTGTAAAAAGTTGAGGTATTGTGGTTGGCAGTCCTTAACTATTCTTGGTTAAAAGAAGCGGTTACGAAGAGTAACTGATTTGTAAGCTATATAATGGCCTCTCTACGCCATTCTTGAAAAAAGGAAGAACTGGGTTTATTTTCTTAAAGTGTAAATAGATCATAAAGAAATCAATACAGAAGGGATTTCCATTCTTTGTCTACCTGATCTCTATTATCCCTAAGCTTTTATTTAAATTTTTTGAAGATCATTTGTCTCCAGTTTGTTAGTCTTGCCGATTACATACTCTTCAACTTTGCAAGCATGGTGATCTTGTATAACCAAGAAGGAACTTTGTGTCCTTGATTAATGAATCTGTGTTACGTTAAGAAACTTTGTGTTCTGGCAGATGTTATTTATAGAACTTTGTGTCTTTAAATTCCATCTTATTTATATGATACAAATGATCTTGTTTTCAATTCACTGTAACTTCGCATACATAAAGAATTACTCTGTTATCTATAATTCTGCATGTTGCCTTTCTGCTCATTCTCGTACTCTCATTCCTCAGTCCTTTTGTAATTGATGATCTTTATAGTAAACACTTTCGTAATATCCAAGTTCAACCAGAAAATCATGTTTTGTATATTTGTAAATAGGTTTGTTTCTGAATAAGGGAACCTCTCCCACTAAAGAGGAGGGACTTCTTGTCCCCTGACTGTTGCTCTTCATAAAGTCCTATTTGACGACCAACACCGCCCTAAGCAGGGTGGCGGTTACAGGACCACCCCCCTGCTTAGGGCGGCAGTCCTTTACAGAACACCAAAATCTCAGTGTTTTGAGCCCAATTTTGTATTTTTAGTATTCTTATATGTTTTAATGAATTTTTTAATGTAATTTGAATACTAACTTACTCTGTTTTACATGTTTTTGGGTGTATGCAGAAGATGGAGGAATATATCAGATGGAGCCGAGAGAGAGAGTGTGACTAGCTTCCAGCAGTGTTGGATGCACTTTCTCAGGATGAGTAGGATACTCTTCAGAGGGCTGTCATATTGCGTGTATCACGGGTCCTGCAGGTTGCACCTTCTTAGTCACATACTTTGTGACCTGTTTTCGTATTAGGATGCTGATCAGAACACTTTCCGATTTCCAGGAGTCAGGGTGAGTGGAGTATCACCATAGAGGATGTCTACCACATCTTGGGAGTCCGGATCATCAGGAGACGACTCTCACTTGAGATAGCTCAGTGGGCTACATACATGGGAGACACAGTTGTCTCCATCGGTTTGAAGAAGGGGGTGAGGGTCCAGTCGGTTCCTAGATTGTCTATCCCCTTGATTCGTCAAGCCATTATAGGGATCCTTGCCTCAAGATTGATCAGGGACAAGGGAGGAGACACTTTACTCTACTACTGGTCCTCTATTATTGCACAGGTTGAGGCACATGGCCGGATTTATGCTTGGGGAGATGATATACTTGGGACCACCTACCACGGTTTATACAGGGTGGTCCATTTACAGGGATAGTCTTTGAGCCATCCGACCTTGGTTATGAGTTGGGTCTATGAGCGTATCATCCCTTATGGGAGAGGTGTAGAGGTGGTGGATCTCGGAGCTATGAGGGTAGCTAGATGGACAGATATGTCGGTGCTTAGAGAACCCCACCAGCCAATTACTTCCCTGACTACTAATGATATGGAGGCCACACCCTATCAGGCCATGGCAGGGTTGTGCGGCAAGGAGACCCTCACTTTAATTTCCTGCTCTACTACAGGGTAGCTTGTGGACAGGACGGGGAAGGTGGAGACACACCCCTTTGACCGAGTGCCTCAGTAGTTTGGCCTTGCTTACGTCGACATGCTCCCCCCAGTGGTTCCAGTGTTCAGATCAGTTCAGGAGGCTAGGGGAGGTCCTAAAGGCTGGGGTTGGACTGTTATTACTCCTAGTGTCCCTATTACAGCTAGGCGGGTAGTACACGCTCGAGGGAGAGCCGGTGCTCCTCAAGCACCCTTACTTCAGATTGCCATCGGTCCTACCCACAGCAATGACAACCCCTTTGATATAGACTACAAGTCTGAGGAGTTCACAGGGGGAGAGACGGAGGAGGAGACCAAGGATATGGAGGTTAGTGAGTCGGGTGGAGAGGAGGACAGTGATCCCGAGTGGCATGATACTCAGGAGATCTTACAAGTCGAGAGGGCAGAGCAGAGTGCAGAGAAGGTGACTCTATTCTCAGAGGAACCGCCCTCTCAAGACCTAGGTGGGGAGGATGAGTCCGTAGCATGACGCTATGTTACTCTAGACATAGGAGGAGCACATCAGTTGGTGGTGGCATCTGTGGCAGGCACTGATCCTAGGGATCCCTCTTGGAGGCCTAGAGATCCGAGTGAGTTGTTACTCTTCTTTTAATGTTTGTTTCTAGTTAGGATTGCCTTAGTTGCTATCTCTCCTCTTGTTCATTTTTATTTTTATCCTTTGATTATCTTATAATTTACTTTTCTCCTTTGCTTGCAGAGACTGCTGATGAGTGGCAAGACCTGATTCACTGGGTATGTACTGATACCTTGATGCTCCCCATGGAGAAGACTCACGCCGAGCTATCCGTGGATGCAGGGGAGCCTTTGGCAGCCAGTAGGCATATCAAAAATTTTTCCCCTGTCTGGCATGTGGCCAAGATGGTGACTACCCTCCATACAGAGTTGGTCGGGTATAGGACAACAGAGCACCTAATGAGAAGTCACTCTCATAGCGAGGCTGTAGCTGCTCCTTGGGACCATGAGCCCTCAGTGCATTCAGAGCGCCGGCGTAGCCGGAGTCCTAGACGTGGTCGTGCACCTTCAGAGGGATCTCATAGGGGTTTAGATGCCACTTGGCTCTTTTTGTAGTGACTTTTAGATTGTTTATACGATTATTTTGTACCTTCTGGGCTCATTGAGCATTTTGACCATTCCTAGCACATGATGGCATTGTACACAAAACTTGATTTATATATATATATATATACTTCTTTTTGGATCAGACTCTTGGTGTCTAGGATTTTGTGATTCATTTCCACATGTAAATTATAATGTTATTTTTATATGCCTTTCAGAATGTATGCAATGGAGAACAAATGACACAAATGCTTTCTTCCTTTTTGTATTTCGTGATGCTGATATATGATAATGCAAATAGAATGTGATATTTGAACTTTAGTTTATGTAAGCAATTTTCCGATACTTCATATTTGTTTTGAAAAAATGTGATGATGAGTTGATATGATGAGCAGATGAACTTGTCCCACTCCTAACTCCACGCAACTAGTAAGATGTGAGGGCTCACCACCAAGAGCTAGAAAGGGCCCAAGCTATGAAATTTGTTGAATGGTAGCGATGAGAGATAGACAAAGTTTTGATGGAACAAAATTAGGACACTACAACCTACTCTACTCAAGTGACTCCATAGTTTAGAATGCTACTTGCTTTGCGGTTTATCCAGACTTAGATCCGTAGATGGCCATATGGTTTACAAAATCTGGTTTTCAGGGTTTTGGACTCTCTTGGAATTTTGGACATCTGATTCATTTGTTTTTTACTCAAGATTTCAAAGGTTTATTTGAACTATTTACTTATAACCTTCAACGCTACTATTAAGAGGACCCCCTACACCTTGCCCCATGCTACTAGTAAGAAGCATGGGCTTATCACCATGGACAAGGCATAGGTGAGTAAGGGCATTCCCATCCTTTCCCAACCCTACGTCACTAGTAAGAGATGCAAGCTTATCATTGAAGGTTGGTAGGGCAAGGAAATTTGTAAAAGTAAAATTTTCTGTTTGATCTACATTTGACTTATTTATTTGAGCAAAAATGTCAGTATGTTCTTATTTCCACAAAGATTTGTATATGGGATAGATGTGACACCATGAAGCTTCTAGAACAGACCATAGGCAAGACACCTATCCTAGGAAGAAATAAAAAGTGAGAACAAGCGTGCAGGCCTTGGTATGGCTACTGTTGAGACTTTGTCATATCTAGCTTTAATTGATGAAATGATTCTGAAGCAGTTGATGATGTTATGAAAATGAAGAAGTATGATTCGAATGCTTATGCCAATACCATCAGAATTTTGTAATGAATTACTTAAGAATAAGTCCCTTGATCACCAATTTGTATGAAACGAGTGAACAAAATGAACCTATATAAATGAAGATGCAATGTAGATATAATTATACAAATAGTGCCGACGCTTCATGCGTAAAACCATTTAAGGTGCAGGGAATTGATAGTTTCACCAAATTCCTCACCTTCTAGTGTGCACAAGAGATATGCACCATTTCCATAGTCTTTCATGACTTGGTATGGGCCCAACCATTTAGGCCAGAATTTCCTTCCTTCACCAATCTTCTTATCGATCCGGCTGTCTAGTCTTAAAACTAGATCTCCTTCATATATTTCTCGTTCATAGATCTTTTTGTTATACTGCCAGCACATCTGGTCAGCATAGACTCTGTGCCACTATTTAGTATCTAATCTGGCCTCATCTAGGCTTTCTAGTTGGGAGAGACATGCTTCTCTATAAGCTTCTTCATCCAGAATCCCTTGTAGTGAGATGCGGAGATTGGGTATTTCAACCTCAAGTGGGAGAATTGCTTCTGCTCCGAATACCAATGAGAAAGGAGTTACTCCTGTTGGTGTTCTTATTGAGGTTCAGTGGGCCCACAAGGCCGGATATAACTTTAAATTCCAATCTCATTTGTTTTCTTTTACTGTTTTGAGGAGAATAGCTTTCAATGTCTTGTTTGTTGCTTCAACCTACCCGTTAGCTTGAGGGTAATACAGGGAGGTTGTATGATGGTTTATTTTAAATGTACTGCATAGCTCACGAACATCGTCATTCTTAAAGGAAGTGCCATTATCTGAGATAATGATTTGTGGGACACCATACCTGGAAATGATCTGGTTCAAAATGAACTTGGTGATCACGACACCTGGTACAGTGGTGAGAGGCATAGCCTCTACCCATTTGGTAAAATACTCGGTGGCTGTGACTATGAAGTTATGGCCATCTATTGACGAGGGAGAGAATTTCCCTATAAAATCTATGCCCCATGTAGAAAAGGGCCATGGAGTAGCGATTGGTTGTAGATATTGTGCCATCATGTGAATCTCATGGGAAAATTCTTGGCATTTATGGCACTTGCGCACAAACTCTACTGCATCGTGTTCGAGAGTGGGCCAAAAGTAGCCCATTCGATGTATTTTTCGAGTGATGGCATGACCATCGGAGTGGCCTCCACATATTCCACTGTGAGATTCGTAGAGAATATTCATGGATTCTTCTGTGTGAACACATCTTAGGAGTAATCCATCGAAAGCCTTACGATAAAGCACTTGTTCTATAATAACGTATTTAGCTACGATAATGCATAACCACCTTCTTTGTTGTGGTGTAGCACCTTCTGGATACACATGGTCCATGATATAATTAACAATATCAGTATACCAAGGACATTCAAAGATGGGAGGTCTGGTTTCGATGTAATATATGCATTGATCAGGAAAATCCAGATCTACTAGATAGCCCCCGTTTAACGGGTTGTCAACTAACCAATCTACAATGATCTGTCCCTTAATGGACTTCTAGTTTACGAAGGTCAATTTGAATTCACCCATTAAGGTTATAAAGCGTCCAACCTTTTTAGACAAGGACCCTTGCTTGAGGAAAGTTCACAAATGGTATGTTTTTACAATGACCCTTGTTTCTTGGTTTAACATGTAATGTCTTAGGTGTTTGGTTGCAAAGACTATGATAAGGCATTCTCATTTTGCTTGCGTATAACATGTCTCATAATCGAGCAACTTTTGGCTAGTAAAATAGATCACACATTCTTGTTTATTGTTGTCTTCTTGAGCCAACATACTTGCCAGTGAGACATCCATAGCTCGTGAATATAAGATCAAAGGATGATCAGGTCTAGGTGGCATTAACGTGGGAGGAGACAGTAAGAAGCATTTAACTACTTCAAAGGCCTCATAGCATTCCTTTTTCAAAATAATGTAGCAATCCTTTTTCAACAAATTGTTGATTGGATGAATAGTAAAACTCAAGTCTGGGATGATTCTTTGGATTGCACCGAGCTTTCTGAGAAACGATCTAATGCTAGAATCATTTGATGGTGGGATCATTTCAAGAACAGCCTGGATTTTGGCTAGGTCCACATCGATCCCTCGTGATGATATAATGTAACCTAGGAGTTTCCCTCATGTTACACCAAATACGCATTTTTCTGGATTTAGTGTGACTTTGTATTCCATCAAACGTGAAAGGATGACGCGGAGCACTTCCGGGTGATCGCAATGCTTCCTGGCTTTGGCCAACAAGTTTTCTACATAGGATTTGATGATTTTATGAAAAAGATCATGAAATATGTATGTCATTTCCCGTTGGTATGTAGCACCAGAGTTCTTGAGATTGAATGACATAACAACGTAGCAATAAGTTCCCCAAGGAGTTATAAACGTAGTTTTGGCTTGGTCTTGTTCAAATATAATAATTTGATTATATCCTGAGAATCCATCCATGAGAGACAAAATCTCAAATCCAGATGTTGCTTCAATGATGACATCAATGGATGGTAATGGGAAGTCGTCCTTGGGACACGCCTTGTTAATGTCTCGGAAGTCTATGCAGATGCGTATCTTCCCATTATTTTTGAGAACAGGGACAATATTAGATACCCACTGAGAGTAATCAACCAGTTTGATGAACCCTACATGGAGAAGCTTCATTACCTCTTCCTTCACCATGAGAGCTACCTTGGGTTTCATTGGTCTCAATTTTTGTTTAATTAGCTTTGCATCTTGTTTGGTGATGAGGTTATGTACCGTGATGTGTGGTGCAATTCCTGTCATTTCGTTATAATTAAATGCAAAATCCTTTTGATGTTCTATAAGGATTCGAGTGTGTATCTCTATCTCTTCTAGAGTTAGCGAAGATCCTAGTTTTAAGATCTTCGGTTCTTCCTCCGTTTTGTCGATGTTAATATCAATTGTTTCTTCGATTAAGGAATCGTTACCCTTCTTTAAAACTAGGCGGGGTGAGAGGTAGTTCCAGATCCTCTCTCCTTCTCATCGCCCGCGTCGCATGCATCGCTCACTCTCCCATCTTTTGTGGTATCGAAGTCTCCATTGCATGGTTAATTCCAAGGTCTAAGAGAGGACCTGTGGGACTTGTACGTGACAAATCTCCCCCCTGTGAGGGTGATACATGTAACTCTGCATATGTGTTTAAGGTAATCAAGAGTGTGGCTACCTAGTCACCTATCAACGAGTGTTACTCTCGATAGTAGATGTGAATTCTTAGCGATGTTTGTTACAAAGAGGGTTGAAATTTCTTTACTAACGTTCAGTATGAGGGGATCCATGAAGACGTGTGTCTCCCAACTCATTGGTTTGGTGGCTGTGAAACGTGAAGCTGTAGGTTTGCTATCGAATCTGCGAGAAAGGTTTTTGTTCTCCGACGCTGAATGCTTCAGATTTATCAGACTTCACCTCCTTTGCTCAACTCGATCTAATACCTTCTCTGTTTTCGTATTACTCTATAATGTTCCATCTCTAGCCATACACCCTCAGAGACTTGGTTTCTACTAATACTTGAGAGTCTCCTAACACTGAGGCCTCTTACTATGATGGCCAAAGGATGAGGGCTTTGTATTTAGTGTCGTTGTTTGTACAATTCAACATTACGTTTAAAGGTGAATGGTAAGATCTTTCCTCGGGAGAAGTAAACGATCACACCTACCGCCAGCCTCCATACACAATTCTCGTGCTCATCACAAGAGAGTCCATATTTACTTACTGGTAAGATGCACTTGTTGGGACATTTGTTACGTCTACGTCCTTCGCTTTGGTTACTTCTACGACATACTAAGTTCCTCTACTGCAAGTGAAACAACAAGCTCCTAGGGTACATCCCATACCTATTGTAATCGAAGGTAGCAAAACTTGGTAAAATCATGTATCTACGCAATTCGACAATTTTTGTAGTAGTTCCTAATGAATACTATTTCACAACATTAGCCTCATCCTTGAGGGCTGGGATATTTCTTATTAGGTTCGTAACTCTAACATCCGTTGTAGGTACCCAACTTGTCTTCCGTTTTGAGTCGTTTGGCTTGTTAAGTTGTTTTGTTTTGGAGTTTCAAACTCAAATAAACGCCTGGTCTTTTTCTTCAGGTTTGCTAGTGTATATCGAATGGTTTCAGATCACCTTTTGCTACGAATATCTTTTCTTAGTGAAAATATTATTTCTCTTGAAATAACGTAGAAGTGGATTTGCCTCAACACAATTATCCAGGTACGACCAAGGATCATATTAAGTTGGTTTCCCGATCTATAATATATAAAATTCAGTGGAGGGATTGTTTTGGGTCTAAGGTGACTAGTAGTATTATAGTTCCAATTGAAGGGCTTTTTAAAAGGCTATCATCGCCTCTTATAGCGTATTCCAAGTCCGTGGAAATTTGTTTCTTCTTTCTCCATACCCTAGATTTTGAAGGAAAGAAAGGGAACTATGTTAACTGGCTGCCACGCGCATCGTCAATCCCATTGCACATTTAACGTAATTGTTATAAACCCACACTATCAAATGTAAGGCCGGATCACCTCTACAATGCAATCTCACATCTGTTGGCATTTTTTTAATGT
This sequence comes from Taxus chinensis, assembly GCA_019776745.2. NCBI lineage: Eukaryota > Viridiplantae > Streptophyta > Pinopsida > Cupressales > Taxaceae > Taxus > Taxus chinensis. The sequence goes on along the minus strand of CM034155.1, from coordinate 250,882,399 downwards.
CACATATAAACTCGGTATCCCTATCTGGCTTCCCTGGAAGGGTGAATATCTAAGTCTATATGGGTTCCTGTGTTCGGAGGTGGAGGGATGTTAAATTTAAATGACCTAACCTAATCTTCTCTTCTAAAAGAGTAGCTGGGCAGGAATTAATTTAATTTCAAAAAGGAGATGTTGAGCGAAGGTCCTTTGTAGGTATTAATTAAATCATAGGCACCTACGGTTTTTTACTATGTTTGTTTATAAGTTATCTGTCTCTAGCGGGTAACTTTGGATTGTCCTAGCGGAATACTCTCGGTTCCTGTTACTTACAGCTTCCACTATGAGTGCTCATTTTCTAACTCCACTAAACTAACTACGTGGCGGTTTCGTAGCTGATTTCCAAATTTAACATTACACTTCCTGAATTCTGCGGCTCGTGACGGTGGATTTAGTGAATCTAGTGCTTCACTGCATTGCATTGTTTCCTGTCATTGCACCCCTTGTTCGATCCTTTTTTCGAATTTAATTTATTGTTATTGTGTATTTTGGGAGGGATCATTAAGATTTTAGGGTGCATTTTTGAGGGGGAGACTGCTCCCTTGGAAAGTATTTGGCGCATGGACCACAAGATCTTCTAAGAACATATCTATGAAAGTTCCCTTCGTTCTTTTTGGCAACTTGTCTGAATTTATTTATATTGTAATCGTGCAAGATCCTAGTGTCATGGCCTCGAACTTTGGGAACCACAATACGAGTTGGGGGGGGGGGGGGGGGGGGGGAAAATTGTAATTCCTAGTTTTGGGTGTTAGCCGTATTCTTGTGGTCAAAACTCCTGATTAAACCGTTGAACTATTAGGATTAACATTTACTGTGTTGTTGTCTTTGGTTTTGATTTTGGTTTTGATATCCAGTTGGAACACAATCTGTAGGTCACCTTGGCTTCTCATATCCCGTGTGTGTGCTCTCTAAGGCTATTCTTGCCCTCTGTCCTTTTGCTGGTGTGGTGTTTTTTTTTGGATGATTAAATCCCCCAAGTTGATTGTCAGTGTAAGTTGTGTTTCTTTGATTTTAACCGGCGTGGAGTATTTACAACAATTTGGCTTTTTTTTTCTTGATCTCTTACTCCATCGTTGTACGCCCTATTTTGTTAACGATCCTAGTTTTAAGATCTTCGGTTCTTCCTCCGTTTAGATGTTAATATCAATTGTTTCTTCGATTAAAGAATCGTTACCTTCTTTAAACTCAGGCGGGGTTAGAGGTAGTTCCAGATCTTCTCCATTCTCTACCGCGTATATGTCGAGCTCCTTTTGTGGGGGAAGCTCCATCATGGGATTTCCAAAGTAAGAAGAGGAATGTGGGATTAAGGACAAATCTACCATGTGATGGGTGAGATGTAACTTTGCATATGTGTTTAGGTAATCAAGAGTGGCTCTATCACTATCAACATGATCTAAGATAGTAGATGTATTCTTAGCGATGTTTGTTAAAAGAGGGTTTGAAATTTTCTTTACTAACGGTTCAGTATGAGGGGATACCATGAAACGGGTGTCTTCCAACTCATTGTTTGGAGTGAAACGTGAAGCTGAGGTTGCTATCGAATCTGCGAGAAGGTTTTGTTCTCACGGAATTGCTTCAATTGATATGAAGTTAAATCCTTTGCTCAAATCTAATACTGTTGTTTTGTATAGCTATAAATGTTCATCTCTAGTCTCATACACCTCAGAGACTTGGTTTGCTACTAATTGAGAGTCTCCTAACACTGAGCCTCTTAGCTATGATGGGCCAAGGAGGAGGGCTTTGTATTTAGTGTCGTTGTTTGTACATTCAAAATTTAGTTTAAAGGTGAATGGTAAGATCTTTCCCTCGGGAGAAGTAAAGATCACACCTACCCCAGCCCCATAACAACATCTAGCTCCATCAAAGGAGAGTCCAATATTTACTTGGGAAGATGAATGTTGGGACATTTGTTACGTCTACTTCTTCTGCTTTGGTTACTTCTACCATACAGAGTTCCTCTACTGAAAGTGAACCAACTCCTAGGGTACATCCCATACCTATGGAATCGAATGGTAGGAAAATTGGTAAATCATGTTCTAGCAATTCGACAATTTTTGTAGTAGTTCCTAATGATACTATTTCTACAACATTAGCCTCATCCTTGAGGGCTGGGATATTCTTGATTAGGTTCGTAACTTCTAACTCCGTTGTAGGTACCAACTTTTCTTCCAGTTTTGAGTCGGTTGGCTTGTTAAGTTGGTTTGTTTGGAGTTCAAACTCAGAATAAACGCCTGGTCTTTTCTTCAGGTTTGCTAGGTGTATATCGAATGGTTTCAGATCACCTTTTGCTACGAATATCTTTCTTAAGTGTAAGAATATTATTTCTTGAAATAACGTAGAAGGGATTTGCCTTCATACAATGTATCCATGGTCGACCAAGGATCATATTATAGTTGGTTTCCCGATCTATAATATAAAATTCAGTGAGGATTGTTTTGGGTCCTAAGGTGACTAGTAGTATTATAGTTCCAATTGAAGTGTTTTTAAGGCTATCATAGCCTCTTAGCGTATTCCAAGTCGTGGAAAAATTTGTTTCTCCATACCCTAGATTTTGAAGGAAAGAGAAGGGAACTATGTTAACTGCTGCCCCATCGTCAACCATTGCACATTTAACGTAATTGTTATAAACCCACACTAGCAAATGTAAGGCCGGATCACCTCTACATGCAATCTCAGCATCTGTTGGCATTTTTTTATGTCAAATATAAACTCGGTATCCCTATCTGGCTTCCCTGGAGGGTGAATATCGAAGTCTATATGGTTTACTTGTGTTTCGGGAGGTGGAGTGATGTTAATTAAATGACCTAAACCTAATGCTTCTAAAATAGCAGCCCTATGGGCAGGAGAGCTCTTCAATAAATCCAAAAAGGAGATGTGAGAGAAGGTTTTTGTTAGGTCATTAATTAAATCATAGGCACCTACGGGTTTTACTAATGGTTGTTGAATGTTATCTGTCTCTAGCCAGTAACTTAGATTTGGCTGAGAGGAATACTCTCATGTCCTTGTTATGGCTTCCACGTGTAGCTCAGTGCCTAACTCCGCTAAACTGACTATCTTGGGTCGTAGCTGATTTCCTAATTACGGTGCAACATGTGAATTTAGTGAAGTCGACACTTTATGATCATTGTTTCCTATCATTACACCCTTGTTCGTCCCATTTGGATTTAATTTGTTGTTATCGTGATTCAAGAGTGGATCATTGAAGATTTTGAGGGGTGCATTTTGAGGGGAGACTGCTCCCGTGAAAGTATTTGGCACAGGTGATGCAGGATCTTCTAAGAACATATTTATGAAAAGTTTTTCTTTGTTCTTCTGGAAAACGTTGCATGAATTTATTGTAATCACAGCAAGTTCTAGTGTCATGACCTTGAACTTTGTGGAAACCACAATATGAGTTGGGATTGTAATTCCTAGGTTGTTGGGTTGGCACGTGTTGTGGTCCAAAACTCTGATTAAACCGTTGACTATTAGGATTAAAGTTTTACGTTTTTTGTCTTTGGTTTTGAGTTTTGGTTTTGATATCCAGTTGAATTTTGACTTGGACCCTGTGTCTAGATCTGCCTTTGTTGTTGTTGTTGTTGTGGATGATTAAAATCCACCGAGTTGATTGTCAGGGTAAAGTTGTTGTTTCGTTGATTGTTAACCGGCGGTGGAGCATTTACAACATTTGTCCTTTTTTGCTTGGTCAGTTACTCCATCTGTTGTTACGCTGTGATTTTTGTTAAGGATTTTAGGTCCTTGATTGACGTTTGTGGTAGTAGGATAAGTCGTAGTATTTTGGTTGGGGATGATTAACCTCCCATTTGTTCCATACGTCTTGCGACCGCTATCTAGCTGCAGCTTGATCTATTCGGAGGGCACTCTCAAGTACTTCATCGTAAGTCCTTAGTGGGAACTTCTGATACTTCTTCTTTTATCTCTCTACTGAGAGAATGAAGGAATAAATCACATAGTTCCATCTGATCCATGTTTGGAGCACTTGTCTGAAGAATAAAGGACTGTACGCCATCTTTGGATGAAATGAGCAACAGATTCATTGTGTTCTTGCTTAATATGCAAGAATTCCCTGATTCTACTGTTCTCAACAGTTTGTTCATGTCAAACACCTTGATGAACTCTGAAAACGAGTTGTTTAAATGAATGGATGGAAGCTTTTAAGTATTCTATAATACCAATCGAGGGAAATGCCCTCTAAAGTTTTGGGAAATATTTTAGCAACAACTCCATCCCAAGGGAGTAGTTCCTAAATGGCTGTGGCATAGGCCTTAATAGTGTGCATTCAGGTCTCCCTCCCCTTTGTATTTGGGTAAATTGGGGAGTGGTCTTGGAAGCATGATGCTTCGTATAGTGAAGTCTAAGGGTTCTTTCAAATATTCTGAATAAGTTCCTATCGCATAGGTTTCGACCATCGATGACGCCTGCTGAGGGGGTGGAGGTGGAATGGGTTGTTGATATAGCGTAGCATATGCATTTGCAGGGACATAAGGAAATCCCTGTGGTTGGGTGAACATGCCAGGAGAAGAGAACATATCTCCTTGTGGTGACTTGGAATACATGTTTAAGTATGGAGGAGTATTTCCCAGGAATGGATTATTTTTTACTAGACCGGGAGGTATCATATTTTCCACCGGAGTGGCATTAGCAAACACGGTTCTAGTTGGCGCTTGTTGCGAATACTGAGGAGGCATGCCCAACATGCGTGTTCCCATGAGGAGGTCTACTTGGCCAGGATGATGTGGAGGGTTGGGGATTCCTACTTGTCCAAAATGTGAATTCTGATTTGCTTGAGCAAGTTCCAGCCCTCTAACCTTTTTAGCCAAGGCTGAAATGACCTCTATTGGTAAAGACATGGTATTTTTCCTTATGGGCATTTGTTGTGTCGTTTTAGGCTGCAAAGAGATATGATACCCTGCTATGAATTGGTCGTTATCCTACCAAGTTTCACCGAGGGAATTTCCTATAGGTAGTGGCATGGAGGTGTTTTCTTGAAAAGAGACCTTGGGTCGTGTTTGTAAACTTCCTATAGGTGGGTACATACTCTGAGAGCGTTGTTCACTCCTGGCATAACGCACTGAATGTTCATCATCTAAAAATAGATATGGATCTGATTGTCTACTAATTTGTGGTCTAAGCAACACCTGAGGAGATGAACCAAATTCTCCCATAAACGTCATGTTGTTCGAGCCTAAAGGCTCTGGTTGTTGCATTTGAGCAAGCTGATCCAACTCCTCTATTTGGAAAGAAGAACTATATCTAGTCCTTGGAGGTGGAGTTTGTGTTGACAATCGGTTAGTTGAATAGTTGTCACCCCATGCTGAGAGTGAGGGTGATGGTTGTCTATTCAGTTGATCGTAGTATGCCTCAAGACCTAGGAGAGGTCTGCCATATGCATTGAATCCCAACATATTCGGGGGGTATATAAATACCCAGAGAATAATGGAAAAGAGTGAAGGTGGATGGAAGAAATGAAAATAAAAGAGGAAGAACTATTTCTTTCACGTCGGGTTCACCAATTTTGTACGATGGAAAAGTGACAAGCGAGCATGGGAATCTACAAGTAACTCTTCCTCACACCCAACCTCCCGAGGTCATGCTGAGACAGCCAGTGGGGATGGAATATACGTGGGGTATAGAAAAATTAATTAGGAAATCTTATGTCTTCAACGCGCACTAATGGAATCTATGAATCTAAGGTAAAAGAGGCCCTTCTAACCTGAACTGGCATGATAGATTGGTCGGCGAGGATGACTGATCAAAGGATTCAATCAATATTGAGTTCTGGCGTGATCCGATCTATGGGTTGTGGGATACGTGGAAGATAACCTATGGGTGCTTCATATATGTCTCCCGATAAGGTCATGAAAATGGAAGGTAGATATATGGTAGATTCTATGGTCAATTCTCTGGTCTAGTCCAAAAATCTTTAGCTAGATTAGCTCTTATGTCTAGTGAGGATAATTGTGTGATAATAGTTGGTGGAAGTGGAGAGGATCTAAATACTAATGTGCGTAAACCAGCATCAATGTCTGATTGACTTGTGGGCCCGTTGGGTTGTGGGACCTATGGATCACAACCGTAGGTTTGTGGTTGTTGTGGACCTCCTATGGTCATGTGAAGAATCAATTTCTAATCCCTGATATCTAGTAGTCGTATGCCTTTTCGGCCTCTATATTCAGAACTAAAAGTTGTGAGATCTTCTCAGAGTACCTTACAGGCATTCTGGAAACTTGAATTCTTAAGCTAGTGTCTATGTCAATGAGAATGTCTCCTGCGTCTGGCTGTGGGACCAAAGGATCACACCTGAATGTTTTCTCTCTTTCAAGCCCTTCTACAGTCATGTGGATATTTATTTAGGGTAATCTGTAGTTTGGCTGGTTTGACCAAAATGTATGTGCTCTGTTGTCTTCTATGTTTAATCCTCTTAACTGTGGGCTGATTTCTTGTAGGTCTATTGTTGTTCGGAAGACTTGGATTCTGAGATTGTAGGTCTATGTCAGTTATTTCTGTAACAAGATTGGGTTGAGGCACTATTGGCTCAAATACGTATTCTCTGGGCTCCCTAGGTCCCGTGATTGTCATACAAAAGAAACAATACAAATCTAATTAAGTTAAAGTAAACTAATTATACAAAGTATATCCACAACATATATATAAATTCCTTATTTTTTTTGTATTTTTGATAAACTATTGAATGAAATTGAAAGAGACAATTATTTAAAGAATATCTAGAAATTGACAACTAAACTAATAACGAAAATTAAAACAAACAAGGCAGCCGAGTATAGCTACTTGCCTGTGCAGTTGTAAATCTATTCTAAATAACCAAATAACTGATCTAATCTATTTGAAAGACTCTTGATCCTACCTCAGAAGTGAGGAATGAATCATAGTTTCTCAGAAACTATCAATCCCCACAGCTTCCCCGACAATATCGAAAGTGAGATTAACTGAAATGAAATGATTCACTATTCTATTTGATATATTTTAACTAGAACTTTGAAAGCTTGAACCTGGATTTTGCATAACAGTGGTGAATCCAATTGTGTGTGGCTTTGTCCCCTCAGTGTGGTCTCCTCGTTCCTTCATGCTCACGTGAATCTAGAAAAGCATGTAATGTTAGCATCAACAAAAGTAGGTATTGGAACAATGACAGCTTTGGGTGCAAACTGAATACAATGTGAGTAGGAGAGGGATAGCGCAAGAGAAAGAAGCTTGGCTTATGCAATTCCTAGCGGGATTTATTGCGAGTCATGTAACACAAAACATCCAGAACCTGAAACTATTCTTCTTGACGAACAAAACCTGCAACTCTAATGGCTTCAGACTGAAAATGAAACTATCCTATCTCAATTGATTGTATGAAACAGTAATAACACTAAAACAAGAAGATCATGTGGCTTCTAAACAACAAAACAAGACTAGCTATGCATGCAACAAATGAAAACTATTGAATTCCTAAGAAAAACTGAAAGACTAAGCTATTGAAATGAGAAAATGAGAGACAAATTTGAGGGGCCATTTTCTTGTAATCAAACTAGCTATTTATAGAATTCCCATTTACCCAAAGGTGAAATCCAAATTGAACTCTTTTACAATAAACAATGGAAAAACACTATTCCAGGGAACCAAAATCATAAATACGAGCAAAGGCGGTGAAAAAAGTCTGGTAAACGTTTAAATTTTATATGAGTCACGATAAAAGTAACGTTTTGGAAAAATGCATGAAGGACCGCCGCTAAGCTTGCAGCAGGGCTGGCCTGGTTACAGGACCGCCGCCCCAGGCAAGGGCGGTGGTTTCGTCACTGAAGACCAAAAAGAAAGGAAAAGAGGGGGGAAGAGCAAAACAAAGCACATAGAGGCTAAGCGGGGCATGCGGGATGTTAATGTACACTTGGAGAGATTTTTCAAATCCTGAACACCTTGCGAGGAGACCTGTATCATCATTGGAGCACGTGTGACATCGTTCCGGCAATGTAGTACCCTTACAATTTTGGGTACGTACAATGACCAACCATTTTACCTTTACATTTCTAGCACAAATCATTCCTTAGGTGCCATGTTTGCTCATCTTGACGAGCAACACATGGAACAAGTAGTTTATGATATAAGCCATAGAATTTTAGACTACGAAACTAGATACACTCACTCCAAAAAACTTGGCTTATCCTTAGATTTTGTCACCACTAAACTTTGACATTACCTACTCAACCAAAAAACCTTCGTTGTCACCAATACTGACCCCTTACATTACATGTACACCAAACCCTACCAACATCAATGTGTTGTATGTTGGCTCATGCTTCTTATAGACCTAGACCTTGAATTCACTCATCCAAAAAATGTCAAAGGATAAACCATCACTAACTAAATGGAAGATGCACCCCTATCCGGAAATAAATCCTCTAACTTTGATTTCCTAGATGAATCCATCGCTACCCTCTCTTTAGAAGATGTCATTTACTAGATGACCTTATTCTTCAATGGTTCCAAATGTCAGCATGGGGGTTGTGCAGGCGTTATCCTCATTCATCTTGACAGTGAGCCTATGTCATTATCTTTCAAACTAGGTTTTGATTGTACTAACAATATCACCAAATATGAAGCACTCGTATTAGGTCTTCAAGCCACCATCACCTTAGATGTTAAATCAATTAATATCTTTGGAAATTCCCAATTGGTTGTAAACCAAGTGAATGGTATATACCAGTGTTGTAACGAAATACTCCAAAAGTATAAGCATCATGCGGACATCGTTTTGACTACCTTTGACAGTTATGAACTTCAAACCACCCTATCTTGCTTCTCAGATCCTCGCTTTACCCTCCGAGTCAAAAATATTTTTCATAATACAAAGGTTGCAATCACCTTCTTATCTATTTCGAGACACCAACCTTGTCAAAACCATTGAAACTGACCCATGTTACCTCTGGTATAAATAGTTTGCAGACTACCGTTCCCTTTCAATTCTACCTCTAGATCTTACTCGCAATGGGCAACAAACCTTTCTCAAAAGTATCTCTCACTATGTCATCATAGGTGGTATTCTTTATAAACATGGCTTTAATGGTATCCTCTTATGATGCCTTACAAGTTTTGAAGTTCCCTACACCATCAAGGAAGTTCACGACGAAATTTGTGGAGGTCACTTCAGTGGTTTAGTTTTTGCTAAATGCATTCTCCACCTGGGCTATTATTGGTCCAACCTTAAACTATGATTGTTGTGATTATGTCAAACGTTGTGTGAAGTGCCAACAACATGCTAATCTTCATCACACACCTAGTCACACCTTACAAGTCACGCGTGACCTTTGGCCTTTCTCTCAATGGGGTTTGGATCTTGTCGAAGAGATCAATCCTCATTCTTCCCAATGTCATCAATGGATTATTACCACTACTAAATACTACACTAAATGGGTAGAATCCATACCTCTTATTTCTATAAAAGCCAAGAAAATATGTGAATTCATCAACCATCACATCATTTGTCGCTTTGGTGTTCCTCACCGTCTCATCACTGATAACGGAAAATAGTTCAAAAACAAAACCCTATGGAAACTCTATGATGCCTTCAACATTCAACTTAGTTTTTCTTCACCTTACTACCATAAAAAAAATGGCCAAGTAGAATCAACCAACAAAACCTTAAACAAAATTCTTATGAAATTAGTTGATGATACTGGAAAGGATTGCATACACACATTCCTTTTTCCTTATGGGCTTATCATACTAGTATTTGTACCTCAATTTCTGCCATGCCTTTCTCTTTGGTCTATGGTACAAAGGTTATTCTACCTCTTGAAGTCCAGATTCCATCTCTTCGTATCTCACTTAAAGAGATTTTCAATGATGATGAATTTCTCCAAGACCATTTGGCACAACTCGAGTTATTAGATGAACGTCATCTTAATGCTCTTGATCACCTCCAAATCTACCAAAAATTTATCAAACGTTCCTACAAAAAATGTGTTCCATGAAAGAACCTTCCAGGTTGGTGACCTCATCCTGAAGGAAAATCAACATGTAACAAAAGAGGAGAAAAGTAAACGGGGAAAATTTTCTCCTAATTGGCTTGGACCCTATATCATTACTCATACCTATGGATCAGGTGCTTATCATTTGTCTTCACTCAAAGGTAAACCTGAACCTAAGCCCCTCAATTTCTTGCATCTTTGACCATTCTATTATTGAATCAAGTCCTATATAACATTCAATATAGTTAATATGACTCATCCCTTGAGTACCTTTCACCTTCCATTTTACCTATTTTAAAGATCAAAGACTAAACAAGAATCATGTGATTACCCGTCACTTTTCAGTCTTATCTTCAATGTGAGTACCATGACTCTACTCATATCATGAATTTCATGGATAATTTTCATCTTTTTCAAGATGGAATCCCATGGTCGTTCATCACTTAAACCCTCTCTTTCATAGTTAACCTCTGTGTGCTATGGTTTTGTCTTCAACTCAAGAGCCTATCATTCTCTATAGTCTTGTCCATGACCTAAAATTCCAAAAGAAAAACATTTTCAAAAAGTAAAATGGGATTCAACTCCTCGAGTGAAAATTCTAGAAAATATATGACTCCCTCAAAAAGGACATATACTCTTTTCTATCTTGCTGCTATAAATAGACTGCTCCCTCGAAGGACAACTATACAAAGCTAGCCATATTGTACATAGTCTATCATCAAAAGAAGACTATTCTTGCAAAAAATAAAATAAAATATTCTGAAGCTTCCCATGTCGATCAACTTCACGAAGACCTCAAGGAGATAATCTACTCATCCCATATAGACTTCCCGCATCGATCAGTCTATAAAAACAACAAGAAAAAAGAAAAAGATAACTTTTTCGTCATGGACTTGCCTATTTTGATCTTGAATCTCTTGCCAAATAGTCATGTTGTCTCACACTAGGTTACGCTAAAAACCAAACTGTTTTCACCTCATCACCTTTTCACCCTAATTTCTTACCTACTTAAGGAACATGCCAAAAATGTGACATTTCATGATCATGTGACTTTCTTCACCCATTCGAACAGTCAATTATGCAAATGCCTTTAGGGTCTTATGTTCATAAGCCAATATTTGGTATGATAGACTCATTAGGATTCTTATCAATTAGGTGGCTCTTTTTTCCACCTCTTACCATACACATTCTTCATTACTTGTTGATTCTCCTATATAGGACTAGACCATCGACACCTACATTTTAAGGATTCCCCTTTCACCAATGCCTAAATTACCTAAACTCAACCATGCCTAAATGACCTAAACTCAACCATGCCTAAAATGACCTAAACTCAACCATGCCTAAATGACCTAGACTCAAACATGCCTAAAACCTACCAACCCATCCCTCTATCTTATCATATTCTTCCCTAGCTTATGGGAGAACTACATCGGCCTGAGGCCCCTTTTCACCGGGGCTATGTAGGCAACACTCCGAGGGCATGGGGCCCTTGGAGGTTAGCTCGGCCACTCTTTACCCTAACCAATTTTCCCCTTTTTTCTATTCACATTCTACCTTAGTTAGTTTCCATTTTACACAACACTTGGAAATTAAACAAACAACAAACATACATAGCTACCATTTTATCACATCATCAAAACATCCAATCAATCATTTCATATTTCCATAACATCAAATATTTGTAAATTTACACCATAACATACATATACATCACCATTTATTTTCCATACTACCAATAACTTGGAAATTAAATGCAAACACAGCTCAACAATACCACAACCATACCTAACACCAAAACCTGATCCACCATGCCTAACTGACCTAACTCCACCATGCCTAACTCACCTAGACTCCACCATGCCTAACTCACCTACATGACCTCCACTCATGCCTAATTCACCTAGTTTCCATCCTATACACAATAACAATGGAAATTAAAACCCCTAGTACATCATCCATACAATAAATATCATCATCTATATAAATGGGAATTCACCTATGTATCAATACACATATAACAATAGATAAATAAATACATAGTATCTCAATTCACTCAGATACAACTTCACTATCTTCAGCACGCATGCCGGTATAAAACTCAAAATAAAAAAAATCTCATAGACAACCTCACTATCTTCGGCATGTAGGCCGGTATATATATCAAAAATCAAAACACTGATCATCTCAAGTGACTACACATCACCCCACCTGATATCCTCCATAGGCCAGTCTCACCTGTCTCCTCCTCCTGACCTATCTACCACCCTGCCAACATCTCTCCACCCTCCATGGGTCTCGATCTAATCTCCAATTGGCCCTTAGCTGGGCATGACCTCCATGAACTAGTAGCCTCACCTTGACCCTGTCTCTGGGCATGTTGGCCCTATGTGCTCTTTAAACTATGAGTGTGGGATCTATTCCTCTCACTCACTGCCTATTAGGCTCTGTACTCAGCATATGATGGGAACATCTATCCCGGCAGTCATCAAGGTGATCCTTGATAATAACATGCCTCATTTAGGGCATCCCTTGAACCTCGCCATCATCACCATCTAAGGTGGTGCCATAGGTCTCACTGCAACCTGTGAGCCTTGTCCTACTAATACTAGCCTTGGTCCCCTGCCCATGATGCCTGTCCTCCTCCTACCTGTGGGACCCTGTCCCGTTGCTGCCTGTAATATGGGACCATGTCCCTGGGCCTGTGGGGTACCTGTGCTGTGCTGCAACCATGGCCTGTAAGGCCACAACCTGTGCTTGTGTAGTGGCCAGTTGGCCCCTGAAAACTTGTCACCTGTGCCTATAAGGTGACAACCTATACTCCATCACCATCACTACCCTATGCGGGTGCCTATCCCTGTACCAACTAGGCCTGTAAATTTTTCACCTGATCCTACAAAGTGGCCACATATGTATGTTCCCCTATCAAATGATCCTGCAAACCTATTATCTATGTCTGTAGGGTGGCCACCTACCCCTACAATGCATCTCTCTACACTGAACGTAGCAATATCTAGCTACCCTTGCCTCAATGGTGTCACCCAGCACTGTGGCACCCACCACTACCTATATCCATCAGTGACTCCAACATCATCAATCCACCTATCCACCACCTACTCCTCCTACCCTATCGGCACACTCAGACATGGTGGAGACATAGGTCTCTCCATGTCATCATGAAGATATAGTGGAAAAGGTGGGGGTACATCCTGTGGCCCAAACTAAATGCCATCTAACCCTATCTACAATGTATCATCTCATGCTCACCGACATGACACCCCTGTATCCACCTCAATAGTTGGAGCTCCTCTAACTCCTCCACCATGCCTCTATAAGATGGAAAGTCAACATAAGGCCTCCAAAAAATATCAACTCCTAAAATCCCCTCCAGAAACCACCTGTAGTATATAACATCATATGTGGCCCTAGCCACCCTATGCTACCCACCAATCTGGTACCCAACATCTATTCCAACTCAGAGTAAGCCAACCCTGAACCAATCATGTCGAGGAAAACCAACTAGGTACACACATACGATATGATCGTATGCCCAACAGTGTAGAAAAAATGTACAACACATACCCAATCACCACCACAATCTCCCATAAGCCCATAGCTCCCTATATAGCTGAACTAGGAAAGTTCAGGTGCCCAAGCGAAGTAGTATCCTATTCCTCCATCATATCCCTGAGTACTCCCATCAGTGCTCATGGGAATATCCCACCCTCAGAATCTGGTAGGGAGAAACAACCAACCACCTCCATCATCAGTATAGACAATCCTCATCTCCTATGGGTAGGCTGCATACATGTCTCCATAAGTTAGACTCATGTTGTGATACCTTAGCTCACCCATCACCTCACAAAAAACAACCACTATCAGCTCCACCGAGGCCTTAGAAGTAATAGAATAAACTAGCTCTCGAAAATAGGAATCCATGAGATCGGGTACACGTCCTCTAGGGTGACAGTCATCTTTCCCATCAGTAGATGAAAATTTTTGGTCGTTGAATCCCATATATCGATGAGCACAACCATCAAAATATGATGTCACGATATACGCATATAACACTAGATCCCAATAAGTCCAACCTCAGTCATATGCGACCACTCCTCCGTGGTCACGTTAGACCACATCCATACCAAAAGAGGTGGTACTCTGTCCCATATCCTCAACTGGTCTCTTGCCTGTATCCACCAAAACACAACATTGTTAAGACCTAACTACCTCCAATTACCTATTACCCCCAACCATACCCAATAACATCTATCATGCCCACCCCCTTTCCCCTTCTCACCTACAAACCTATTAACCCTTGTCATCCTTACCCACTATGTTAGTTCATTTCACCTACTTACCTATCCCATGTTGCTACAAACACATGTTACCCTCACCCCTCTCCATACACACTTCACCTATCCCTTTTTACCTATTTTCATTTCCTTCCTAATCCTTCTTACCCCTATTCTTCCTTAACCTTAACTGGCACCAGTCACCTTGATTATCACCAGTTTTCCTTGACCATCATTGGTTCCATTTAACTGGTGTCAGTCACTTTAGCCCTGACCGCTGTCGGTCAAGGCCAACTAACGTCAGCCAAACCTTTACCGATGTCGGTCTTTGTCGCATAAACCAAAAATTAAAACCCATCCCCCCATATCTTATTTCACCTAAAATTCACCTAAATACTACCTAAAACCTACCCCAACCCACCCCAATTTACCTCAGATTCATTTTCTACCCTATTTCACCTACATTTTCCCTTCCCCATATCAATTTCACCCACTTTTCACCCTCATTTAAAAATAAAACCCCCCACCCCAATTTATTCATTTTAAACCAAAATTTAATCACACAACGAGTACATGGGATAGACTCCTACCTCATCTTGACAACGTCTATGTGGTGACACCTTTGTTCTCTTTACTGGTGGACCTCCCACACCTTCTCCTGCCTCTACCATGACCAAATCAACGAATCACCTCCAAACCAATGAAAACACTCGAATCAATCTCTAGGACCCGCTGATCGAATGCCAATCACCTGCTACGTGGCTCACCAACTCAGCTCAATGCCTTGTACTATCACTTTTTCACTCCTCACTTGCTCCTCTGTCATTTTCTACAAATGGAAAAGTCAAAATGAATCCGTAAAACATGGATTTTTCTTTTTTAGACCCAAATCGACATGACCCATGTCATTCATGTTGTGCCCTAGCCAACTGACATCAGTTATACCCTAACTGACATTAGTCACCTCCCCTTACCTTTGGAACCACCTAATACCCATTTTTCCTAAAAACATTAATGACCCAATACCTTTTGACCTTACCAACACCTATTACACCCTACCCACAAGCCTAAATTACATGTACATGTCCTTAACTACATTTAGGGACATGTTATTTACCTATACCTCAGCCTTACCCATGCCATGACCTATATACCCTGACCTGAACCACCTTATTGGAATTTGTGTACTCACTATACCTTATGATGACTATTACCCATGTGTTGTTTAGCCTAATGACCTTACCTTGCCTATTGTCATTTTGTTTATCCCAACCAAACCTTTGGTGTACTAGATACTACCTAAAAGTTACTGTACCTAACCTAAGTTATGTTTCCAAACCATATCTTGTACCTTGGATACCTGAATCACTTCAACCTTGTTTGGATAAACCTATCGACCTTAGACACTATGGATTTTGCAAGCTCTTCCACATGGTACCGTGTCTTAGTCTATATGTGTGCATGTGTTTTATTTCCATTACCTATTACCAGATATGACCCTTACCCATTACCCAAAGTGGATATACCCTTATGTACAACCCACCTACCCTCACTTTCATCACTTACCCATTTATCAATCTACTCACTTAATTTGTTTAACACCTCGTCAGCTCCTAGTTTGAGGGGGATCACCTCCACCCATACTTGGGGCAACCCCACTGATCACCTAGATACTTAGGGCATGCCATCTCACCTAACTTGGGGTAACCATTTGTCAGCATTTATTACGAATACAAGCTACATTATAAAAAGGGGAAAATGTAGACACCAAATTTGGGTCACATTTCCCTTAGTCCCCTTTCAATCAGTTAACATAACATGTTCACCTAACCATGACCCCTTTACCCCACATTCATGTAAATTTAATTACTTATAATTGAATTAATTCCCATCCTCACATTATTTATTAATTTAATTACTTTAATTAGGTTAATTTACACCTCACCCAACCACATCACCTAGACACCTCACCATGGAATTATTCTTACCCTATTAATTAACTAAGACTCAGTCTCTACTTATCTTAACATGGGGTAACCACTGTGTGCATGTATACTTTTCTTAATGCTAAATCAAATGAAGCAAGAACTACCACCTAAAATAGTTCTACAATTTAGCTAAAATAAAGCATAAACACCATCATGATAAGAATTAAACAAGGGTTAGATGCTAGCATTCATCAATACAAACTTTGAAACTAACAATGCTAAATATCTAAACTCCTCTATTCTCTAACAACAAATAAATGAATGGAACTAAGTAAGCTCCATGGCTATCAAAATAGTTGTCCTTAATGCTCCAAGAACCTAGGAATGGGGGCTAATCAAAGTTGGGCTACAAGACCCTTTTGACACCTCCCATATGACCCAAGCACTTTAAGAAAGAGGCTTAACTCTTCAAAATGATGAACTCTCAAAAGGGAAAGGTGCAAGCTCTTAGTCTCTTTGCTATATGCGTTGCATTTGCTCTCTTAGAAAGTTTAGGTGTAAGTAAAAAGGTAGGTGGAGGGCTCTTTATATAGCCCAAAGGATAAAGGATTCAACACATTCTCATGAATGTGGGATAAAGGTAAAACATGATTAGGAATGGATAAGGTTGCTTTATTAAAGGTAACCTTACTTTAGAAGGGTTTAATACATGTTTAACAAGTCATGGGAGTTGGGGGGGATTTTAATTAATCAAAGGTGATTAATTAATAGGTAGATGTAAGCTTATAGAAGCTAATTAGAGGAATGTTAGTACGATTTAGGCTATTATAAGGGGATTAAATCAATTAAATATTGATTTATTGGTTAAATGGAAGGGAAAGCTAATTAATTAATAATAATTAATTAGTCTAGGTAGAAGGGGTGATTTATTAACGGAAGGTCGTTAATTAGGGTATTTGTTGGATAAGCAACTTAATTAATTAGGTTAGTGTAATTAATTAATGATGATACGAGTGAAAATGAGTGCTTTTGACGATGTGTCATTGATTTGCGAGAAAGGGGATAATTAGCACAATTTAAGTATTTAAATTGCTTGGGCGTAATTATAGGTGTCTACATTTTCCCCTCTTTGGGGTGGTGTAAGTGATGCCACTTCAAAGATAGTAGACATAAAAGATTTTGAAGAGATAGAAGAAAAATTAGTATGAGGGAGAGATGCCCCCTCGAGTGTCGATGGGGTGATGAAGGAAGCCGATCGACGATCGAAAAATATGAGAAGTAGGCAGAAGAATGGGGACAAGGCAGGATGCCCCGAGGAGAGGGAGAATTAGGGGTGAAAGGGAAGTCGTGTAGAAGAAATATGGATGAGGGGAGAGAAGAGCTTAGCCTCTAGCTACTTATTTGTTTGGAACAAATTTGATGTCATCATATTGCCATAGGAACTACATCATCGGTCCTTATGAAAAATATAAGCATACGACAAAGGTAGAATGACATGAAAAGCCATACTACGAACAATTGTCCATTGCTGAAAGTACCAACTCCACGCAACATACAATAATGCAATGCAATACGAGAAGGAAACAAGCTCTTATAATAGGGAAAACAAGTACGAACGCACATATCTAACCCAACAACGGTCAAGACAGTTGTACAGATGTTTTGTTATCAGTGCTGAAGAGATCCACAAGTTTGTGATTGACGACAAGGGATAAAAATGATGCCCCAAGCAAGGATACATGCAAGGGGAAATGAAAATGGACACGGGGTCCATGAAAAGCATTTGTGTGCAACGAAACAGCACCAGGCAACCAAAAGTGCCCCAGAGTACAGACGAAGCAAGCAGGTAGCTTTTGTGAATGGTTGTGAATCTAGTGATCCACGAGTCGTATTAATCGGGGAAGATGTGAGACAAACCAACAGGATATGGAGAAAATACCATGCGCAAGACACAAGTTTCAGCCGTAAGAAGCAAGTTACCATTTTGTAGGGTGTTTTACTTTTTAGGAATTTTTTGAAAAATTTTGCCTTGTTTTTAGATTTTTTTGATATATATATATATATTTTCTCGAAACAATGTTCGATTGTTTTTTTTTTGTTTTTCTGAAACAATTTTCTATTGTTTTTATGTTTTTCTCAAAACAATATTCTATTGTTTTTGTGTTTTGTGAAACTCGAAACAATTTTTGTTCTATTGTTTTTGTGTTTTGAAACAATTTTCTATTGTTTTTATGTTTTCTCGAAACAATTTTCTATTGTTTTTGTGTTTTGTGAAACAATTTTCTATTGTTTTTGTGTTTTTAACAGTTTTCCAAAGCTATGTGCAGGTAACCAAGAAAGCATGGATGCCCCCAGCGTTAGGTGGGGAATATACAAGGGCAGAAGCCACGCGCTTATGAACAAGAAGGTGAAGTTGTTGAGTTGCCCCCAGCGTAAGATGGGAAATAACGAAAGACCACGTCCCTTACAGACAAATAGAAGAAGGCAAAGCCAGATCAAGGCTGGACTAGATGGTGTGCACAAGGAAACTCGAAGGTAGAACCAGGTCCAGGACAAAGACAACTACCCTTCTAATACAGAATGCTTGTGAACAACGAATCCTCCCGAGGCGCCGGAAACCGGTTTTCACTCAAGGACTTGTCCAAAGTGCCACAATTGCGTGGTTTTCACTAGTGGACGACCTGTTTTCGCTTTTTCTTTTTTTCTTTTTTTGTGATTTTTTTTTTTTTTTTATTTTTTATTTTTTTTAAATATTTTTTTGTGATTTTTATGATGTTTGTGTGCCATGTTTAGGCATAAAACCTCTTAAGATGCATGGCATTCATGGGCTCCCGGAGCTCATCACCATTGGGGTGAGCTAACTTGTATGCCCCTGTGCCATACTTGGCAACTATGACATAGGGTCCTAACCAGTGTGGTTTGAACTTCCCTTTCTTTTCTCGCTCTGCTCTAGTGTTGAACTAGTTCTCCTTCATAACTAAATCACCCACCTCAAACTGGCGAGGGATGATTCTCTTGTTGTAGTTGCGGGAGATTCTGTGTTGATATACTTTCAAGTGATTAAGAGCGTGAATGCGCCTCTCATCCAGGAGCTCTAACTCAGCCAATCTTGCCACTCGGTAATCTTCATCCTTATCCAAATAGTCCCGAAGAGAAATTTGCAGGGATGGGAGTTCAATCTCTAAAGGGATGATAGATTCTGTCCTGAACACAAAGGAATATGGTGTCGCACCCGTAGGAGTGCGAATTGATGTTCAGTAGGCCCAGAGGGCTGGGTGGATTTGTAGGTGCCAGTTTCGACCAGTTTTGCTAACCATCTTCTCCATTATCCTTACCAAAGTCTTGTTTGTTGCCTCAGCTTGTCCATTACCCTGAGGGTAATATGGCGTGGACCATTTCAATCTGATTTGGAACCGTTGGCAAAGACCTTTCACAGTTTTGTTCTTAAATGACTTCCCATTATCTGTGACAATGGCTGTAGGGATACCATATCGGCAAATAATGTGATTCATGATGAATTTAGAAATCTGTGCTCCTGTGACATAGGTTAAAGGGACAGCCTCCACCCATTTTGTAAAGTATTCTGTAGCTGTGATGATATGTGTATGACCATCAGATGAGGTAGGAGTAAGCTTCCCTATTAGATCAAGTCCCCACTTGGAGAATGGCCACGGGGTAGTGATTGGTTGCAATGGTTGTGATGGAGCATGGATGAAATTTCCATACTTTTGGCATAGCACACATTTTCTAACATAATTACAACAATCAGTTTCCATCGTGGGCCAATAGTAACCTACTCTTAACAGTTTCTTAGCCAAGACCATTCCATTTGTATGTGCTCCGCATACTCCTTCGTGTACTTCTTTAATTACCTGGATTGACTCCGGCACATCCAGACAACACAACAGATTCCCATCGTAGCCACGACGATAAAGTGTACCTCCTAACAGGGTGTAACGGGAAACCTCACAAGCCAAGCAAGATTCTGGCATGTCATACGCAGTCTGGCGTAGATTTTCTACGAAGAATGGCATATCATTGTTCCCTGGTGGAATACGAAGCATAGATCCCACCGTTGCCATAGCATCTGCTGATCTATTCTGCGCTCTTGGGATTTTCTCAAAGGTAATGCACACAAAATACTCCTTCAGAGTTTCCACCAACTTCTTATAAGGTATGAGCTTGTCATCCTTAACTTTATACTCATCATTAACCTGTTTGATGATTAGCTGTGAATCACCTACAACCTTCACATGTTGAATATTCCATTTGATGGCTAGCTTCATCCCTGCAATGAGTGCTTCACATTCCGTAATGTTGTTCGTGAAAGGGAAGGCCAGGTGGAAAGCCTGTGGTATAGGATCACCTGAAGGAGTAATAAGGACCACTGCTGCACCTGAACCATGAAACGTAAAACATCCATCAAAATGTATCTGCCATACGACAGATTCTTCAATGTAGAGCAAAGATGCATCTAGCAGATCCAGACTCAAAGGTTCTATGCTTTGCAAAGGTGCTTCCGCTAGCTGGTCAGCAAGTACTTGTCCTTTAATTGATTTTTGATGGACAAATTCTATATCAAACTCACTGAGTAGAATGATCCAATTAGCCATTCTACCTGTGAGGGCAGGTTTGGACAATAAATACTTGAGTGGGTCGACCTTGGATATGAGCTTGGTCTTAGTATGTAGCAGGTAATGGCGAAGTTTCTGAAAGGTAAAAACAACAGCCAAGCAAGCCTTCTCAATCTGAGGATAATTATGTTCATAGGCGATGAGGGTGCGACTCAGATAGTACACTGCTCTCTCTTTATGGCTAAGGTCATATTGGGCGAGCAGTGCACCAATAGCATATTGCGTAGCGGAAATATAGAGCAAAAGTGGTTCTCCCGGAGTGGGAGGCATGAGGACAGGTGGATTAGCCAGGTACTGTTTAAGCAAAGAAAAGGCTTGTTGTTGCTCAGGTCCCCAGATGAAAGTGATGTCCTTCTTAAGCAAATGAGTGAATGAGTGACATTTATCTGCAAGATGGGAGATAAAGTAGCGAATGGCTTGAATTTTCCCTTGCAAGCTACGCAGTTGCTTGATATTCTCAGGTGGAGGCATTTCTATGATGGCAGATACTTTAGCAGGGTCTACCTCAATACCTCATCTTGACACGATGAAGCCTAATAGTTTCCCAGATAGCACACCAAAGACACACTTCTTTGGATTTAGCCTGACTCTGTATTCACGTAGGCATTCAAAGATACGCCGCAAAATGATAGGATGTTCCTCTCTTGTTTTGGACTTTCCCAGGATGTCGTCTACATAGTCTTCCATGATGTCATGAATCATATCGTGAAATATTACTGTCATGGCCCGCTGATAAGTGGCTCCCGCATTCTTAAGGCCGAATGGCATCACCTGATAACAGAAGGTGCCCCAAGGAGTTGTGAAACCTGTTTTGTGTTGGTCTTCCTCAGCAATCTTAATTTGATTATAACCCGAAAAGCCATCCATAAGTGATAGCATTTCATACCCTGCGGTTGAGTCAACAATCATGTCAATGTTGGGCAATGGAAAGTCATCTTTAGGGCAAGCTTTATTGATGTCCCTAAAATCTGTGCAAATTCGGATACCAATAGGTTTCTTCTGGACAGGAACAATGTTCGGCATCCATTCAGAATAATCAATTGACCTGATGAATCCTGCTGCAAGCAACCTTTCCAACTCTTCTTTAACTAACAAGGCCACTCTTGGGTGCATCTTTCGAAGCTTCTATTTGATAGGCTTAGCGTCTGCGTGCACAACCAAGTTATGCATGACCAAATTTGGATCTAAGCCGGGCATGTCTTTGTAAGACCATGCGAACACATCAATAAACTCTCGCAGTAGCATAGTGAACATCTTTTGTTCTCTAGCTGAGAGTGATGCTCCCAATTTTACTATCTTGGGATCTTCTTCAGTACCAATATTGACATCAATGGTTTCTTCAACTAACAATTTTGATAAATCCTCCGTACGCGTAGGATCGGGAGGTAGGTTGAGATCTTCATCCAAGGATGTCTCTACGAGATTTTCATCCTTGGTGTGGTCACTTTGTTTGTCCTTTGATTTTCTTATTTGTTTTTCAGCTAATGCCTCAAAGAGGTTTTCACTGTGTGACTTGGACTTTGATTTTTGCCGAGGCTTTTCTTTAGAACTCTTGCCCTCGCTTTTCTTTAAATTTTTCTGACCACGAAGTTCAGCCTCCTCGCCAAAGTAGGCACAGGTGTCTAAGTCGATAAAGAAACCCTTCTTGTGATCTCCAATGGGAATTGTATCCCTTATGCCCATGAACTCTGCAATAGCCTCATCATTCTCGAATAAATCTAGTGGCACGTGACGTTGTTGGTCCCATTCAACAAGGGAGGGGTATACAAGGTCAAGGGTTGGTTCATTGAGGATGATGGTTAGGACATCATTATTCATGAAAAGGTTCGTGGAGGCCAGATCCTCATATTGGCTACAACAGGAATCCGTATCGCTGTCTAGATAATCGGAGCTATCCTCATGCTCAGAACAAGTCACATCTTGATTGTTGGGGTGTGCTCCATAAGGGTGAATCCCAATGCCATATCTTTCTGTTTTGAAATGTGGAAGAGGGACTGGTTCTCTTTGTCCTTGTTCATTCCTCCCAGATCCTAGGCCTTTGTAGCCCATGGAGTACATCATTCTGCTAGATTTTTCATATTCTGGGGTTTGATAACAAGATGGCTGAGTGTCCTCAGGGACCCAAGTAGTAGGTGGATCAAGTAATTTTTCCTCAGCTAACAAGCCTCCAGGTAGGAACGACCCAATAGTATGTTCCTCTCTAGGTCTCCTGAAGCGGTAGTTGGGTCGACCTCTAGTCTTGGGCGACAAGGAGAGGTCAGAAACCAAGAGCGCTTGTTGTACATTATACTCCCCACAGCCATATTCCAGAATTTTCATCTCCCATGAATTAAATGGAGATGTTGAAGTAGATGCCCCATGAGTGCAAGAACTAAGAGAATTTGAATCTACCCGAGATTCCATGGCCTCAGAATGAAGAGGGACAACTATATCTGTGGAGGGACATGCGTATGTACCCTTTCGTGAAAAGCTATTAAGAGCTCTACAATGAGCAAAGGGCTCTGAGTCTCCTGGTATTGTTACTGTATGTCCCTCATGCTTCAGCTTGATGCATTGATGAAATGTTGATGGCACTGCTTGCATGGCATGGATCCATGGTCGGCCTAGAAGCATATTATATGGAAGTTCCAAGTCTAAGATGTGAAACTTTGTTTGATGGCAAGTGGGGCCCACCTCCATTGGCAGCGTAATGGTGCATGCTGACTCTCTTTCCGCGTTGTCGTATGCGGTGATAGTGATGATATGGGACTCAAGATCTTCTTCCGTATGTCCCAATTGTTTGACTAATTTAAGCATGCAGATGTTCAATCCAGATCCGTTATCTACAAGCACCCATTTGATTTTCCTGCGGGTAACAACTACCTCAATGTATAAGGGAAGATTATGTGCTAGGATTCTCGGTAGGTTTCGACCTCCCTATGGTTGAAAGTGATATGCTCACTGGGTGCAATATTTGCCACCGTGGCTTGAAGGTATGTAGGATCGACTTCTAAAGGCACTCTTGACCCCTGAAGAGTTTGATACAAAATGTCCTCGCCCTATGCACATTGGATATCTTGAGAAGATCTAAGATCGAGATCTTAGCAGGTGCACTTCTCAAGTTGTTCTAAAAGGTTATATTTACCAGTTTGCGTAGGTCAACAGAGAGGGTTCTGGAATCACGAGGCGGGCATGCCATTGTTACCCGTAACGTAAGTCCTTTCCCTTGATCTATATGGTCAAGTTGACACGGTCAGTAGGGGAGTGAATACATCCAATAAGTGAATCGTAATGATTGTTATCTCTCTTGGTATACAAGTAATTCATGGCTTTATAGGTTTGCCAAAGGATGACTCTCCCCCGATCCGGTTTTTCCTTTTTGACTGTATCAGTGCTTTTGGAATGGTTCCTTATAAATCCCCATTTTCTCGTTAGGTGTTTGCATGTGGCTAGGGTTATCCACCTCTATCTCCCCGTTGTCAATGAGGTCTTGAATATAGTTGCGAAGTCACAAACATTTGACAAGCGTCCTGCACTCAAGTTTTATGACCTTTAACGCCAAGATGCATTTCACAACATTCATAATCCTTATACTAAAAAGGTAAAGGAATGTTGTCATCAAATGAACCATACAAAATTGTTAGGATAAATGTCATCATGTGGGCCGCATTAAACCAAAAGTGAAAGATGAAGTTTCCAACAGACCAAATGGTTCATAAAATGAAGGAGGTAAATGTTGCTCGCTTTGATGGTGGTTCAAGATGGGCCCTTGGTGCAGTTTAGAAGAGCATACACAAACTTTGGACCGTTTGAACACATATAGAATCAGTGGAAAACCGTCAAATCAAAGGACGCTTTTGAAAAATTTTGTAAAAGGTTCATTCCCTTTTCAGCAAAATTGACACTTTGGTTGTCTTTAGATTGGGGTTTGAGGGTCCCAATGTTAACAAGATAGAGATCAAATTTGTCTATTTGAATCCCTTTCTCAAGATCACCAAAAGGTGCAAGAGAAGAGCATACACACACTTTGCTAAATCGAGTAAGCATGGAAATACAACATCTGGGTCAAAACATTAGACATGTTAGAAATACTGACCAGTTTTAAACTAACAAGGAAACCTGCAACTTCTGTAAGCGACTAGCTATCCCTTTCCATTTTCGTTGCATATTTAACTGGCGAAGGTACTCATTTCCAATGCAAAAAAAAAAAATGGAGTCATTTTGAGGTCGGGAGAAAAAGTTATGGCCTTTGGAAGATGGGTTACGCATATGCTCTTATGCTCATGGGTATGCACTTGACATGCACTCAAAAAATGTCAAAAAAAACGTCCCTTAATATGCAAAATGGGAAAATTTTTCCAACCAAGATTCAATTTTGACAACAACCCATCACATTAATATATGAATAGAAGACTCAACGCTATCAAACATTAACATACATGCTCAAGAATTTAAGATTTTCAAGAAATTGACAAAACTAGCATGTAGAATGATGAAAAAGTAAGCTCTAAAAATGAAAACATGATGAAATCTTGAAATTTTCTCACCAACATTAAATTTTGACAGCAACCCACCACATTAATATGTAAATAGAAGACTCAGCACTATCAAACACT
Source organism: Taxus chinensis (assembly GCA_019776745.2). Lineage (NCBI taxonomy): Eukaryota > Viridiplantae > Streptophyta > Pinopsida > Cupressales > Taxaceae > Taxus > Taxus chinensis. The sequence continues at coordinate 250,856,943 of CM034155.1, read as the reverse complement.
AACCTACATGCTCAAGAATTGAAAATTTTCAAGAAATTGACAAAACTAGCATGTAAAATGTTGAAAAAGTAAGCTCTAAAAAATGAAAACATGATGAAATCTTGAAATTTTCTCACCAAGATTAAATTTTGACAGCAACCCACCACATTAATATGTAAATAGAAGACTCAGCACTATCAAACACTAACCTACATGCTCAAGAATTTAAAATCTTCAAGAAATTGACAAAACTAGCATGTAGAATGTTGAAAAAGTAAGCTCTAAAAATGAAAACATGGAGAAATCTTGAAATTTTCCCCTCAATTCCAATTTTGACAGCACTTCACCTCCTTCATACCTACAAGGAAGACCCAACACATGCAAACTCAACAAAACATGTTAAAAAAACAAGTTAGATCAACATGTGTAAAAGAGGGTTAGTAACCAAAAATAAAACTTAACTACAAAAACTTGAAATTAAGTGCAAAGGACAATGGAGTAAGTCCCACTGGGCGTGCCAAATGTGTGCATGTATACTTTGCTTAATGCTAAATCAAATGAAGCAAGAACTACCACCTAAAATAGTTCTACAATTTAGCTAAAACAAAGCATAAACACCATCATGATAAGAATTAAACAAGGGTTAGATGCTAGCATTCATCAATACAAACTTTGAAACTAACAATGCTAAATATCTAAACTCCTCTATTCTCTAACAACAAATAAATGAATAGACCTAAGTAAGCTCCATGGCTATCAAAATAGTTGTCCTTAATGCTCCAAGAACCTAGGAATGGGGGCTAATCAAAGTTGGGCTACAAGACCCTTTTGACACCTCCCATATGACCCAAGCACTTTAAGAAAGAGGCTTAACTCTTCAAGATGATGAACTCTCAAAAGGGCAAGGTGCAAGCTCTTAGTCTCTTTGCTATATACTTTGCATTTGCTCTCTTAGAAAGTTTAGGTGTAAGTAAAAAGGTAGGTGGAGGGCTCTTTATATAGCCCAAAGGATAAAGGATTCAACACATTCTCATGAATGTGGGATAAAGGTAAAACATGATTAAGAATAGCCTACTTTTTCCTTACCGATACCGGTTCCTACTCGACCCGCCGTCGGTTACATAACCGCCATCAGTTCCCTGTAAATGGGCTCCCAAAACCAAAAACAGTAGGGAAAGGATTTTTGGATGGAGAGAGAGAGCATCAGGAGCGATCAAGAGAATCCGGATCTTACTTGGCTGAGCAGAGACAAGTGAAGAGACAGAAGAGTTTGCAGCAAAGGAGATCAAGCCCAATACTGCAACTGGATACCAGAGCCCTGTGATACTCAACTGATCATCGGGAGGGAGATATCTCATCTTCTGTGTGTCAGGCCATCCTACCTCAGTTCTGCCTTTGTCATCAGAGTTCTTGGACCTGCATCTTCGTCAATAACCAGTAAGTTACATCTTGCATGTCCTTTTAATAATACTTCTTAGACTTTTGAATCACAGTCCTCACAAATCCATTCCTAGATCCACTACCCGACAACATATTGCATCTAACTATCCTTCATTTACTGCTCATCACCTCATTGCCTAATATCACCTATATACTAGCCTTACAAACAACACAGCTACCCTACAACAACAACCACCCCACAACACAACTAACCCACAGATCCTAGACCCTACCGATATCGGTTATCAGTAACCGGCTTCGGTTATTGTGGTTCAAAAACCAGAAATCAGCCTTTCCCCTACCCGTTTCAACAAAGCAACTTAATTGATATTTTACAGTCTTTGGTGTTAATTCATATTAGCAGGGAAACTGACCACCTTCGAAAGGAAGTTTTATATTTCCTGGGCCCAAGGCAGTTTCCTCATTTATTGTCTAATCAAAATCTTGTGGTCTTGTGTTCTTATTTGCAGGTAGTCCTTCCAAGACAAAAAGGAGTTCTTCGCAGTCAGTCTGACCTTTCTCTACGGTACGCGCACACCATTTCGACATTCAACAGGTATTCCTCCTAGCCCTAACCCTTATCTGTTTCTAAAAGGAATGAAAGGATAGAAGCAACTCTATTCTGGCAGGAGCCGAAGCATTCCGAGTGAAACACTAACAACAAATAAATGAATGGACCTAAGTAAGCTCCATGGCTATCAAAATAGTTGTCCTTAATGCTCCAAGAACCTAGGAATGGGGGCTAATCAAAGTTGGGCTACAAGCCCCTTTTGACACCTCCCATATGACCCAAGCACTTTAAGAAAGAGGCTTAACTCTTCAAGATGATGAACTCTCAAAAGGGCAAGGTGCAAGCTCTTAGTCCTCTTTGCTATATGCTTTGCATTTTCTCTCATAGAAAGTTTAGGTGTAAGTAAAAAGGTAGGTGGAGGGCTCTTTATATAGCCCAAAGGATAAAGGATTCAACACATTCTCATGAATGTGGGATAAAGGTAAAACATGATTAGGAATGGATAAGGTTGCTTTATTAAAGATAACCTTACTTTAGAAGGGTTTAATACATGTTTAGCAAGTCATGGGAGTTGGGGGTATTTTAATTAATCAAAGGTGATTAATTAATAGGTAGGTGTAAGCTTATAGAAGCCAATTAGAGGAATATTAGTGTGATTTCAGCTATTATAGGGGATTAAATCAATTAAATATTGATTTATTGGTTAAATGGAAGGGAAAGCTAATTAATTAATAATAATTAATTAGTCTAGGTAGAAGGGGTGATTTATTAACGGAAGGTCATTAATTAGGGTATTTGTTGGATAGGCAACTTAATTAATTAGCTTAGTGTAATTAATTAATGATGATATGAGGGAAAATGAGTGCCTTTGATGATATGTCGTTGATTTGCGAGAAAGGGGATGATTAGCACAATTTAAGTATTTAAATTGCTTGGGCGTAATTATAGGTGTCTACACTAACCATAACATTAAATTCCTATTTCTCATCCAACAACACCCCTGCTTATCTTATTTAAAGTGCTAACCATCACTTGAGACCCAGATTGACAAACAATGCATGCCAAAAAATAGCCACGATCTGCTATTTTTGGTAAACCTAGGATTTTCACCCTAAACCAAATTTGACAGCAACCCACCACATTAATATGCAAATATAAGACTCAGCACTATCAAACACTAACCTACATGCTCAAGAATTGAAATTTTTCAAGAAATTGACAAAACTAGCATGTAAAATGTTGAAAAAGTAAGCTCAAAAAATGAAAACATGGTGAAATCTTGACATTTTCTCACCAAGATTAAATTTTGATAGCAACCCACCACATTAATATGTAAATAGAAGACTTAGCACTATCAAACACTAACCTACATGCTCAAAAATTTAAAATCTTCAAGAAATTGACAAAACTAGCATGTAGAATATTGAAAAAGTAAGCTCTAAAAATGAAAACATGGAGAAATCTTGAAATTTTCCCCTCAAGTCCAATTTTGACAGCACTTCACCTCCTTCATACTACAAGGAAGACCCAACACATGCAAACTCAACAAAACATGTTAAAAAAAACAAGTTAGATCAACATGTGTAAAAGAGGGTTAGTAACCAAAATAAAACTTAACTACAAAAACTTGAAATTAAGTGCAAAGGACAATGGAGTAAGTCCCACCGGGCGTGCCAAATGTGTGCATGTATACTTTGTTTAATGCTAAATCAAATGAAGCAAGAACTACCACCTAAAATAGTTCTACAATTTAGCTAAAACAAAGCATAAACACCATCATGATAAGAATTAAACAAGGGTTAGATGCTAGCATTCATCAATACAAAATTTGAAACTAACAATGCTAAATATCTAAACTCCTCTATTCTCTAACTGTAGACACCAAATTTGTGTCTTACGACCCCTTCTGACCCGCATCTCATTTCACAACCTAACCTCATCACCTAAACCTTACACAATTATTTATTAATTACCTTGTAATTGATAAATCCACATCACCTTACCTGCCACCTCATCATGACCTAGTCCTAACCCTAAACTAACCTAATTAAGACCTATAACTTGGTCCACACCTACACCCATGACTAATGACCCCTTTCTCGCACCCAAAACTGACCTTCTAGTCACTTGACCAAGCCCTCAACTAATCTCTCGAGAGAAAAGTAGGGAAAGTGGGCTATTTTACTAAAAATAGCCTACTTTTTCCTTACCGATACCGGTTCCTACTCGACCGCCGTCGGTTACATAACCGCCATCAGTTCCCTGTAAATGGGCTCCCAAAACCAAAAACAGTAGGGAAAGGATTTTTGGATGGAGAGAGAGAGCATCAGGAGCGATCAAGAGAATCCGGATCTTTACTTGGCTGAGCAGAGACAAGTGAAGAGACAAGAAGAGTTTGCAGCAAAGGAGATCAAGCCCAATACTGCAACTGGATACCAGAGCCCTGTGATACTCAACTGATCATCGGGAGGGAGATATCTCATCTTCTGTGTGTCAGGCCATCCTACCTCAGTTCTGCCTTTGTCATCAGAGTTCTTGGACCTGCATCTTCGTCAATAACCAGTAAGTTACATCTTGCATGTCCTTTTAATAATACTTCTTAGACTTTTGAATCACAGTCCTCACAAATCCATTCCTAGATCCACTACCCGACAACATATTGCATCTAACTATCCTTCATTTACTGCTCATCACCTCATTGCCTAATATCACCTATATACTAGCCTTACAAACAACACAGCTACCCTACAACAACAACCACCCCACAACACAACTAACCCACAGATCCTAGACCCTACCGATATCGGTTATCAGTAACCGGCTTCGGTTATTGTGGTTCAAAACCAGAAATCAGCCTTTCCCCTACCCGTTTCAACAAAGCAACTTAATTGATATTTTACAGTCTTTGGTGTTAATTCATATTAGCAGGGAAACTGACCACCTTCGAAAGGAAGTTTTATATTTCCTGGGCCCAAGGCAGTTTCCTCATTTATTGTCTAATCAAAATCTTGTGGTCTTGTGTTCTTATTTGCAGGTAGTCCTTCCAAGACAAAAAGGAGTTCTTCGCAGTCAGTCTGACCTTTCTCTACGGTACGCGCACACCATTTCGACATTCAACAGGTATTCCTCCTAGCCCTAACCCTTATCTGTTTCTAAAAGGAATGAAAGGATAGAAGCAACTCTATTCTGCAGGAGCCGAAGCATTCCGAGTGAAACACTAACAACAAATAAATGAATGGACCTAAGTAAGCTCCATGGCTATCAAAATAGTTGTCCTTAATGCTCCAAGAACCTAGGAATGGGGGCTAATCAAAGTTGGGCTACAAGCCCCTTTTGACACCTCCCATATGACCCAAGCACTTTAAGAAAGAGGCTTAACTCTTCAAGATGATGAACTCTCAAAAGGGCAAGGTGCAAGCTCTTAGTCTCTTTGCTATATGCTTTGCATTTTCTCTCATAGAAAGTTTAGGTGTAAGTAAAAAGGTAGGTGGAGGGCTCTTTATATAGCCCAAAGGATAAAGGATTCAACACATTCTCATGAATGTGGGATAAAGGTAAAACATGATTAGGAATGGATAAGGTTGCTTTATTAAAGATAACCTTACTTTAGAAGGGTTTAATACATGTTTAGCAAGTCATGGGAGTTGGGGGTATTTTAATTAATCAAAGGTGATTAATTAATAGGTAGGTGTAAGCTTATAGAAGCCAATTAGAGGAATATTAGTGTGATTTCAGCTATTATAAGGGGATTAAATCAATTAAATATTGATTTATTGGTTAAATGGAAGGGAAAGCTAATTAATTAATAATAATTAATTAGTCTAGGTAGAAGGGGTGATTTATTAACGGAAGGTCATTAATTAGGGTATTTGTTGGATAGGCAACTTAATTAATTAGCTTAGTGTAATTAATTAATGATGATATGAGGGAAAATGAGTGCCTTTGATGATATGTCGTTGATTTGCGAGAAAGGGGATGATTAGCACAATTTAAGTATTTAAATTGCTTGGGCGTAATTATAGGTGTCTACACTAACCATAACATTAAATTCCTATTTCTCATCCAACAACACCCCTGCTTATCTTATTTTAAGTGCTAACCATCACTTGAGACCCAGATTGACAAACAATGCATGCCAAAAATAGCCACGATCTGCTATTTTTGGTAAACCTAGGATTTTCCACCCTAACCGACGTTGGTTAACCTGCAACTAATGTTGGTCACCTTGACCCTCAACAGTTACCATATAAACATTTTTGCAACCTTTTCCCTGGGTTGATTACTTCGATTTTTCGAGAGAGCTATCTGCATTCAAGCACAAACCAGAGTTTTCTCAGCATCAAGATGACATAATACATTCAACAAAAGGCCCAAATAAGTACCTCAGACTAATCTAAAGGTATTGGCATTCATGGTAGCACTCTGGGAAGCACTTCTGCAACACTAACCATTAAGTTCTTCACAGATCAACCATCACCATCCTTCACCCACCAAACTTGCATATACAAGTAAGTGTGTTTGATTTTGCATCACTTATGTACTTACTTAAATAGGTTCTTTATCTTTTTGTTATTAGATCTGGTTATTCCTTGCATTCTTCCATCCCCACATTCCTTCCCACCTACCTATCCATCCACCCCAGCCTTCTGGCTCTCCATACTTATCATTTATACCTTCTCGAGTCTTCCTCATATTATTACAAACCCAATAATCCCTCCTTCACTCTCTGTGCAATCAAAGAGAAGCCCAAAATTACCTTTTATCAACTTTCACCAAATTGCCCCTACTAATGCTAGTTGCCTTAACCGTCGTTTGTTTCCTCTTCACCATCATCGGTCTCTCGACTGATGTCGGCTACTGTGTCTCTTGTCAGAATTTCACTAAAATAACCTTAATAACCCAAAAACCTCACAGAACCTTGCCAAAACCTGATACCCCACCTACAACCTCACCAAAGACCTTCCCAACTCTCTGTGCAAACACATAGAGAGCCTAGATACCTATTTCTGACATTCAGCCACTCCCACACGAACCGATATCTATCATACCTAAACCGTCATCGATCACACATTAACCAAAATCAGTCTCTGTGTTTGGTAAACTGCCTCAGACCAACAAGCTTCCCAATTATCCAAAACCAACCCAAATTCCACCAAGTCTTACCCTGACCCTGCCTGTGATCTCTAGACCACCTACCCAACCTAAAACCTAACTTGGGATCTTCAACAATTTAATTATTAAAGCATCTAATTAGATTAACATTGATAGTAATCTGAGATACCTAAATCAAAACACTAGTGTTAGATTTCTTTGATTTACATGTTCACTTATTTTATATTGAATTGTACATATCAGTGGATTGACAACCATCATGGAAGTATCACACTTCCTAGATCTAGCTCACACTAGGCAATCCACTAAATTTTTGCTATTAACTATGTTTTGTGGTCTTGCTTTGCATTTCAATTAGTTCCTCCTAGCCAAAAGGAAGCTCACACAATCAACTTGGATCAGAAAATCAAATTCACGCGCACAACCTTCAACTAATGAACAACATGTATTCCTCCTTGGCCTATTTTCCCTTATCTATTTCATTAATCTACTAAGAATCTGGTAAACATTTTGGCACGCCCGGTGGGACCCATGAGGGGTTCAGTTGCATTTGTTCATTCCTAGGTAAGAAATTGTGTGTTTATTTCCCTTTGAAATGTATTAACATTAATTTTCTTATTAGATTAATGAAACACTATCTCATCATGAAACATTTGCGTATCAACTGAAAAACCATAATTGGCCTCATACCTGTCTTGCATATCCATGGCTTGAATTAAGAGGTTAAGACTTAGCTGAGGATTTTGTGTACCTTCTATAGCTTTCAATATTTTTTGCACATACTCCATATTTGAAACTAGACAAATCTCACCTTTACATTCATTTGATGAATATTCATTTTGAAATTCCAGGCAACAATTCAAAGGAATTGATTCATTAGCCCAAATGTCATTGCATTTCATTTCTTAGTCATTATGGGAGGCCTTGCCCTCAAATCACTCAAAGACTTTTGTTTCAACCTTTTCATCATAGAGGGAATCTTCCTCTTCAAACAAAAAAGAGAAAATTTCACTTTCATCATTATATCCAACAATCCTTGTTTCGTAAGAGAAATTGATTTCTCATCTTGATTTGTTTTATTCATGTCAACTAAGAAGTCAGAATTAGATTCACACCTATCTTGAAATCCCATGGCTTGCATTAGAAGTTCAAGGCTAAGTTTAGGATCTTTTGTTTCTTCTACAACTCTCAAAATTTTTTGTTCGGATTCCTCTTTCAAATTTTTAAAGGCTCATCACAAATTGGCCTTTCTTATCAATGTATGGGATGATCAAGAGAAAATTCATCTTTGAATAGGAATGATAACACCCCTTCTTCATGAACAAATGTAATGGCTGGTTTTTCAATTTGGAATTCATCAAGAATCAGTTTGTCTTCTTCATGTCGTGCATCATCTGGAAATCCATGGTTGTCCTCTTACAACTCAAGATTTCTCAATGCCTCTTCATGGTCAATATTCAACCGGAAAGGATTTTTTAGTCCTATGAAGACAGGAATTCATCCTCCTCTTTGGATGTTATGAAATAATTCATATTCTTGCTATCTTGGTACAATAGGTTAGCTCTTGGATCTCCTATCTTTTGCACCGTATATCTCATCTTTTTTGTCAGAAACAAATTTTCCATATCTCCCTTAATCGGAATGGTTGCGAAAGAACAATTCATCTGGATTTTTCCACCCCATTATGAATATTTTTATAGGTGTACCATATACATCTATATTAGTTTGTAATATTAGTGCATTGTTATAACAATACACTAATATAGGATATTTGTGGTTATAGGAGTGAGAATAGGAATTCGCGATAATATGAGACCCTCTCCTATAAATGTGTATCCTCATACAAAATGAAACTCAATAGAGTAATTTTAATTATTGGATATTTTATTGTGTTTTTCGCGATTCTATTTGCATAAATTTTGACAAATTTTTTACATTTTAGAGGCTGATTTCTCAAACTAGGATATTTTCCCTACTCATGAGTAGGCCTAAAGCTAAAAAAAGGTTTCAATGACCAAAATATTTTTCTAGCCAAACCAAACAATGCAATGGAAGTAGATGGACCCAAAAAAGATCCAAGTCATTCGAGACTAGCCAACACCAAATTCCATCGCCGAAATCCAAAGTTTTTTGGGCATATCCATCTTTTATCGTAGGTTTATACTTGGTTTTTCTCACATTGCATGGCCTTTGAATAAGATGACACACAAAGGAACAAAAATCAATTTCTGTATGGAAAAAGGAACAATGTAAGGCATTTTCATGGATTCAGAGTGAAAGAAAACAATCAACACTAGTCCTAGTATTACCATATCTACAACATTCATTCGAGATAGAAACAAATGCTTCGAAATATGCACACAACATAATCTCACTGAAAAGGGAATTTGGTGGCATACTATAATGAGACTTTATATGACACAGTGCATAGGTGCCCACTATATGACAAGGATTTGTATGCCATTTTGAAATCTTACAAACTATGAGAGTATTTTATTCTATAAAAAGAGACTATCATCCACATAGATAAAAATCCTTTACAGTTCATGCAAACCCAAGGTAAATTTTAAAATGATCATCACCAAAGGAGGTCTTCCTATCTATGGTAGTTCCATCTCTCCATATCCTACACAAGAATGGGGATGTCAATTGAGTTGTTGATTATTTAATTTGATCTTTAATTATCTCCCTAAAAAAAATCCTTGACTCATGTTGGCATGGGACATCAAAGTGGCCTCAAATGTATGAACATGACCCTAAATTTTATTGCATATATATAAGGCTAAGGGCTAGAAAGAATATTTTAGACTATCATTTATAGGAAGGGGTTTTGTGCCACATGAGACACCTTTGTGTTCCTACAAGGGAGTGTCTAACATTGATTTGGGAGGTTCAATATAGTTAGGTTACATGCAACTTTAAAGTAGAGAAATAGTGTTAGTCTTGCAAAACTATTTATATTGGCCAAATCTCTTCCATGATGTGACCAAATACATCAAGTTGTACACAACCTACATGATTGATGAAGGAACATCATCTAGGAGGATTAAACAAGATAATTTTTTACTTATCTACATGCTTATAAGCATTTAGTGTAGGATTGAATGTGTAGGAAGTCTTAGATTTCAAATTTGAGTTTAAATTGAGTTTTCCCTCCAAAACCCAAATTTGAATTTCTTCCTTTGTAAAACCTCCTTATTTTTGGAAAAAAAAATCATTGTGGTTCTTGGTGTTGGTATAGGTTGATTTAGGGGTCCATATACAACTTTTAAGTCATACATTAAGGGCATAAAACATCATATAGGTGTTCATGTTATGTAACTCTACCCTAACATGTTAGTCAGACATGTTAACCTGGACTATTAAGTATAGTTAAGTCTAGATAGGTGTGTAACTACGTAGGAAGGCAGTTAGGGAAGGACGATAATTTGAGGAAAGCAAGGAGGAATGTAAGAAGAAGAGATGTTTTTATGTGTAGAAAATATTTGTTTTCCTGAAGCAATGTACATGTAGGCTTTAAAGACTGTGTAACAGAGTTTGAATACTCAGGTTTGCAACTAGACAAAATCTTCAATATTTGGAGACTAAAACTTGTGTATGAAACAATATTTAAGGAGGTTTTCATTATTATTTGTGTTTTTTGTGATCTATTGAGACTGAGATCGATAAGTATTTTCAACTAAATATAAATGTACAAGCTTGTGTACGGAAATCACTCAATCATGGACAACTGAATTCACATTTTCAAGAATAAGGAGTAAGTATTTGATTTGAAACTTGTTTCTATAGTTGACTACTGATCATACTGACCTTACAATTATTATTAGAGCATTTGAAGCATAATTTGGTGCAAGAAAAGTTAAATTCCTTCCTCTTGGATCTATCAAAACCCTGGCTAGGGTTTAAGCAAGAAATTAATTTACAAGGAGTGAGAAGTGTTCTTAAGTTTTGAGTTAGGGACTATATATTTTTTTAACCTGGTGCTCCATTATTTCAATTTTAGTTTGTGTATTTTGGCATGCAAGAGATATCATTTTCAATAAATTTAATAAAAACAAAGCTAGGATACCTAATTGGAATGGTGATAGGTGAGTTAAAGGGGTAAAAACTGAGTTTTAGGGTTAAAACATTAGTGTAGAGTTGAAACTCAATAAAGGGTGTTTAAAAAGATGTTTAAATTCCTTTTATTCTTTGTGAGTTTGTCAGAAAAATAAGGTTTGTATGAAATCGGGGCTAAAAGATAGAGAAAATGAGTAAGAAGGGGAAAAAATGTAATCATCCAATTTTCTTGTGGATCCCATTAAAAGAGAGGTGTGAATGCATAAATATACACTTTTGGAGGATATCTTGGAGTTTTGAACCTTACAGGTAGCTTTCTTAAGCTAAACAAGATTTTAGGTGAACTAGACCTAAAGCTAACTAGTCATAAGCTTGAATTAATGTATTACTAATTGGAAGAGATTAATATTAAGAGTCTAATTTGTTATAGCCAAGGGTGTTAAGTGTTTGTTTTACATTAGGTGGTATTAGAGAAGGTTTGGCATCAGAGGTGACTTGAAAGAAGGTTGAGATTCTTTGAAGGAAAGAGAAAAATTGATTTGTTGATTAGTGAGTTACATTGAGAAGCCAAAATGCCACCAAGAAGAGTACCTAGAGCAGGTGTTCAGATAGGAGATCCTATTCTAGAGGAAATTAGAAATATGAGTTTATGTTGTGATGTCAGAACCATAATAGTATATGCAAATCAAATAAGAGGAGAAATAACAAGAGATGTCAGTGATAGAGAGGAAGAACCGCAAGCTACTCCAACTTAACAAGAAGCTAATGAACAAGGTGAGGTATTAGTAGATAGGTTGTTAAAAGTGATAATGGGAAAATGATCCAAACCAAAAATGGAGATTCATACTTATGTAGGAAGTCTTGATTGAGAAGAACTCATTGACTGGATTACAGAGTTAGACAAATATTTTGAGTATGAAAATGTTCCCAAAGAAAATAAGGTGAAATTTGCTTGTAAAATACTAAAAGGACATGTACCACTTTGATGGGATTTCATACAAGATGAGAGAATAAAGAAAGACAAAAGGATAATTAATTCATGGGATAGGATGGTAGAAAAACTCTATGGAAAATTTCTACCTAGTGATTATCAGACTAACTTGTTTAACAAGTTACAAAATTTGAAACAAAAAGAGATGAGTGTAAGAGTATACAAAAGAATTTTACAAGTTAACAATCAAATTAGGATATGTGGAAGAGGCTATGGAGAAGATAACCATGTATCTTAATGGGTTAAGGTACAACACTCAAGATGAACTCAACCTAGTAAGCCTTCGGACAATAGAAGAGTGGTATCATTTAGCTCTAAAGGTAGAAGACAAAATAAGTAGGAGGAAAATACAACATACTAGAGGTATACATAGAGGTTTCAAAGGTAGAGGGAAACAAAAAAATAGAGGACAACAGAAACAAAATCAAGAAGAAGATGCAAGAATCTTACAAGTATAAAATACTTCAGGAGGTGGCTACTCAAGAGGAGGTTATCCTTGTATAAAGGAAGAGGTTACTTTGGAAGAGGAAGAGGAGAATTTAAAGGAAGGTGCTTTACGTGCAATAAATTTTTTGGACACAGGTCATATGAACTCCTAGATAATCCTCAAGAAAGTGGTAGTAGAATGAATGATGCAAGAAATCAATTGGTGTCTATCTGCTAATGAAGAAGAGAGTGTAGGATCACCATCTCATGTTGAAGAATCTGAAATAGGAGAAGCTTTGATGATGAGAAGATTGTGTGTTGATTGTAGATAACTTCATTTGAATGTGGTGGCTTTGATCTAGGAATGAAATGAATTCATAATCTTATGGATGGGTTTGAACTGCAGTAGTTTCCAAGAAACTTCACAGACATGGCCATAAAAGGAGAGTTGGAATTTGTACGATTGAATGACATGTTAATTTTGTCATCCATGTAAATTGATCTCCACTTAGAAATGATAATTTTTTTATTTTAATTTCATCTTATATTTAGAATCATCAACTTTGTCACATACTTAATGTGGTCTCCACTACAAATACGAGTCATTCTCAAACATGGTGCTAATAATTTCTTTTAATAATATCAACTTACACTGAAATCATTGATTTAGTCATACTTAAATGTGGTCTCCACTACAAACATTAGTTATTCTCAAACACACTGTTAGTAGTCACATATGTAAGAGTCATTCCCAAAAAAATTGGCAATGATTCCCTTTGCATGTGGACCTTTGTTTTTTTTAATAAATGTTTACTGTTTAATCTACGTGAGTATTTGACTTTACAATAACATATAGATGCCGGTCGTTGAGTGAGTCAAAAAAGACAGATAAAGGAATATATTTGTTTTTAAAAAAGGTGATTGGCATCAAATGTTACCACTACATAGTATGATGCCACCGACCATTTTCATATCAGTCATTTCTAGGTTTTACTTTCCTCCCACTTCGTATTTTATTTATCGAGAAGTTCCAACATTAACTATGGAATAGATTTTACACAAAATTAATTTCATAATTTTTGTGTTGGTCTTGAGCTTATTCTAAATTGTAGTTCAAGCTCTATTTTGAAGCTGTTGCAGACTTCCATTCATGGCATCTTCCTCCTCATCCCAGCAAAAAATTGTAGAACATGGTCCTCTCACACAGAAGGAAAGATCGGCTACACCTCCAAAACTATATGATGTATTCATCAACCACCGTGGACCTGATGTCAAAGAAACTCTCGCTTTTGAACTTCACAGTTCTCTTCAGGAAAAGGGGTGTCGGGCATTCCTTCATTCTGAAGAGTTAGAATTGGGAGACTACATCCCTTCTACTCTAAGGGATGCCATATGCTCTTCTTCAGTTCAAATCGCCATTTTTTCTAAAAGATATGCAGAGTCTGCTTGGTGTTTAGCTGAGCTTGTTCTCATGTTAGAAACTAAAGCTAAATTTATTCCTGTGTTTTACGAAGTAGAACCATGGGAGCTCCGCCACATCGAAAAAGGGGTGTATGCGAAAGCATTTTCTGAAAATGAAAGGAAGGGCAGATACCTCAACGACCTTGAAACTTGGAAAAGAGCCCTCAACACTGCTGCATCGTTCTCTGGCTATGAATTAAAACGCGATGAACACTACTAGTAAGACATCCTTATTTCATTTTCTGGTTTATTATTATTTTTTTCTTGTATGAGATTGGTTTAATAATAGAAAGTGCCTCTGGATAAACCTGTAATTTTGTTTTGATGCAACGAAATGGATCACGAAGTTCGATCCAAAACGGCCATGCGACAAAACATTTCACAGGTTTTCCTGGACTGTGGAATACTTAAAACTTTAAAGATTGATTTTAGTTTAGCAGGAACTATTTCTCATAAAAACTGGTTTTTCCTCTTGCAAATTTGTCAGTTCTTTCTGCACAAGATTAGTTTCAGCTGTGCAACAAGAAGTGGAAAGAAGAAAGCCTTTAGATGTTGCAAAACATGCCGTGGGACTTGATGAACTTGTGGAAGATTTCGAAAGCCAGCGCGGACAGAATGGAGAGGAGGAGAAGTTTAAGATCATCGGCATCTTTGGAATGGGAGGGTGTGGAAAGACCACCCTGGCCAAAGAATTGTTCAACTGCAGACGGTTAAAATACAATGGATCATGTTTTCTGTCTGATGTGAGAGAAGCATCTGCCAAAGGTGAGTTGACTACTTTGCAAACTAAGATACTCAAAGATCTAGTCAATGAAGGTCATTCCAATTTTCAGAGCGTAGCCGAAGGAACAACCTATGTCCGACGTCGCCTAGAATCTGCAAGCCATTCACGATTCTTTATGGTCCTAGATAATATCGATGGTCTGGACCAGTTAGATGCTTTGCTGTTTGAAGATGCCCTCGGTTCAGATAGTTTGGTAATTGTCACAACCCGTGACGAAAGGGTGTTAACATGTGCTAGAATTACTGTCCGTTATAGTTTGAAAAAAATGGATAGACATCATGCCATAGAGCTCTTCTCTTGGCATGCATTCAACCAACCCAATCCAGTCAATGGATTCGAGGACTTGGTTGATAGCTTTGTGCACTTGTGTGGAGGTTTACCCTTGTCTCTCAAAGTGTTGGGTGGGCATGTTTCTGGTAGTAATAATATTAATTACTGGCAGCTCGTATTGGAGAAAGTTAGAAAAAGGCTTCCTGATGGCATAAAACAAATACTCAAAATAAGTTTTGATGCATTGGACAATGAGGAAAAGCAAATCTTCTTGGACATTGCATGTTTTTTCATTGGAAAATCGAAGAGTATGGCTACAAAAATAGTGAAAGGGTCGGGATGGAGCGCCGAGCTTGCACTTCAGAATCTAAAAGATAAGTGTCTTGTCGAAGAGGGATATGAAGTGGGATATGCATATGGCGAAGTTGTTCTTAGAATGCATGATCACCTCCGTGATCTAGGAAGAGAGATAGCTGATGATCTGAACAATCCTCGTCGCCTGTGGCACCCCCAATTTCTTAAATCTTTGGTCCGCTTCTTTCCTTGGATTTCTTGTTCAATTTTAAAAAGTTTTTGCAACATGTTTCTGCTGATTGATCCATTTTTTTAAAAAAAATCCAAGCAAAGCACATTTTGACCTTGATCTTTTAATGCAGGAATCAAAGGGATTCCAAAACATCCTCACAGAAACAAATGGTCGGTGTTTCCATTCAATATTCGACCCGTCCATGAATTGTAAAATTACATATTTTGTAGAAAAATCAAATAATAGTGCGGATACATCAACAGTCTTGCTATGGCTTGAGCTTGACCTCAAAGGGAACAAGTTGAAAAGTATTCCATCATGGATTCCTCTGCAAAATTTGCAATATTTAAGAATTGTTGATGGACGTCTCAAAAAATTGTGGCAAGACGACTTACAGGTATCTAGTTCTTCCTGGATTCCTCCACCAATTTCGCAGAGTTTGATGAGTACCATCAGAGGAATTAAAAAACGATTGCTCCAGAGCGATGCCGAGGTATTTTTTTATTTTTATTTTTATGTTGAAAATCAAGTCTCCTTTCATGGTAGTCTGTATGTTTCAAATAGTAGTTTCATGAAGATTTTTTACGATTGAGAAACTGTCTGAAACAATTTAATTGTAAATTTCAGGTCCCTTTCGAGTTGAAAGAGCTGTTACTTGAGACAATAGTATTGAGAGAGTTACCAAATACATTAGGAATGTTAAATCATTTGGAAAAGCTAGTACTGAAAGGAAGATATTCTGACATTTCCAATTCAAATTTTCTAATTGAAGGAAGGTCCTTTTCAGAATCCCTTAGAAAGCTTAGTAGTCTTAGAAGTTTGATTTTGTGGGATTTCTGTTTGAGTGGAGAATTGGCTTTGAGCGATAGCAGAGATTCAACTAGTTTTCAGACTTCCATAGACAGGTCCACGAGTTGCCTTCAAACCATACATATTTGTGGTGTAAAACTTACATCCAAGTTATTAATTGATGGAGAACATTGCCCCAGCCTTGAATATCTCCGTCTTGACTCCATGGAAAATCTTGTTGAAGTGAATTTAAGTCCAGTAACAACACTAAATTCTTTTAAGTTGGTGTTTTGTAAAAAATTGAAAACAATATCAGGGAACTTCGATCTGGGAAATCTTGAAAAATTGAGCATAAAGGAATGTGGGGAGCTAGAAGAGGTGCCAAATCTTTCACGTCTAGATTCTCTGCAGCATTTTTCAATTGATGGATGTCAGAAGTTGCAGAGTATAGAAGGTATTGAAGAGTTGAAAGGATTGAAATATCTCTATCTTTCAATAGGAAATGGAGGGGCAGGTGTATGGAGTTGTGTTCAAAGGCTGAAGGTATTTAATACTTTTCTCCTGATAAACAACTGTAATTGTCAGTTTAAGAGGAGACCCTATGGCTATAAGTAGTATTTTGTGTGGTCTGCTCTCGATAAATAGGTATTGATTCTTTGTTTTTAATATTCTTATGAATTTCTGATAATCAACTTACACTAGTTTTATTCCTATTCAGAGATTTCCGTCAGAGTTTACCACAGTGATTGGGAGAGCAGTTGATGAAGCCGAGTCAATTTTAAACGATTATTTTTTCTCCAGCTTGATTAGCCCAGAAGCAGTGACTATGCATCGTCCTATGAGTAAAAACAGCAAGCGTGAGGATTCCGTGAAGACACCAGAATCATTAAGTGCAATCATCATATGTGCTCTGGTTCAAAGCTCTTCTGGAGGGGAAATTAAAACGCCTATCACCAGGTGGAGGCATTTCGCCTCAGGAGAACGGATAGTTACCATTGTGCTTACAGGTCGAAAAAGTGTGTACAAAGATCTCGGCTCTGATTTCAATTTGAAACTGCTTCATGCTGAATTAAAGCAGAAGTGTATCGTGACTGTGAATAAAGGAGAAGAATCGAAAGCCCTGGATATTTTCAAAACAATTATAGCTCAACTATACCAAGGGATCCCATAGTGCAAAATCATTTGTTGTGACACTTTCATATGAAGGTGATGAATCTTGTCTTAAGATAATATGTTTGTCATTCTAGTGAACTTAATAGTCAGGTAAGTAGTCTCTACCATCCCATGTTTGTAATATTTGTAAATTATACTGATGGTAACAAGAGTTGAGTGAAGCTTGAGTCCATGCCTTATGTGCAGTTTTTTCCTATAAAACAAGAAATGTTTTGTAATACATTTTGTACGGAATGAAATGTCCAGACATCTCATATTCATTTAGTGGAAAAGGAAATTCATTGGTTGAAGCCAGAGTTTTTGAAGTTTGAAAGCAGGCACTTCTACAAGGCTTATAAACTAAAAAACCATTTCTTGTCCTATTTTTATCATGATTCATCTTAAGAGCATCACTGGAAAAGTGTGAAACAATAGAATACTTTTTATTTAGTGTGAACACTCAACTAAAAGTGCAGTTCCTGCATAAAATTTGCATGTTCACCTGCTAACGAATACAAGATGATATTTCCATGTAACTACAAGCTACTTTTTGGCCAAACTAATTGAGAATTCCACACACATACATCGTGTTTAAACAATCAATTCTCTTCAGATTTTGTGGCATCCTGATTTTATCATCATACTGCCACTTGTTGCTTCAATTATGTTCAGATACCATGCCTTACTCTCATCTTCATCTCTGCCTCCTCAATTTCCTCACCATGTCAGCCTTCTAATATTCCAGAAGATTGCTCATTCAGCGTATACAAAACATCAACATTCAAGGTGGGAAGATCATAGTTTTCTTAATGCAAGACATTAGAAACCCAATCAAGTAATCTGCGGAACAATGAATGCTCAAAGTAGGACGGAACACAATGTATGAATATAACAATTGGTGTAAGGCACTATTGATGTAGTAAAAAGTCAATCAAACTCAATTCACAATGTTAGAGCTGATGCACTACTTAAATTCTGCCCTTTAGGCCTCAGACAATCTACTTTTTTTCTTATACACAATGCTCCAAAACTATGCAATCCCTTGAAATTTTATCTCATTCTACTAAACCAATCTTCTCAACATGTTCATAGTCCCTTACTCATGCCAATTTAGCCTTGAAATAGATCAAAACAACTAAAAAGTACAATTGGACTTACCCTTTTGTAAAACTGCCTTGCAAGGCTTCTTAAGTCACATGCCACTGTCACATTCAAAGTTAGACCCAATTAGGGAAGTCCAAAACAACTAGTTCCACCTTCTAGTACCCTTAAAAGTGCTTAAGTTGTGTGTCAATTTTTAGGGTCTCACTCACAAGCATCTTCCTTGAAATCCACTTCCTGCTCTATTAGTTTGCAACTCTCCTACCAGCCCTGTGCATATACACTATCAAGCATATTTTCCCATCCTTGAGATTCCCAGACATGAACAAAGCAATTTTGAGGGCCCTTCAAATCATTTATCCTACCCAAGAAGTTTCAATATGTAACTCTAAATTTTGGACATACTTCCTTTGTTGGGTTACCTTCTAGATTAGGCCTTTAACACAGTCACAGTCTGTGATAGAGAACTGATTAAGAAATCTCTAACTTAGATCGGAGGAGACCAAAAATTCTTTTAGAATCCTTGAGTAGACCTTATCACTGTGTCATCTTACCAACTTAAAACAATAACTCAATGATCTAATGCTTCAATTCCAAAACCCTTGCCACAATTCCTTAGCACAGTCCTTTAAAGAGATAACTGTTAAGCTTATCAAGAAATGGACAACTTTTTATCACTCCAAACTGTCATTGCATGATTGTCACAATATCTTCAGGCATACTTTTGAGTCTTGACCTTCATTATACCCCAATTCTTCATTTTGATTCTCTACAACTTGCTCTAGGGTTCTCAAACTGCCACCTACAGGTTTCTAATATAACTGTCATGATTTTCTTCTAGCCATGAAGGTTTCAAAGCTTCTAATCACCTTATACTTGTATGATAGGATTATACAGGATTTATATAAATATCTTAGCACTTATCTAATCTTCTATTCCTTCTAAACACTCTTGCATTCTAAACCCTAGAGAGGGTTTTGACTGAGAACCCGAGAAGGTGAATTTTGCTATAAAAGAACTATTGACTTTCAAAACTGGAAATTCAGGCTACAGGCTCCTCTTGACCTCGTGCACATATTTTCCTTAACAGTCAGGTTCAGGGTGTCTTAAAATCACAAAATGGTCAAAACCTTAATATTCTAATCTCAGAGAACAAGGGACATAAGATTGATACAGTTTCCTTAGCGAATGGCTTCTAATTCAGTTGTAAGATCTCTGTTTGAAGGGAATGAACCTGTAGGTGATTGTTATCCTCTTCCTCATCTATCTTCCTTGTCCCTCTAGATGATCACTTGTCTCTTTTTTCATCACTTGCTCATAGATACTTTCACAGGAACTGTCACACTTTTAGTGCACTATATTCAAGTTTGATCCCTTACGCAAATCACAAATCACACCAACAATGCAAATACTCAGTCTAAGGTTTCTTACCTTTGATAATCCTTTAACTACTGTGCATGTATAGACTTCTTAATCATCAAAATGCACAAAGAAACATGAATACCCCTCTCTACTGTGTATACACCAGACTGGCTTCAAAACTTTTCTTTTAACTCTTTTTCCACTCTATGATCATTCGAATGATGATAATACAGTTATAAGGCGAGGCTTAAGTAGGCCTTCACAAACTTTCATAACTGAATCTTAAATCAACGATCCTTCTTATTACATTTTTAGTCTCTTTATTAGTTCATTAAGACCTAGTCTAATCTAGCAACCTAGGACCTTAGGCCTAGTTCACAAACATGGCCTCACTAAGACTCCTAGAGTTCAACAAGGCTTATTACAAGCTTATTACATATCAATGATGCTCCAAGATTACAACAATATATCCTAAACAAGCCAAAACTGTCCCCAAGATTCACAATTACAATTTGGAGGGAAAAAGGCAATTTCAAATTCATGAAGGTCTTGAACTAATCTAACTTACCTAATAGACCCTTTATGACCCCTAAGACTATGAATTCTCCTAGAAAGCCAAAATTGATGATATAATTTTTTCACCTTGGCGAAAAGGTTGGAGGAAAAAATGCTCTACAACTTTGGCATAAAACTGGAGTCGGCTCTTCTAGGTTTTCCCCCATCTAACCTTTATCCCGTGGCATTTTCGGGCTCTGCAGGAATTAATTGCTATAGTCTCTCCTAGGGTTTTCGCCCTCTGGGCGTCCCCTATAAAATGACCTCGCCATCTTCAAATCCATTTGTTTCAACCACAGCAAGAGATAGTGGAACGAGAAATATCACCGTCGGTGAAGCGTCCCAAGAAATTTGTCCCACAGGTTTTTCACAAGGTAATCTCTCTCCTGATGTTGTTCTGCCCATTCTTGAATTTAATGTTGCATGTCAATGGTTAGAACAATTTTGCCTCATTGGGTATTTTTTGGGTCGAATCCCCTCTGAAAGCATGCTTAAATCCTGAGCTAACACAGTCTGGACCCCTCATGGGATCTGCCTGGATAGTGTTCAAAACATGACCAAGGGTTTCTTTCTTTTTCATTTCTCCAACCCTGCTAACGCGCCCAACATTTTGGCCAAGCAAGCCTCTTGGTATGTCCGTAACTCGCTGCTTGTGTTAACACCCTGGCACAAGAACTTTGTGGTATCTGAGTATACCACCCTTAACGTGCCGGTGTGGATTGAATTTCTTGGTCTTCCTCTGCAATGCGTTCATTTCTTGTCGCTTCGCTTGGGCAGGTAGTTTTCCTGGAAGCTGATAAGTTTTACCATGATCGTCCCCAGAAGCGAGTATGCGTTGAGATTGACCTCTCGTAGGACCTCAAGGAATTTGTGGATACTTAAATGGGTGATAAACGCTACTCCCAGTTGGCCATGTATATAAATCAACCCAACACTTACTTTCGTTGTCAAGCGTCTGACCACAAGATCAAAGATTGTCTGTTAACCATCACTTGAGACCCGGATTGATGAACAATGCACGCCAAAAATAGCCAAGATCTATTATTTTTGCTAAACCTAGGATTTTCCACCCTAACCGACGTCGGTTAACCTGCAACTAACGTCGGTCACCTTGACCCTCAATGGTTACCATATATACAATTTTGCAACCTTTTTCCCAGGTTGGTTACTTCGAGTTTTTGAGAGAGCTATCTGCATTCAAGCACAAACCATAGTTTTCTCAGCATCAAGATGACATAATACATTCAGCCAGAGGCCCAAACAAGTACCTCAGACTAATCTGAAGGTATTGGCATTCACGGTAGCACTCCGGGAAGCACTACCATGACACTGACCATTAAGTGATTCACAGATCGACCATCACTGTCCTTCACCCACCAAACTTGCATATACAAGTAAGTGTGTTTGATTTTGCATCACTTCTATACTTACTTAAATAGGTTCTTTATCTTTTTGTTATTAGATCTGGTTATTCCCTACATTCTTCCATCCCCACATTCCTTCCTACCTACCTATCCATCCACCCCGGCCTTCTGGCTCTCCATAATTATCATTTATACCTTCCTGAGTCTTCCTCATATTATTATGAACCCAATAGTACCTCCTTCACTCTCTGTGCAATCAAAGAGAAGCCCAAAATTTCCTTTTATCAACTTTCACCAAATTTCCCCTACTGACGCCGGTTTCCTTAACCGTCGTCGGTTTCCTCTTCACCGTCATCGGTCTCCCGACCGACGTCAGTTATTGTGTCTCTTTTCAGAATTTCACTAAACTAACCTTAATACCCCAAAAACCTCACAGAACCTTGCCAAAACCTGATACCCCACCTACAACCTCACCAAAGACCTTCCCAACTCTCTGTGCAAACACAGAGAGAGCCTGGATACCTATTTCTGACATTCAGCCACTCCCACATGAACCGATATTTGTCATACCTAAACTGTCATCAGTCACACATTGACCAAAATCAGTCTCTATGTCTGGTAAACTACCTCAGACCAGCAAGCTTCCCAGTTATCCAAGACCAACCCAAACTCCACCAAGTTTTACCCTGACCCTGCCTGTGATCTCCAGACCACCTACCCAACCTGCAACCTGACTCGGGACCTTCACCAGTTTAATTATTAAAGCATCTAATTAGATTAACATTGATAGTAATCTGAGATACCTAAATCAAAACACTAGTGTTAGATTTCTTTTATTTACATGTTCATTTATTTTATATTGAATTATACATATCACTGGATTGACAACCATTATGGAAGTATCACACTTCCAGGATCTAGCTCACACTAGGCAATCCACTAACCTTTTGCTATTAACTATGTTTTGTGGTCTTGCTTTACATTTCAGGTAGTTCCTCCTAGCCAAAAGGAAGCTCACACAATCAACTTGGATCAGGAAATCAGATTCACGCGCACAACCTTCAACCAATTAACAACATGTATTCCTCCTTGGCCTATTTACCCTTATCTGTTTCATTAATCTACTAAGAATCTGGTGAAACATTTTGGCACGCCCGGTGGGACCCATCAGGGGTTCTGTTGCATTTGTTCATTCCTAGGTAAGAAATTGTGTGTTTATTTCCCTTTGAAATGTATTCACATTAATTTTCTTATTATATTAATGAAACACTATCTCGTCATGAAACATTTGCGTATCAACTGAAAAACCATAATTGGCCTCATACCTGTCTTGCATATCCATGGCTTGAATTAAGAGGTTAAGACTTAGCTGAGGATCTTGTGTACCTTCTGTAGCTTTCAATATTTTTTGCACATACTCCTTATTTGAAACTAGAAAAATCTCACCTTTACCTTCATTTGATGAATATTCATTTTGAAATTCCAGGCAACAATTCAGAGGAATTGATTCATTATCCCAAATGTCATTGCATTTCATTTCTTATTCATTATGGTAGGCCTCACCCTCAAATCACTCAAAGAATTTTGTTTCAACCTTTTCATCATAGAGGGAATCTTCCTCTTCAAACAAAAAGGAGAAAATTTCACTTTCATCATTATATCCAACAATCCTTGTTTCATAAGAGAAATTTGCTTTCTCATCTTGATTTGTTTTATTCATATCAACTAAGAAGTCAGAATTAGATTCACACCTATCTTGAAATCCCATGGCTTGCATTAGAAGTTCAAGGCTAAGTTTAGGATCTTTTGTTTCTTCTACAACTCTCAACATTTTTTGTACGGATTCCTCTTTCAAATTTTTAAAGGCTCATCACAAATTGGCTTTTCTTATCAATGTATGGGATGATCAAGAGAAACTTCATCTTCGAATAGGAATGATAACACCTCTTCTTCATGAACAAATGTAATGGCTGATTTTTCAATTTTGATTTCATCAAGAATCAGTTTGTCTTCTTCATGTCGTGCATCATCTAGAAATCCGGGGCTGTCCTCTTACAACTCAAGATTTCTCAATGCCTCTTCATGGTCAATATTCAACCGGAAAGGATTTTTTAGTCCTATGAAGATAGGAATTCATCCTCCTCTTTGGATGTTATGAAATAATTCATATTCTTGCTATCTTGGTACAATATGTTAGCTCTTGGATCTCCTATCTTTTGCACCGTATATCTCATATTTTTTGTCGGAAACAATTTTTCCATATCTCCCTTAATCGGAATGGTTGCGAAAGAATAATTCATCTAGATTTTTCCACCCTATTATGAATATTGTTATAGGTGTACCATATACACCTATATTAGTTTGTAATATTAGTGCATTGTTATAAAAATACACTAATATAGGATATTTGTGGTTATAGGAGTGAGAATAGGACTTCTCGATAATATGAGACCCTCTCCTATAAATGTGTGTCCTCATACAAAATGAAACTCAATAGAGTAATTTTAATTATTGGATATTTTATTGTGTTTTTTGTGATTCTATTTGCATAAATTTTGACCATTTTTTTACATTTCAGAGGTTGATTTCTCAAACTAGGATCTTTTCCCTACTCATGAATAGGCCTAAGGATAAAAAAAGATTTCAATGACCAAAATATTTTTCTAGCCAAACCAAACAATGCAATGGAAGTAGATGGACCCAAAAAAGATCCAAGTCATTCGAGACTAGCCAACACCAAATTACATCACCGAAATCCAAAGTTTTTTGGGCATATCCATCTTTTATCATAGGTTTATACTTGGTTTTTCCCACATTGCATGGCCTTTGAATAAGGTGACACACAGAGGAACAAAAATCAATTTTTGTACGGAAAAAGGAACAATGCAAGGCATTTTCAAGGATTTATAGTGAAAGAAAACAATCAACACTAGTCCTAGTATTACCATATCTACAACATTCATTCGAGATAGAAACAAATGCTTCGAAATATGCACACAACATAATCTCATTGAAAAGGGAATTCGGTGGCATACTATAATGATACTTTATATGACACAGTGCATAGGTGCCCACTATATGACAAGGATTTGTATGCCATTTTGAAATCTTACAAACTATGAAAGTATTCTATTCTATAAAAAGAGATTATCATCCACAAAGATAAAAATCCTTTACAATTCATGCAAACCCAAGGTAAATTTTAAAATGATCATCACCAAAGGAGGTCTTCCTATCTATGGTAGTTCCATCTCTCAACATCCTACACAAGAATGGGGATGTCAATTGAGTTGTTGATTGTTTAATTTGATCGTTAATTATCTCCCTAACAAAAATCCTTGACTCATCTGGGCATGAAACATCAAAGTGGCCTCAAATGTATGAACATGACCCTAAATTTTATGGCATATATCAAAGGCTAAGGGCTAGAAAGAATATTTTAGACTATCATTTATAGGAAGGGGTTTTGTGCCACATGAGACACCTTTGTGATCTTACAGGGATTGTCTGAAATTGATTTGGGAGGCTCAATATAGTTAGGTTACATTGCAGTTTAAAGTAGAGATATAGTGTTAGTCTTGCAAAACTATTTATATTGGCCAAATCTCTCCCATGATGTGACCAAATACATCAAGTTGTACACAACCTACATGATTGATGAAGGAACATCATCTAGGAGGATTAAACAAGACAATTTTTTACTTATCTACATGCTTATAAGCATTTAGTGTAGGATTGAATGTGTAGGAAGTCTTAGATTTCAAATTTGAGTTTAAATTGAGTTTTCCCTCCAAAACCCAAATTTGAATTTCTTCCTTTGTAAAACCTCCTTATTTTTGGAAAAAAAAAAATCATTGTGGTTCTTGGTGTTGGTATAGGTTGATTTAGGGGTCCATATACAACTCTTAAGTCATACATTAAGGGCATAAAACATCATATAGGTGTTCATGTTATGTAACTCTACCCTAACATGTTAGTCAAACATGTTAACTTGGACTATTAAGTATAGTTAAGTATAGTTAGGTGTGTAACTACGTAGGAAGGAAGTTAGGGAAGGAAGATAATTTGAGGCAAGCAAGGAGGAATGGAAGAAGCGGAGATGTTTTTATGTGTAGAAAATATTTGTTTTCCTGAAGCAATGTACATGTAGGCTTTAAAGACTGTGTAACGGAGTTTGAATACTCAGGTTTGCAGCTAGACAAAATCTTCAATATTTGGAGACTAAAACTTGTGTATGAAACAATATTTAAGGAGGTTTTCATTATTCTTTGTGTTTTTTGTGATCTATTGAGACTGAGATCGATAAGTATTTTCAACTAAATATAATTGTACAAGCTTGTGCAAGGAAATCACTCAATCATGGACTGTTGAATTCACGTTCTCAAGCATAAGGAGTAAGTATTTGATTTGAAACTTGTTTCTATAGTTGACTACTGATCATAATGGCCTTACAATTATTATTAGAGCCTTTGAAACATAATTTGGTGCAAGAAAAGTTACATTCCTTCCTCTTTGGTCTATCAAAACCCTGGCTAGGGTTTAAGCAAGAAATTAATCTACAAGGAGTGAGAAGTGTTCTTAAGTTTTGAGTTAGGGACTATATATTTTTCTAACCTGGTGCTCCATTATTTCAATGTTAGTTTGTGTATTTTGGCATGCAAGAGATATCATTTTTCAATAAATTTAATAAAAATAAATCTAGGATACCTAATTGGAATGGTGATAGGTGAGTTAAAGGGGTAAAAACCGTGTTTTAGGGTTAAAACATTAGTGTAGAATTGAAACTCAATAAAGGGTGTTTAAAAAGATGTTTAAATTCCTTTTATTCTTTGTGAGTTTGTCAGAAAAATAAGGTTTGTATGAAATCAAGGCTAAAAGATAGAGGAGACGAGTAAGAAGGGGAAAGAA
Source organism: Taxus chinensis (assembly GCA_019776745.2). Taxonomy (NCBI): domain Eukaryota; kingdom Viridiplantae; phylum Streptophyta; class Pinopsida; order Cupressales; family Taxaceae; genus Taxus; species Taxus chinensis. The sequence goes on along the minus strand of CM034155.1, from coordinate 250,830,153 downwards.
TGTAGTTATCCAATTTTCTTTTGGATCCCATTAAAAGAGAGGTGTGCATGCATAAATATACACTTTTGGAGGATATCTTGGAGTTCTGAACCTTAGAGGTAGCTTTCTTAAGCTAAACAACATTTTTAAGTGAACTAGACCTAAAGCTAACTAGTCATAAGCTTGAATTAATGTATTACTAATTGGAAGAGATTAATATTAAGAGTCTAATTTTTTATAGCCAAGGGTGTTAAGTGTTTGTTTTACATTAGGGGTATCAGAGAAGGTTTGGCATTAGAGGTGACTTGAAATAAGGTTGAGATTCTTTAAAGGAAAGAGAAAAATTGATTTGTTGATTAGTGAGTTACATTGAGAAGCCAAAATGCCACCAAGAAGAGTACCTAGAGTAGGTGTTCAGATAGGAGATCCTATTCTAGAGGAAATTAGAAATATGAGGTTATGTTTTGATGTCAGAACCATAATAGTAGATGCAAATCAAATAAGAGGAGAAATCACAGGAGATGTCAGTGATAGAGAGGAAGAACCGCAAGCTACTCCAACTCAACAAGAAGCTAACGAACAAGGTGAGGTATTAGTAGATAGGTTGTTAAAAGTGATAATGGGAAAAGGATCCAAACCAAAAATGGAGATTCATACTTATGTAGGAAGTCTTGATTGAGAAGAACTCATTGACTGGATTATAGAGTTAGACAAATATTTTAAGTATGAAAATGTTTTTGAAGAAATAAGGTGAAATTCACTTGTAAAATACTAAAAGGACATGTAACACTTTGATGGAATTTCATACAAGATGAGAGGATAAAGAATGAAAAAAAGGATAATTAATTCATGGGATAGGATGGTAGAAAAACTCCATGGAAAATTTCTACCTAGTGATTATCAGACTAAGTTGTTTAACAAGTTACAAAATCTGAAACAAAAAGAGATGAGTGTAAGATTATACAAAAGAATATTACAAGTTAACAAATCAAATTAGGATATGTGGAAGAGGATATGGAGAAGATAACCATGTATATTAAAGGGTTAAGGTACAACACTCAAGATGAACTCAACCTAGTAAGCCTTCAGACAATAGAAGAGTGCTATCATTTAGCTCTAAAGGCATAAGAAAAAATAAGTAGGAGGAAAATACAACATACTAGAGGTATACATAGAGGTTTCAGAGGTAGAGGGAAACAAAAAAAATAGAGGACAACAGAAACAAAATCAAGAAGAAGATGCAAGAAGCTTACAAGTATAAAATACTTCAAGAGGTGGCTACTCAAGAGGAGGTTAGCCTTGTATAAAGGAAGAGGTTACTTTGGAAGAGGAAGAGAAGAATTTAAAGGAAGGTGCTTTGCGTGCAATAAATTTTTTGGACACAGGTCATATGAACTCCCATATAATCCTCGAGAAAGTGGCAGTAGAATGAATGATGCAAGAAATCAATTGGTGTCTGCTAATGAAGAAGAGAGTGTAGGATCACCATCTCATGTTGAAGAATCTGAAATAGGAGAAGCTTTGATGATGAGAAGAGTGTGTGTTGATTGCAGGTAACTTCGTTCGAATGTGGTGGCTTTGATCTAGGAATGAAATGAATTCATAATCTTATGGATGGGTTTGAACTGCAGTAGTTTCCAAGAAACTTCACAGACATGGCCATAAAAGGAGAGTTGGAATTTGTACAATTGAATGACTGTACTTATTTTAAGTCTCGATCTCCTCTCTAGATAAACTACGAGCATGAAATATGATGTCTCATGTCCTCTAAAGCTAACCGATATGCAATTTTTTCCCCTATTACAACATAGAGAAACATGTATTTATGGCATACTAAGGTGGGCCTTAAAAAAGTCCAGAAAACATTTTTTTGTTGTTGCAGAGATTAGAATTGGGAATTTATTTTCTTTATTTGTTGTTGAACTAGATTGAATAATCTTCCTATTCACATACAACATATTTTTTTGTTTTTGTGGTTATTAAGCTGTAATTTTGCTAGAGGCACTTGTGGCTTTCATATGTTTTTCATGGACAAACAACAAGAAACACAATGTATTCCTTCTAACCATAGGAGTACATGTTGGGTATATCAATCATCTATTAACATTTTGGGTAGCCAAATTCTGAGAAGGCTGGGGGTTTTCATTAGAACTTGGATTTCACAAGTTTGGTACTAATTTTTTGTGTATTGACATTAACAAGTGTCCTTTGTTGCTTTATTTAATATTCATAACATTTTTTTACGAAACTTACTCATCGTGCTTTTGATCAATGTCATGTTTTATGCAGTCTTGTAATGATCAATACAAAATTGTCACTCTTTTCAAATTTGTTTGAATCTCTATGTCAATGTATAATACCAAAGGTAAATTGTTCACATTATACACCTGGTAGGTTATATTTGGTAAAACACTAGAAGTGATTCAAGAGGTTGCTCGTGTTCTCTGTAAGCTACAATTATGATACTCAATTAGGTGACATATCGCTCATTCATTTAGTTAAACACTTGGTGAGAATTTAATAAACATTTACACTTTTCATTCCTATATATAAAAGCTTCATACTTGCTTGGATAATATATGCCATTCATAACCTTGTTAATTTTGTCATCCATGTAAATTGATCTCCACTTAGAAATGATAATTTTTTTATTTTAATTTCATCTTACATTTAGAATCATTGACTTTGTCACATACTTAATGTGGTCTCCACTACAAATATGAGTCATTCTCAAACATGGTGCTAATAATTTCTTTTAATAATATCAACTTACACTGAAATCATTGATTTAGTCATACTTAAATGTGGTCTCCACTACAAACATTAGTCATTCTCAAACACACTGTTAGTAGTCACATATGTAAGAGAAATTCCCAAAAAAATTGGCAATGATTCCTTTTGCATGTGGACCTTTGTTTTTTTTATTAAATGTTTACTGTTTAATCTACGTGAGTATTTGACTTTACAATAACATCTAAAGGAATATATTTGTCGTTGAGTGAGTCAAAAAAGACAGATAAAGGAATATATCTGAGTGAGTCAAAAAAGACAGATAAAGGAATATATTTGTTTTTAAAAAAGGTGATTGGCCTCAAATGTTACCACTACATAATATGATGCCACCGACCATTTTCATATCAGTCATTTCTAGGTTTTACTTTCCTCCCACTTTGTATTTTATTTATCGAGAAGTTCCAACATTAAATATGGAATAGATTTTACACAAAATTAATTTCATAATTTTTGTGTTGGTCTTGACCTTATTCTAAATTGTAGTTCAAGCTCTATTTTGAAGCTGTTGCAGACTTCCATTCATGGCATCTTCCTCCTCATCCCAGCAAAAAAAGAACAGGGTCCTCTCGCACAAAAGGAATGTGAAAGATCTCACCTCCAAAACTATATGATGTATTCATCAACCACCGTGGACCTGAGGTCAAAGAAACTCTCGCTTTTCAACTTCACAGTTCTCTTCAGGAAAAGGGGTGTCGGGCATTCCTTGATTCTGAAGAGTTCGAATTGGGAGACTCCATCCCTTCTACTCTAAGGGATGCCATATGCTCTTCTTCGGTTCAAATCGCCATTTTTTCTAAAAGATATGCAGAGTCTGCTTGGTGTTTAGCTGAGCTTGTTCTCATGTTAGAAACTAAAGCTAAATTTATTCCTGTGTTTTACGAAGTAGAACCATGGGAGCTCCGCTACATCGAAAGTGGGGTGTATGCGAAAGCATTTTCTGAAAATGAAAGGAAGGGCAGATACCTCAACGACCTTGAAACTTGGAAAAGAGCCCTCAACACTGCTGCATCGTTCTCTGGCTATAAATTAAAACGCGATGAACACTACTAGTAAGACATCACTATTTCATTTTCTGGTTTATTATTATTTTTTTCTTGTATGAGATTGGTTTAATAATAGAAAGTGCCTCTGGATAAACCTGTAATTTTTGTTTTGATGCAACGAAATGGATCACGAAGTTTGATCCAAAACGGCCATGCGACAAAACATTTCACAGGTTTTCCTGGACTGTGGAACACTTAAAACTTTAAAGATTGATTTTAGTTTAGCAGGAACTATTTCTCATTACAATTGGTTTTTCCTGTTGCAAAATTTTTAGTTCTTTGTGCAGAAGATTAGTTTCAGCTGTGCAACATGAAGTGGAAAGAAGAAAGCCTTTGGATGTTGCAAAACATCCCGTGGGACTTGATGAACTTGTGGAAGATTTCGAAAGCCAGTGCGGACAGAATGGAGAGGAGGAGAAGTGTAAGATCATCGGCATCTTTGGAATGGGAGGGTCTGGAAAGACCACCCTGGCCAAAGAATTGTTCAACCGCAGACGGTTAAAATACAATGGATCATGTTTTCTGTCTGATGTGAGAGAAGCATCTTCGAAAGGCGAGTTGACTACTTTGCAAACAAAGATCCTCAAAGATCTAGTCGATGAAGATCGTTCCAATTTTCAGAGCATATCCGAAGGAACAACCTATGTCCGACATCGCCTAAAATCTGCAAGGCATTCACGATTCTTTATTGTTCTAGATGATATTGATGACCTGGATCAGTTAGATGCTTTGCTGTTTGTAGATGCCCTTAGTTCTGATAGTTCGGTAATTGTCACAACCCGTGACGAAAGGGTGTTAACACGTGCTAGAATTAGTCTCCGTTATAGTTTAAAAAAAATGGATAACCATCACGCTACAGATCTCTTCTCTTGGCATGCATTCAACCAACCCAATCGAGTCAATGGATTCGAGGACTTGGTTGATAGCTTTGTGGATTTGTGTGGAGGTTTACCTGTCTCTCAAAGTGTTAGGTGGGCATGTTTCTGGTAGTAATGATATGAATTACTGGCAGCTAGTATTGGAGAAAGTTAGAAAGATCCTTCCTGTTGGCATAAAAGAAAACACTGAAAATAAGTTTTGATGCATTGGACGAAGAGGAAAAACAGATCTTCTTGGACATTGCATGTTTCTTCATTGGAAAACCTAAGAGTGTGGCTACAAGGATATTGAAAGGATCGGGATGGAGCGCTGAACATGCACTTCAGAATCTAAAAGATAAGTGTCTCGTCGAAGAGGGATATGCATACGGCGAAGTTGTTCTTAGAATGCATGATCACCTCCGTGATCTAGGAAGAGAGATAGCTGATGATCTGAGCCATCCTCGTCGCCTGTGGCACCCCCAATTTCTTAAATCTTTGGTCTGCTTCTTTATTTAGATTTCTTGTTAATTTTTTACAAAGATTTTGCAACATGTTTCCGTTGATTGATCCATTTTTAAAAGTTTTTCCAAGCAAAGCACAAATTTGACCTTGATCATTTAATGCAGGAATCAAAGGGATTCCAAAACATCCTCACAGAAACAAATGGTCGGTGTTTCCATTCAATATTCGACCCGTCCATGAATTGTAAAATTACATATTTTGTAGAAAAATCAAATAATAGTGCGGATACATCAACAGTCTTGCTATGGCTTGAGCTTGACCTCAAAGGGAACAAGTTGAAAAGTATTCCATCATGGATTCCTCTGCAAAATTTGCAATATTTAAGAATTGTTGATGGACGTCTCAAAAAATTGTGGCAAGACAACTTACAGGTATGTAGTTCTTCCTGGATTCCTCCACCAATTTTGCAGAGTTTGATGAGTACCATCAGAGGAATTAAAAAACGATTGTTCCAGAGCGATGCCGAGGTATTTTGTCGTTTTTTTTTATGTTGAAAATCAAGTCTCCTTTCATGGTAGTCTGTATGTTTCAAATAGTAGTTTCATGAAGATTTTTTACGATTGAGAAACTGTCTGAAACAATTTAATTGTAAATTTCAGGTCCCTTTCGAGTTGAAAGAGCTGTTACTTGAGACAATAATATTGAGAGAGTTACCAAATACATTAGGAATGTTAAATCATTTGGAAAAGCTAGTACTGAAAGGAAGATATTCTGACATTTCCAATTCAAATTTTCTAATTGAAGGAAGGTCCTTTTCAGAATCCCTTAGAAAGCTTAGTAGGCTTAGAAGTTTGATTTTGTGGCATTTCTGTTTGAGTGGAGAATTGGCTTTGAGCGATAGCAGAGATTCAACTAGTTTTCAGACTTCCATAAACAGGTCCATGCGTTGCCTTCAAACCATACATATTCGTGGTGTAAAACTTATGTCCAAGTTATTAATTGATGGAGAACATTGCCCCAGTCTCGAATCTCTCCGCCTTGACTCCATGGAAAATCTAGCTGAAGTGAATTTAAGTCTAGTAACAACACTAAATTCTTTTAAGTTGATGTTTTGTAGAAAATTGAAAACAATATCAGGGAACTTTGATCTGGGAAATCTTGAAACATTGAACATAAAGGGATGTGGGGAGCTAGAAGAGGTGCCAAATCTTTCACCTCTAGATTCTCTGGAGCGTATTACGATTGATGAATGTCAGAAGTTGCAGAATATAAAAGGTATTGAAGAGTTGAAAGGATTGAAATATCTCTATCTTTCAACAGGAAATGGAGGGGCAGGTGTATGGAACTGTGTTCAAAGGCTGAAGGTATTTAATACTTTTCTCCTGATAAACAACTGTAATTGTCAGTTTAAGAGGAGACCAGATGGCTATAAGTAGTATTTTGAGTGGTCTGCTCTCGATAAGTAGGTATTGATTCTTTGTTTTTAATATTCTTATGAATTTCTGATAATAAATTTACACTAGTTTTATTCCTATTCAGAGATTTCCGTCAGAGTTTACCACAGTGATTGGGAGAGCAGTTGATAAAGCCGAGTCAATTTTAAATGAAAATTTCTTTTCCAGCTTGATTAGCCCAGAAGCAGTGACTATGCATCGTCCTATGAGTAAAAACAGCAAGCGTGAGGATTCCGTGAAGACACCAGAATCATTAAGTGCAATTATCATATGTGCTTTGGTTCAAAGCTCTTCTAGCAGGGGAAATCAAAACTGCCTATCACCAGGCTGGAGGCCTTGCGCCCCAGGAGAACGGATAGTTACCATTGTGCTTACAGGTCGAAATAAGTGTGTACAAAGATCACAGTCCTGATTTCAATTTTGAGACTGGTTCATGCTGAATTGAAGCAGAAGTGTATCGTGACTGTTAATAAAGGGGAAGAATCGAAAGCCCTGGATATTTTCAAAACAATTATAGCTCAACTGTACCAAGGGATCCCATAGTGCAAAATCTTTTGTTGTGACACTTTTCATATGAAGGCGATGAATCTTGTCTTATTGTTTAAGATAATATGTTTATAATTCTAGTGAACTTAATAGTCGGATAGTATAGTCTCTACCATCCCATGTTTGTAATATTTGTACATTATACTGATATTAACAAGAGTTGAGTGAAGCTCGAGTCCATGCCTTATGTGCAGTTATTTTCCTATAAAACAAGAAATGTTTTGGAATATATTTTATACGTAATGAAATTTCCAGACATCTCATATTCATCTTGGAGGAAAAGAAAATTCTTTGGTTGAAGCCAGAGAGTTTGAAGTTTGAAAGCAGGCATCTCTACAAGGCTTATAAACTAAAAAACCATTTCTTGTCCTATTCTTATCATGATTCATCTTAGGAGCATCACTGGAAAAATGTGAAACAACAGAATACTCTTTATTTAGTGTGAACACTCAACTAAAATTGCAGTTCCTACATAAAATTTGCATGTTCACCTGCTAAAAAATACAAGATGATATTTCCATGTAACTACAAGCTACTCTTTAGCCAAACTGATTGAGAATTCCACACACATACATTGTGTTTAAACAATCAATTCTCTTCAGATTTTGTGGCATCCTGATTTTATCATCATACTGCCACTTACTTGTTGCTTCAATTCTGTTCAGATACCATGCCTTACTCTCATCTTCATTTCTGTCTCCTCAATTTACTGGCCATGTCAGCCTTCTAATATTCCAGAAGATTGCTCATTTAAAAGGAATTCAATTTTCATATTAAACACAGATCATATTCTACTTTAGACTTGGGGTAGTTGACAATTTTTCGTTGATAGCCTTGGTCACTTTTGTGACATACTAGAAACATGGATGGATAACAAGTTCCACTGCATTCTATCCATAAAAACCTTATAGCAAGGAAGAATCCATGCATCTTTCTTGCATAATAAAGACTATGGGAGAAATAATTCTCTCATTTCCTCCGTGAAGCAAGCCTCTAGAGTCTACAATATCAATTAAAATTTAAACCAATCAAGCGCATAGAAAACCAATCAACATTCAAAGCAGGAAGATAGTTTTTCTTGATGCAAGACCTTAGCAACCCAATCAAATCTGTGTAACAATTAATGCTCAAAGGACGGAACACAAAGTATGAATATAAAAATTGATATAAGGCACTATGCACATGACCCAAAATATGCTAGAGGAGAACACCATCTTCAAGATTATTACAAGGATAAAATGTATAGATGGATTTATGGGTTGTCTTATTTTTATTTACAATATGAACCTATGTTATCTAATATTTGGGGGGGAAATTTAAGTGGTATTATTACAAATCAGCATCTCCATAAATCATACTAGGAAAATCCAGTACAGGAACACATGACCACGTTCATGTCCCTGTCCTCACAGCCGCATTTTCTGGGTGACTGTATTTATATAATAATTGTAGTTGTAGCCTTTTTCATTTACTCGTATATTCTGATTTGAATGGGTGTCTCTGTCCCCTCGTACCACATGTCTCCAGGCAATTATGGGTAAAAAGGTTTTATAATATTTGGAATAACTGTGTCCCGTGTAGATTCGAATGTAGCATAATGAAATGGGACGTTCATCATCTTCACAAAATCATGCAAATATTATCAGCTGCAGATTTAGGGATCATTCCTGTTAGCAAAAACATCTACATCATAGTTTATTTAAAAAAAGGACTCCCAGCGAGTCAGCTTTTGGTACAATAAGACATATATCAAGAGTCTGAGCTCCTCCTGACGCATAGTGATGGCTTTTCTGGTCATAAACATGTTTTCCCTGCCATGACCCGTAACCACCTATACTACAATAATTATTACATACTAATAAAAATTACCCTACAAAGTTCTTTAGTTTCATTTCCATTTTTAAAACTACCTACAAATTCTATACTCTCATTTCCATTTTTTAAAAATAATTTCATTCTTGTTACGTTGCAAATGTTTCACAGACTGTAATGCAAATTATGAAACAGAAAAAAACCACGTCATGACTGGCTTTTCTCGGATTTGTGTTCAGAGCAATAAAGGTACACGTGTACTAGGTACTTTTGAAAATCTAGCTCCATATTCCAAATCAGGGCCTGGGCTTCCCACTTAGGTTGGGTTTGCTCTTGAGAGTTCAATTACATGTCAGAATGCTTACCACATTTTTAGTTGTTATTTTTCTCCGACTTCATAGAACTTGAAAAGCTCCCTGTTGAAATTATGGCGTGTCTTATGAAAACACTCTGTTTTCCAGTCTAGAGTGTTTACTGGTTTAATTAGCAGAGAGGTGGTTAAAATTGATCGTAGCCCTACTCTTGATTTGTCTTAGTGAAGTAGAATTAAACTTATTCGTCATCTTACAATAACCAAGTGATCATAGCGTACTGTAGTTAGCGTATAATTTCCCAGCCTTAAGGCTTATGGTAGTGACATGCCATTGCAATATTGTTGTTTTAAAGAATCTTAGGTTGCACGTAGCAACAATATTTTGCAAGCAAAATCCATGGTTGTAATGTCTTTTTCCTGAACTGTCTTCTGAGGTTGTCAATTTCGACAGAGACGATTTTTCACCATGAGGCATGTTGACTTAGACTATGGAAATTTTTACAAGAGGTATGGATATGTACCTGTGTTTAAGGCTGCATTGACTGTTTTGTTTTTAGATTAGCAAACGAGTGTCGCAATCTTGATGAGAGAATAAGCACAGATACAATATGGAAGTGAAAGTTAAATCTCTGATATTTTTTTCCTCTATTGATTTTGTAGAAATATAGAGAAATTATCAGCTCAGAGAAAGCATACTCCAAAATTTGAGGATGACTCAAAATGTCACATTACATTAACTGTTTGAAAAAGCATATAATTTATTTTCTGCTTGCAAACTCAAATAACAGACGCAGTCTCTACACCTATCTTGTTTCTGAACCTTCATGGCAATCTCCTTGCATGCTGCATTCGTTCACTTCCAGCTTGCAAGCTCTTCTCAATGTGCCAGCTTTCACTCTTCTAAATTCTAAATCCCCATCTCTAATTCGGATGAAATGTAAATATCCTCGTATTCTTGTCCATTACTATAGGGGAAGAATAATTGAATAGATAGATGAAACGATTCACCTTCCAACAGTCACACAATCTCAGGCATTAAATGAGATGTAAGATAGGTTACTCAAAATGAATAAATTGGAGCTACATATCAAAATTTGGCATCCTAAAATGTGTCAACATATCAACATGTGGCATATAGTATGCCTCTGCATCTGGAAATTAACTTGCAATGAAATGGCTCCTATGAAAGGTTAATGGTCGATAATACATGGCAGGATCATCATCATGACATGTTTTTAGACTATCACACTCAGGCATTCAACATTGTGTCTTTGAAACACCACAACATAGTCAATCTCTTGAGCACATCATATCCTACCCACTTGGATTATAATTTGAGATCTGCATAATTGTAGTTGTTGACAGACCATCAGTGGACCTCAATATGGTGTCTTTTAGAGAAACCATATGTACATTTGCTGGCTCCATTGTTTTCCTCTCAGAAATTTATTTGTGAAATATAAATACAGCACTTAATTTTGACTCCATATAACAAAGTCATTGTCACTGCAAGGTTTTGTTGTCATGAGACCACACTGTCAGCTTCAATAGGATGTTACTGACGGTAGACCACACACCATGAGGATTTAGATAGAGCTGTTGTATTCACCTCAAAGACTCTTATGCGATATCAAAACAAAACGACACTCAATTTCAAGTCCATATGACAATATCATGAACTCTACGATTCTCAGGTATTTGACTAGATATCTCCATCACAAGATCAAAAAAGTGATCTTAAACATGGTCATCTCAAGATGATTTCAGAAAATGGTCGTTTTCTCAAAACTCGAAAAAATGGTCTCTCAAACCAAGTCGCCTCCATGAGACCATAGAATGGTCTCAAAATGCCCTATCAAGTTATTTTCTAGCGATGCCCCTGCATCAACCTCCAATCAACGGATTCATCTAAGATATTGTTCAATCTGAGTTCATTGTGAGAATTGTGCTCCTACAGCACTGTCATAATATGATCCTAACTACTCTTTTAGATTATGCCGATAGGACCCTTTCTTGCCAGATATCATTCATGCAGATTAGCCTTATACAGAGCAGAACGAATAAAATGGCAGGCCTTGGGCAGACCATATCTTAATTCTTAAGCTCTGCCTGTATAATAAAAGAGTTTTGTGTCTTCCTTCCGTAACCTATTGTCTATATGATTTAATTTTCACATTCCTTGTGTTAATGTTTGTCTTTTATTTCCTAACATCAACTTCTTTCTTGCGTTAAAAATAATTTTCGGTTTTGTTCAAGAAAACTCAGTGAGAAGTTAAGAATTTCAATTTTCACCTTCAGTTGTTTGCACCCCATGCTTATCAATTACCATGGCAGAAAGAATGTTCGTCTTCTCTGCTCCATTTCTCCTATAACATTGTTGCCCCATAAAAATCAATTTCAGCCGTGTATATTTTCCAAGTTAGAAACAACGACGATAAATCAAAAAGGCCACCCTCTTCAGAATATTTAATTGAAAGAGAGCATCATGTGGAGGTAAATAAATTGAGAAGCCTGGAAAAAAAAGGGTTTAAGCATTTTCAAAAACAATGGTTTTTGCAGCCATATTGTACACATCTTGTTTTAGCTTCACATAAAAAGATATCTTGTTTTAGTATACATTTGTTTTTTTATTTTCTCTTGTAGTGGGAAAATGGAGGATTGCTTTATGTTTCTATTGTTCCTAAAATAAGAAAGACTTTCTTTAACAAAGGACACAATTCCTCTTCTATTCATTTAAAAAAAAAACACAAAGAATTGCTGGCTTTTGCAAGAGAGGAGATTAATCGATCTTCTGTAATTTAGGTTATCATGTTAATCTTCTCTTTCAAAAAAATAAAAATTAGCAGGGACAACAATGAGATTGTAAATAATCATCTTACCTCCTGGCTAAGGTGATAGGTTTATTTTTGTCATCTACATGGATAAGTAGAATTCTAACTTGTCTGGCTACCTCAGCTACTGTATATGGTCTTTCTCTCACAGCCACCCTCACTTTCTATCGACTGAATAAAATCAGCGTCTTTTCGAATAAGCTAATGCTTCAAATTCGAAATGATTCATATTAGCATAATAACAAAATGCCAACACACGTAAGGGGTGAGGAGCAAGCTGTAAAGAACAAGCAGTCTCACACTATATGCTTAGGTTCCATTGTTGATGGCTCTTTTTTACATTGTGATACTCATGGGGAAAATTGGAGGTAGGACTAGAGTGCAACCATATTAAGGACCCAAACCCACCCTCATGTCTCTAATGTTGTCTTTAATATGTAAATCCCAAAGGGTTTGGGGCAAGCAATGGGGAATCATGAATTTCATACTATAAGTCCAAGTTTCATTCCTACGGGCTCTTGGATACCCTGTACTAATCATGAGACACCTAGATATAAGGGTCGAACTTATGGCAACATATAAACCTAAGCCCACCCTAGGAAGTAGGGGTTGATTGTAATTTGTAACAATATTAAGGACCCAAGCCCACACTCCAGTTCTCTATAAGTTCTGCCATAACATTCATTGTTTAATCCAATACACATATGGGATGAGTTCAACTGGTAGAAGTATTAAGGGGCTTGCAAAATGGAACTACAAGTTCAAATTGCTAGTACTGCTGAAGCATTAGTAAGGTTTATCATGCTTTTGTAAACTCCACAACTTGATTTTATCCCTAACTAGAACTAGATCTTCAGGCCATTGATAGAGATGGTAAAAATAGTACAATTCTTTTTTATAAAATCCAAACTAAAATGCTGCTAAAAAAGGATTGATTCATGGAGTTCTCGCAGGAACTGAACATTGTCAGAAATCTGAGAATTTAAATGAGATTTATACAGGATTTCCAAAGCTTGTGTATCTGTAAAACCAAATCATTGAAGCACAAAAAAAGCATAAGCTACAATTGAATACCTGGGTGTGCCTATTGTGATCAGCATTCAGCTCATTCAAGAAATATAAAATGAAACCCCTTTCAAATTACATCCACCCAAAAGCATTACTGAATTCATAGAGGTTCCTTGATCGAAGCAAAGACTATCTGTGCTCTTGAATTAATATCTGTCATTAAACACAATAAATGGCTCAGACTACAATTTTATTTTATTTTAGTTTATTTATCTGTGTTCCATTTCAAACAAAAATATGTAGAAGCTAGTCAAAGTGGATAGTTCAAGTGGTAAAAATATGAGTTTTTAAAAATGGAGTCTTCTACGTAAATCTAAGAAGAAAGGATAAAGTGTTAACATTGGGTAAAAAGCTACATTCAATTCATTGCATCTAGTGTATCCCAACTGACGAGGATGTTATGTTACTGGAGCTATTCAATGCAGAGCAATATATTATCCTTATCAATTACTGAAGTTATACTGTTAAAACAGGCACCATTACCAACATGGCAATTCTTAGATCTTTTATCTTCCTAAGAGCTTGCAAAATCATCAGTGCAAGTAGGAATTTTTTTATCTCTTAAATTTAAAAGTGCCTCATAATAAAGGCCAAGGAGATAGTTTGTTGAATAAATGAGAGGTTTTTCAGAAATTTTTGAATTTGTTAGTTCAGTTCTTATTTTTTTGGATAGATTTGTGCACCAATCGAATTTTTGTTTTGAGATAGTGGCAACAATGTATGCAATGGCCCAATTTAGTATATTAGTTTGGCGACCCTGCAAAACAATTCTGGATTGAAAAAATGAAATAAGTGCAGCAAGAAAGTGGTGTGCAATTGATTGTGTATCCACACCACGCTTGGATTTATTGACATGGGCTGCAAATGCGAAAGAGTGAAAATTACTATAAATTTATAACAGCAAATTGTATCAGAATAAAAAACAAAATAAAAAATATGAATTAAAATGAATTATACTTACAATCAACATGGAAACCGAACTTTGATTCGAGTAATTTCTTGTCTTCTTCCACGAGTGTTGCCTTGGTTGTAACAATTGGTAAATTTTTGAACGGAAGGCCCATAAACCGATGGATGTCATTTGCTTCGATACTGAATTGGAACATTTGGCCATCGTTCAGAGTCACATAAAAAATGCCGTCCTTTGAATTGTAGGATGACCGAAGGTAATTCAAAATATCCTGATCTATTTCGAAATGGGGCATATTAACGAGCCCTGTAAATTCACACGCATCCATTAAATCTTTATATTCTGAAGACAGATTTAAAACAGTATGGATGTGAGAGCATAAGGGATTCCTGTAGTTGATCTTGGAAATCGATTGAATTGGATTCTCTTGATTTTGTTGCTGAACTTGCAGTTGGGAAGCATGTGAAGTCGACATTATAGTTGTACTTGCGTCTTTGACAACGATTGAGACCTACAAAAATTCAAGAGTGGGAGGGAGAAAACAAGAAAATGACCGGCTGAAGGGTATTTATAGGCTAAATCGGGCGTCAATGGCTTCAACTGACGCACGTCAGCAGGAGACAGCGACGCGCGTTAGTAGGAGCCAGTGACACGCGTTAATAGGAGCCAACGATGCGCGTCAAGAGGGCCAGTGACATGCGTCAAGAGTGCCAATGACGCGCGTCAAGAGGACCCAGTGATGCGCATCAATATGGGCTAGTGATGCGTGTCAATATGGGCCAGTGACGCGTGTCAATGTGGGCCTATGACGCGCGTCAATACGAGCCAGTGACGCGCGTCAAATGGAGCCAGTGACGCGCGTCAAATGGAGCTAGTGACGCGCGTCAATTGGAGCCAGTGACGTGCATCAATTTGAGCCAGTGACGCGCATCACTGCCTCCTGCTGGCGTGCGTCAATAGAAGCCATCGACGCGCGTCAATTGGAGCTAGTGACGCATGTCAATATGAGCTAGTGATGCACGTCAACTGGAGCCAGTGACGCGCGTCAACTGGAGCCAGTGACGCGCGTCAACTGGAGCCAATGACGCGCGTAAATTGGAGCCAATGACGCACGTCAGGAGTGATTATTGACGTCTTGTTGTCGCACATCAATGATGGAGCCATGAAAAAAAATAGGTGAAATTTTTGTTTTGGAATACTATCAAATTTGCCTTTCGCTGAAACTCGTTCCGGGGATATTCGCCAGGTATTTTCCACCTACAATTTTATAGAGGTGTCTTAAAATGAACCCTAAGCATAACTGCATGTTAGATTTTCCTTTCAAATACTTGAGTATCCATTGGATTCCTCTCCAATGCTCTTTACATGGATTGGCCATATATCTACTCACAACTCCCACTACCTGTGTAATGTATGGTCTGGTACAAACCATAACATACATGAGACTACCAACTATTAAATCATATGGTACTTGTGTCATGTATTTGACCTCCTCTTGTGATGTAGGACACTGATCTTTTCTCAATTTTAAGTTTGAAGCCATAGGTGTACTAACAGGTTTTTCATTCTTCATCTCGAACCTTTCTAACACCCTGTAGCTATAATCCTTTTGAGACAAATACAATTTCTTGCTCTTCCTATCTCTGTGTATTTACATGTCAAGGTTTATTTTTGCAGCTTCTAAATCCTTCATAACGAATGTGTGAACTATCTTTCCCTTAAGCTCACCAATGTCCTGCATACTAGATCGTGCAATAAGCATATCATCCACATACAGTAACAAAATAATAAAGCTCCCATTTCTAAGCTTCTTGAAATAAACACAATGGTCAGATTCACATCTCAAGTAACCATGCTCATGCATAAAACTATCAAACCTCATGTACCATTTCCTTGGAGATTTCTTGAGCCCATATAGGCTCTATTTCAACTTGCACACTAATTTCTCCTTACCCTTGACTTCAAACCCAACTGGTTGTTGCATATAAATCTCTTCATCTAAATAACCATGAAGGAAAGTCATCTTCACATCTAGTTGCTCCAAATTCAAATCCTATATTGCAACTAAACTCAATACAGTATGAATAGAAGTCATTTTAACAACAGGAGAAAATATTTCACCAAAATCAATACCTTCTTTTTATGCAAATCCCTTTACTACAAGTCTTGCCTTGTACCTTTTCTGTCCACCCTCTTCTACCTTGATCCTGTAAGCCCACTTTTTCTATAATGTCCTCTTACCTTCTGATAACTTAACCAAATCCCAAGTCTGGTTATGTTCCAAGGAGTCCATCTCCTCATCCATGCCATGTGCTCCCACTACACGTGGGTCTCATCTTGTATTGCTTCTTAAAAAATTTATTGTTCACCATTATCAGTCAATAATAAATAAAATAAAGAAGGCATAAATATTTCTGGAGGTTTACTTACCCTTTTTGATCTTCTCATAGGAGTTAAGGGTATCGGAGGCTCAAACATTTGTGTCTGAATCTGACAGTTGACCGATGCTAGTCACCTCTAACTGATGTCTTCTATAATTGATACCATTTCATCTAATAAATGATGGTCAGGGCCTAACTAACCACGATTACTTAGTAATTATGTAGGTGTTTCTTTTAAACCCGAGAGTTCATTTTCATCAATAAACTTCTCAATTTTCTCATCCTTGGGTACCAGAACTTTATCCCTGTAAATTCTCTTTTCATTCCATTCAACATCATGACTCCTAAAAATCTTAGAATTCTCTAAATCTCAAAAATGAAATCTGAAATCACTGGATCCATATCCAATAAAAGTGCATCTCTTGGATTTTTCATCCAACATTTTTCTATTTTCCTTATCAACATGTATAAAATCTTCTGAACCAAAAAATTTAAGAAAAGAAAGATCTACCTCTTTTCCAGTCCAAGATCCCTCTGGTATTCCTCCATCTAGTGAACTTGAAGGACCATGGTTAATTAAATATACCACTGTATCAACTTCTTCTACTTAAACTTGTAAGCGCAATCCAGAATGTATCCTCATACTTCTAGCATGTTCTATTATTGTCATGTT
Organism: Taxus chinensis; assembly: GCA_019776745.2. Classification (NCBI taxonomy): domain Eukaryota; kingdom Viridiplantae; phylum Streptophyta; class Pinopsida; order Cupressales; family Taxaceae; genus Taxus; species Taxus chinensis. The sequence goes on along the minus strand of CM034155.1, from coordinate 250,813,028 downwards.
CATTTTTTCTACAACACCATTCTCTTGTTGTGTTCTTAGAACCATTCTTTCTCTACATATCCCATTCACTGAACAATAATCATTGAAAGCCTTGCTACAATATTTACCACCATTTTCATATCTAAGGAACTTTAACTTTGAATTTGATTCATTCTCAACAAGTGGTTTCCATATTTTAAAAGTTTCAAAAACATCATATTTATGTTTAATATAATAAACCCATACCTTTCTTATAGCATCATCAATGAAAGTAACATAATATTGGGATCCTCCAAGAGAAGATACCTGAGCTGGTCCCCATACATCTGAGTGTACAAGCTTTAATTTATGCTCCTTCTTAGTTACCCCAACTTTGAGAAATCTCACTCTCTTTTTCTTTCCAAAAATACAATGCTCACAGAAATCAAGATCTAAATATTTCAAATCTGATAACTTACCTTTAACCTTTAAGATCTTCATTCCTTTGACTCATATGGCCCAACAAATTATGCCACATAATTGCTTCTGAATCGGAAGTAGATAATGTAGAAAAGGAATCAATAACACAGGTAGATAAATATAACGTTCTTACTTTCTTACCTCTTGCCACAACAAAAGCACCCTTGGTGACTTTCCAAGAGTCTCCTATAAAGGTAACCATGCAACCAGATTCACGTAGTTTCCCTACAGAAATAATATTTCTCCTGAGGTTTGGCACATGCCTTACATCTTTCAATACCCACTTATTTCCATTCTACAATTTTAGATGAACTTCCCCATTACCAATAATACTGCAAGGTTCATCATCACCCAAATAAACATGCCCAAAATTTCCCTAGACATAATTTATGAAATAAACCTTATTAGGGGTTTCATGGAAAGAAGATCCTAAATCTAAAAACCATGATTCAATTCTATTATCTAAATAAAGAATAAGATCATCTTGAATTACCTCTGATGCAACAAGATTCACCTTTTAACCTTTGTCTGGTTGTTGATTCTCTTTACCCTTTGACCAAAAATATTTCTTTGCATGTCCTTTCTTTCCACATTTCCAACAAGTAATTCTCTTACCTTTGGACTTAGATCTGCTATCCCTTGATTTTGATTTCCCATTACTCTTACTCTTAGATCTCTCCTTCTACCTGCCCCTGCTTTCTACATTCAAAGCATTTCCAGATGATGATTCCTCTATACTCTTCCTGTGAATTTATTCATTCAAGATTATACTAACCACATCATCAAACTTTAAAACATTATTAGTAGATGTTGTATTACTAATAACCATTACCAAGTTATCCCAACTATCAGGAAAAGAACATAAGAATAAAAGTTCTTTCACTTCATCATCAAATAGTATTACAACTAATTTTAACTGATTTACTATAGATCTAAAATCATATAAATAATTATATGTAGATTCACCTTCATGCATCTTAGAAATAAATACTTTCTTCATCAAATAAACTTTATTCGAAGCACTAGGTTTTTCATATAAATTAGCAATAGATTTAATTAACTCTACCGTAGAAGTCACTTCTGTAATATTTGAAGCCACGGATGTTGCCAAGCTCAATCTTATAGATCCCAGAGCCTTTCTTTCAAGAATATTACATTCTACATCAGTCATCTTCATAGGTTTAGACATCTCATCCAACATTAAATACAAATCTATTTTATACATATAATCCTCAATCTGCATCTTCCATAATAGATAATTTTGGCCGTCAAATTTCTCTACCTTGTATTTATTTTCTTCTACCATTGTTGTATCTTCCACTCAATCATAACACCCTCTGTGAGTAAATCTGTCAACACACAAAACCATCAAACAAATATTTTATACCAGTTGTTGGGGTTACCACACCGGTTGTATAAATTATATATTAGATCTAAGCATACATGCAAATAAAAGTGGATATTCTCCCAGAAGAAATATACAAAACAAGAGACATAAATCGACCTCAAATTTAATGTGGTTCACCCAGTGTGGGCTACATCCACCAAGAAACAAGCCAATCTATTATCTAAGGCTTCGACAAGATATACAATGAAGATCTACAATCTTCCACACATCTCAGATGTTCAATAATTTCTTTCCTCAATATTTTTCTTCTTTTCACCAAGAATTCTCTCTCACATAATTATCTTGTAATAATGATCCATCATCATCTTCTAAACCCTATCTTTATGCTTATATAGTAATTTTTAGACTTAGGGGACTTAGTCATGTAATTACATTTAATAAATCTATTTTAATGCTAAAAATAGATCTAATTCCCAAGAGTTATTTAAAACATCATCGCATAGGTAACCGACGCCAGTTAGCCTTAACCATGGCTGGTACCTACTTTCTCTAACCAGTGTCGGTTTTGTTTTGACCGATGTCGGTCGTGGGTGACCGATGTCGGTTCCCCTTTACCCGATGTCGATGACTGTATTTTCCAAAAAGTTCCAATTTCATGTTAAACCAAAGTAATTTAGCTCCATAGCTCAACAAAGTAATGTAGTATCCTTTATTCTCCACATCTACTGAGGTTTAAAATTCATCAAATTAAATATGTAATTTTATTCTTCTATCGAATATTGTTTCAACAGTGACAAAAACAAATCATCTTCCCACATCTCTATAATGTATTGTCCTTTTAATTGGATATTCTCTACCATTTGTAACTTTAGTACCTTTTGAGAAAAATTCCACATGATCATCCTCTACAAATGTAAGAGACATCAATGCTATAAAAACATTAAAAAAATAGTAGATAAAATCAAATCTGTAAAACAATATGATTCAGATAAAGAAACTATAATTTGTTGTGTATGTAAAAAGAGAAATCAAATGTATTCACATATCACATGAGTTGTTAATTACACCAAAGAGGATAACAATGTTTAGTTTGTTAAAGTTTATTTTTGAATTAAAATGCATGTTATTTAAAATCTTTTTTTTTATAAAAATGTTAGAAAATTTGGTGCATATATATTGAGATATATAAAAATCATCAAGTACAATTATATCCATAATTAACACTATAGAAATTATTACATCTAACATCACACAGAAGTTGACCACATGCATATAATTATCCTTTCCAACCATAATTTACTAAAATAATTCAAAATTTTGAATTATTATGAAACCTTCCCATTAGGCCTTCATGTTAGTATGGAAATTAAAAAAAACTCTAATATTGTTTATGGGAGTTTAATTACAAATAATCATGCGGGGACACAAACCTGACCCCTTATCATTGTGGTTGGTTTAATCATCATTTCGAATGCATTGGGTAACATTTAATTATCAATTGGAATCAATGATATTTGATTATAATTTTTTCAAATTATGTTATTACCAGTGAGGGTTTAAAATCCTAGCTGGACTTTGGGAGAAAGCTAGAAAACTACAATTTTTGTGGTTCTCAAACTTTATCATGTGGTTTACTATAGTAGGGAAATAACTGGAAACAATGTAAACTACCTTGTCACAGAATTTTTGTTACAAAACATACCCTTATAAGTAGCTGGAAGTACTTTTGAAGGAATCGATTATTAACACGAAAGTTTCTTCTTACCTTCATTCCCTACTAATTATTAAATACATGGTTTGAGTCTATTGTGTTTAGCGAGGTTGTGATTTTTACTTCTCCAAACATGTTGTGTTTAGGATTTGGGTTATTTTTACTAGTCTAGATATTAACATGTTATAGTCATGATGGATTTGGGACTGTCATGTGTAGGGTGGCCATGAATTTTATTGTTCGGGACATGTTGTGTTTGTAGTTTTGGTGGTTTTTCTTGTATGTTGTTTTTTAGGTTTTGGGTCTCCTATGTTTAGGGTGGATGTGAATTTTACCTCTCAAGATAAATTACATGATTTGTCCTATTTTCTTTTTTAACCACTCCATTTATGTTATATTTAATTGTTTTTGTTTCATCCCTATGTGGATGTCATATTAATTACTTCTTGTATAATTACCTAAAAATTAGAATGATAAAGGTAATGTATTCCAACATATATTTATTTCTTTCTTGTATTTCGGTCCTAACATGTGGATGTCATATACATTACTTCTTGTATTACTTAAATGAAAATGAGGAATGCATAATATTCAAACATATATGTTTGTCTTGGTTTTTAAAAAGTTGTTATGTTTTCTTTTCAAACTATAATCTATTATAAAGGTTTTAACATTTATGGGGGGATTTCATAACTAAACTAATTTTGGTATTAACATTGGTCCACAATAATAATTAACCACATGCAAAAAAATCCAGTGTTAAAATTATGAATCGTCTGGATCTAGAAGTATGGGTTTTCCAGAGTTGGAAGTATGAATGGTCAACGGGAGCTAGAAGTATAAATTTTTCGGATTTGGAAGTATGAATGGTCAAAAGAAATGGACTTAAAAAAAATTAATGGTGAACAGTCAAAGATCCGATCCCTTAGCATTCTATCTAGGTTAACCATCAATTGGAATCCATAGGGTAAACTTTAATCATAATTTGGAATGCATGTTATAATTAGATTCTTGTCTGTTTATATTTCAATCATGAGGATTTGAAACCTTAGTTGTTGGGAAAAAATATGGAAATAGGGTTTCTGTTGTCTTCGAAGTGTTGTATTAATAATTTTTATGTATCTGAAGAATAATGAAAATTAAGTTTCACTGTTATGATATATTTTATTTACAAAGTAAACACCTCTCCAAAACAACATATTCATATAAAATTTTCTAGGCAACTGGAATCTATAATGAATAACATGTTAAGGATAATCATATTATTAGGTGCTTACTACATATATATCTAATATTTAGTATGGAAGAGAGATAAGAGGCTTACTTTCAAGTTATGATGAACTGACCCTCCTAAATATCTGTTACAGGGCATTAGAAGAGAATTTTTTTACTGTGATGTCACTACTACATGGGCGCCTATTTTGAGACAAAATTTAGAGACAAATGTTTACTTCTGTTTCAAAAGATTTATTTTTGTCTCTAACTTTCTTTTATTTTGAAATTTGAATTTGGTGATTTTGAGGAGTCACACGGATCAACATTTTGACTAAAATTTTGAGATGCGAGTTACTTTTGTGGGTCGGCTTGCCTAGTGTTTAAAATGAGTTTCATACTTATGCATGTATATGACTGCTACCTCGAAACACCAATCAGGTACATTCGCTAATATATACTAATAAAAAATTTAAGCATAAATGAAATTCAAATGTCATAAGGCTCTTACATAAAATACATCCAACGGACGAGCTTGACCACATAGTCTAGACGCTTGACTACAAATGCATGACTACATACTCCAAATGCATGACGACATAGTCTAGACACCTAACTTCATAATTTTAGATGCCTTGTCTAATAATCCAAATGTCTAACTTCATATTCCAGATGCCTGACTACATATTCCAAATGTCAATCTTGATAATGTAGATGTCTGCTCTACAATCTAGACGACTGTCAACGCCTCGCCCAGGTTCAGCTAATAATTTAAATGTGGTGACCCCTATGGTCCAATCATAAAAAGGGAATATTTTATCTTATTTTAGCCATCCACAAAAAGGGGTAATGCAAATGCAACCAATATACACACCAGGTACCATGTATCAACTAAATAATTAAGTCTTATTATTATTTTCAAATTACAAATTGCAATAATATACTTAATAATAAAATTTCAAAAACCATTTTTTATGCAGAACCCACTGATAGAGATATTTCACACGAAATAATTAATCACAATAACTTGTCACCACTTCAGAGTATTATTGATGATGACATGCCTCCACTTGAGGACAATCCTTATTATGCGCCTACATTGGATGGAAATTGCATTCATGATTATGATATGCAACAAGCAGAAGACATTTCCAGTCATCGAACACCGATTTCAACTGGAAATTCTACTATCAATTCCTTGAAAAAGAAGAGAATAAACATCATCCCCAATGATTAGTTCCACCAAACAGAAGATATTTCTATACATAGTGATCAAACACCTATTTCAGGTGATAATACAACCCAAAAATTTGTGCGAAGAAAGAGAAGTAGATAGACCATTGGAATGTATTTTAAGTTAGAAAGGGCAGCTAAGCATCCATTCATTGAACCAGTACAACTAGGAAAAAGTAATGATACTCTAACATAATGTAAATGTACAAAGTTTAGCTAGAAACTTGGATTGCATTACAAATGTAAATGTGCGTGATCTTGCATTGCATTTTAATCATTTGTGTTTATTGGCAAGACAGGTGTTCTTCATTCCTTCTGTATGTGCTACGGATTGCATTGTCCTATGTCACCTAGCCTAAGGATCGTGATGCTAATGAATAATAGTAACAATTATTTAGATAGGTTCCTTGGACAGAGCACTCATAACCCGGAGTATGGAAGAGAACCACGAAAATGAAGTGTTCAGTTGAAAACTCCAATCTCAAAGTTACGCATGAATAGATTGGTAGTTCACCGAGTCATGGAATGAATAGATCGGTGGTGTACCGAGTCATTACAGCTGCATATGGTTATCTGTTATAAGAATGATTGTTATGATATGTGTGTTCTAAATTATGTATTTAGAACAAGAGAACATTAATCAAACAAAAAAAAAAAATCTTGTTCTAAGGTATTAAAATGAGGATGTTACAAACTAAAAATAAAAGTGTAAGCTTGCAAATAATCCTTTCCTTGACCATTGTTAAGTCACGTATTAATGTGTATCTTCAAAGATGGTAGATGATGTATAGTATGCAGATGAACCTTTTCTCAATTAAGAAAAAAACTCTAGTAATATTTATGAGCATTATGTCATTTCGCCCTACAAATATGAGTTGAGAACCACTGTAGCGGTAAATACTCATACCCAAGTATGGAGGATATTGACCATAAAGGTTGTGTTAACGGAATTTCCATGTGAAGTAGAACCTAGGAGAGGTTTGATAACCAATATACACTCAAGTAAGCAGGTCAATGAGCAATGCATATCTAGATTAAAAGAACCAAACTTATGGGTTGAAATATTAGGAAACCATTCTTGTCTCTTAGTTGTTAATTACCATAATATGTGTTAGTGGGATTTTTAAGTTCAAGTAACTAGTTAACTATGTTGTAATGGTCTCATTTTATAGCAATTTAGGTGTGGTTAAAGGGATGAAATTTAATGTTATTCGTGGGGAAACATTTTAGTAATATGTTATAATGGTAATATCATGGACTGGTCTTAGAAACAGTAGAAGTCGGGTGGAACCCTTTTGTTGGGTTGAACAAAACAAAAGCCATCCTTTTGGATCCATATTTAACCTGAGTGTAGAATTAGGAAGGAATTTAATGGTGTGTATAGTGCATGATAACCAATGTAATATATTTCAAATCTCATTCATCACTTCTGGTAACAAAGGACCAAGCAATGTTAGTCAAAAAGTTCTAACCCCTCCCTAGAGGTAATGCCTCTATAGGACATAAGGGAAAGTGCTTCCAAGATCTTAGGGAAAGAAGTTAATCACCCTTGTCATTCATTAGTTTGGTGATCTTCCTATGATTATCTAGAGGATGGTGTAGCCATACACATCAAGAAAATGAAATCATGTTCATATGTTAATACATGAGATTTGATTTCCTTATTTTGTCATAGAGGGTTTAGAGATATGTGTGAAGGGATATTTGGGCTAAGCTTAGATTTTTTTGTGGAAGGAAGTTCCATAGGTATTTGAGTAGCTCGGTAAGTTTTCTTCTTCATAACCCATGTTCATGGGTTAACCTTAAATGAGTACCTTATACTCTGGAATGTTTTTTTCCCGGTGGAAATTTTGATTGGAAACAATACCTTATAAAGAGAACGGATTTTGGTCATAGTGATATGGGAAACTTTGTGAACGGATTTTGGTTTGTGTTTATTGGTAATGTGCTAGATCTTTGTCTTAAAAAAATTCAACACAAAAAATGGATTAGTAGATAGATGGGTGAGTTGCCTGACATTGTCAGTCCCGAGAAGTAACAGCTTCCTTGGACGGATGTCAACCCATGTTTTCAAAAAATAAAAAGATTGTATTTAACTAAATGTAAATACATAGACTTGTAACATCTTTAATGATAACCAGAGCTGAAAAAAATGAATAGTAGCAAACAATAAGATTAAGGGGAAAAAGATACCTGCTTAAAGTTGAAATCATCACTGCCACTGGTAATGAGCTAGATCTATGTTTTTAAAAAACCCAACACGAGAAATGGATTAGTAGATAGATGGGTGAATTGCCTGACATTTTTAGTATATAGACCTGTAACATTTTTAATGATAAAGATAAAAGATAGATAAAGAAGATACCTATTTAAATTTGAAACAATCCATTATAAATAGCTTCATCAAACTTGATGTTGTCTTCTGTAGAATGTGACGAAGAGCCAATTACGCTCTCAAGGTTGGGAATACAGCTATCACACCTCTTCTTTCGCAAAGGGAATTCTAGTGCGCAATTTCTCTGTCAAACGCAAAGGTTTCGATGGAGTATCGAGAAACATAACACCTCATGCAACTTTCCAGATTTTTATCCAACCTATTTCTCAGTTTTGATTTTATAAATGACAATGCACTGAAAACCCTTTCATCCTCCACAGACACCAAAATCATTGTTTGGCATAACTCATATAATCTGAAATATTCACTAATATCTTCTTGTAAGATATAACTTTGATAGATTCCTCGCCATAGCCTTGTAATAGCACCACTTTTAAAAGGTTGATCTAAATTCTTATATTGGTTCCTCATTGTTGTTGCAAAATTTGTTGACTGAAACTTTAATAAATCGGCAGTCAGTATACCTTTGATTTCCATACCCTTGAGCTCTGACGTCTTTGTAAATTGTTCCATTATTGTACCCATTGCTTTATGGAAATGCTTTCTGACAAAGTCTGCATGGACACGTTCAGTATTCCAAAAATTAGGATTCATCACACCCATGGCTTCCAGAATTTTATCTTTACAGAAATGTTCCCTAATTTCTGATGACAAGGTTTTTGAAAATTTTTTAAGCTTTATTCTTGTTTCAACTATAACAGACTCAAACAAATTACGTGTCATGGGAACATCTTCTCGTTCCGATCCTATAATATCTTGACGTTTTTGCAAAAAGTGCATTGGTATTTCCCTCCCATTAATAGTGATGCAGAGGTGATCGTGGATATTAAATCTCAAAAAGGTGTTAGGATTTTTAAGATCTAATAAATCTTTCCAATTTTCAAAAACATGTGCATCAAAACTATCCTGGGAACAGTACAATATATCAAGACTTTGACATACCATTCTTCTCATCCGTATAAAATCCACAATATAGATTAATCTGCCATGTGCATGCTTCATCAATGTATTGATCTCCTTTAACATTGGAAGAATACCAACCAATGTAAGAAATGTCTCTAAATCAGTTAAACGGAACAACAAGTCCCTTGCCATACCAACTTCATGACGGTATTTGTGCATGAAACCAACCAATGAAGGATACTCCTCACAAACTCTGCATGCAGGTTCATACAAAGAGATCCATCTAGTCTCCACATCCTTCAGAAGTTTTTTGCCATCTGTAATTCCAATTGCAAATTTTTGGAACTCGAGAAAATGCTTTGGGCTGCTTGACATATAGGCATGAAGTTCTCTTATAAGGTCTTCTAATTTAGCAACATTTTCATGGTTGCTTACCATTTTATACGCTAAATTCATTCTGTGAGCCATATAGTGAATTGGTAGCATATATGGGGCCACTGTTGTTTGTAATCTAACACAGAGCCCTGTTCGGTGACCCTCAATACAGATGCACCATCTGCTCCAACACATACCAACTTCGTAGCAATTTCATAATCAGTCATTCCAGCAACATCTTTCAAATGAGAAACAACTATTTTATATAGGTTTTTGGTATTGCATTTTTCAACCATTTTCATAACACCCAACAGATGAGGTGTCCTTATATGATTTTCTAAAGTATAGATGTGGATACATACCCATGCGGTGTTGTCGACTTCTGTCACTTCATCAATTAAAAGAGAGATAAAGTTTTCTTTTTTTACATTCTCTTTCAAATCTTCCTTCTCTATCATTGAGAGGCATTTTGCCATTTCCCATCCACTACTTTCAGACCAATGAGACTGAGGTACATTCAGCATTCCGTTAAATTGATACAAAACTTTGAAATCGAGGAAATCCGAAATCGCTCTTCCTTTTTTTAGTATTTGAAAAAGAGTAGAGAATTGTATGAATTTTTGCATGTAGATTTGTTTCTTTCATCTTACCAATATGCGATGTGATCGTTCCTCCCTTTTCCAACAGATGTCTGTGTTTTTTCTGCTCTGCCTCATATTCCGTTGCGTATCTAACATGCATGCATTCTTTTTCAGTTTTCCACCTATGTGTTTTGATTTTCTGGCCATCCGCCCCCATTACAGTTAAATATTGTTTTCCACAATGTTTTTCTATAGTGTCTAGCTTTAGTTGCATTTTTTGTTGCTTTCCCAATTTCCACGTACATATTGTACATGTACATTCAGATGGGATTTCTTCAAAATTAGATGATTGTACAGGTTCAATAAACGGAAATTTAGTTGCACAATCAAACTTGTATGTCCTGCCAATGGTCCACATATTCTTGTTCGTTTTCAATGCTTTAAGTTTTTGAGTAGAATTTTGAGCAATATAACAATCCCCTGGTTTCCTCTTTCTTGGACCGGAGTTTGATTTTGATTTCTGTCTTCCATTTTGCTCAGTGTTTGTATCTGTGATATCTAGCTGCACTTCTGGTTGCACCCCAACAGGAACAATATCTTCAAGATCTGGCATATTATTGTAGGTTTCATTTGTTTGACTTTGATACTATGCAGAATGCATGTCCACCTCAATAATACCTTCCACACAGTCAGTATTCTGATTCTTTGTGGTGGCATCTATATGATTGGTATTTACAATATCTGCATCCATAGAGTTTCCAAAATACTTGAAGAGTGATTTCTGAGATTTCTTACTTACTTTTAGGCTATTCGTATTCTTTGAGCTGGCACCTTCCATTATTCTGAAAAGAGTCCTGCGTCAGCAAAAGAACCAAGTAGCGACTCTGTCCAGTGTCTGAGGTCTTGTCGCGCATCCCCTGTCTGAGGTCTTTGTCACGTGTCAACTCTACACTTGTCGCGTGTCAACAACCCTTTTCCTGTCACGTGTCCACTATCTAAATATACTGTCGTGCGTCAACATTGCCCTTGTCACGCGTCAACACTTCCTCTGTCGCGCGTCAACACTTCCTCTGTCGTGCATCAGTACAGCTGTTGTCACGTGTCAACAATGCCCTTGTCATGCGTCAACAATCACAGGCTAACAATAATCTGAATCTCTGGTGCTTAAGGGTATGCGAGTTCAAATTTCACATTATTGGTAATTTGTTAAGCTACTTGAGGTATACTACCCGGCGAATCAGCTAGGTTTTTATAGGAGATATTTTCAAATGAAGGCGAAGCCGACCTCCCCAAAAAAATATACTATATATTTTAGGCGAACAGGACACCGACCCACTCCGAATAATTCACCTTTTCAAATTTTCCTAAAATGAAATTTTCGCCATATTACGAATATTCGCCACTAAAATTATCCCTGACCCTAATCATGAATTAATGTATTACTAATTGGAAGAGATGAATATTAAGAGTCTTATTTGTTATAGACAAGGGTGTTGAGTGTATTTTTTACATTAGGTGGTATCAGATAAGGTTTGACATCATGGGTGACTTGAAAGAAGGCCAAGATTCTTTGAACAAAAGAGAAAAAATGATTTGTTGATTAGCGAGTTTCATTGAGAAGCCAAAATGCCACCAAGAAGAGTACCTAGAGCAGGTGTTCAGATAGGAGATCCTATTCTCGAGGAAATTAGAAATATGAGGTTATGTTTTAATGTCAGAACCGTAGCAATGGATGTAAATCAGATAAGAGGAGAAATCACAAGAGTGTCAGTGATAGAGAGGAAGAACCACAAGCTACTCCAGCTCAACAAGAAGTTGAAGAGAAGGGAGAGGGACAAGTAGATAGGTTGTTAAAAGTGATAATGGGGAAAGGATCCAAACCAAAAGTGGAGATTCATACTTATGTCGATAGTCTTGATGGAGAAGAACTCATTGAATGGATTGTAGAGTTAGACAAATATTTTGAGTATGAAAATGTTCTGAAGAAAATAAGGTGAAATTTTCTTGTAAAATACTAAAAGGACGTGCAACACTTTGGTGGGATTTCATACAAGATAAAAGGATAATTAATTCATGGGAGTGGATGGTAGAAAAACTTTATGGAAAATCTCTACCTTGAGATTATCAGACTAAGTTGTTTAACAACTTAAAAACTTTGAAATAAAAAGAAATGAGTGTCAGAGTATACAGAAGGAATTTTAGTATTTAACAATCAAATTAGGATATGTGGAAGAGGATATGGAGAATATAACCATGTATCTTAATGGGTTAAGGTACAACACTCAAGATGAACTCAACCTAGTAAGCCTCGAGACAATAGAAGAGTGTTATCAATTAGCTCTAAAGGAAGAAGACAAAATAAGTAGGAGGAAAATGTAGCATACCAGAGGTATACATAGAGGTTTTAGAGGTAGAGGGAAGCAAAAAATTAGAGGACAAGAGAAAAAAAATAAATCTAGAAGAATATGCAAGAAGCTCACAAGTACAAAATACTTCATGAGGTGGCTACTCAAGAGGAGGTTATCCTTATATAAAGGAATAGGTAACTTTGGAAGAGGAAGATGATAATTTAAAGGAAGGTGCTTTAAGTGCAATAATGTTTTTGGACATAGGTCATATGAACTCCCAAATAATCCTTAAGAAAGTGGCAGTTGAATGAATGATGCAAGAAAGCAGTTGGTGCGTGCTAATGAAGAAGAGAGTGTAGAATCATCATCTCATGTTGAAGAACCTGAAATAGGAGAAGCTTTGATGATGAGAAGAGTGTGTGTTAATTGCAAATAGCTTGGTTCAAATGTGGTGGCTTCGATCTAGGAATGAAATTAATTCATAATCTTACAGATGGGTTTGAACTATAGGAGTTTCCAAGAAACTTCATAGACATGGCCAGAAAAGGAGAGTTGGAATTTGTACCATTGAATGACTGTACTTATTTTAAGGCTTGATCTCCTCTCCAGATAAACTACGAGCATGAAATAGGATGTATCATGTCCTCTAAAGCTAACCAAGGTGCAATTATTTTCCCAGCTATTACAACATAGAAAAACATGGATGTATGATGTATACTAAGGTGGGCCTTCAAATAGTCTAGAAAACATATTTTTTTGTTGTTGCAAAGATTAGAATTGGAAATTTATTTTCTTTATTTGTTGCTGAACTAGATTGAATAATCTCCCTATTCACATAAACCATATTTATTTGTGTTTGTGATTATTAAGCTACAATTTTGCTAGAGGCACTCGTGGCTTTCATAAAGATTTCATGGACAAACAACAAGAAGCACAATGTATTCCTTCTAACCATGGGAATACATGTTGGGTATATCAATCTTCTATTAACATTTTGGGCCGCCAAATTCTAGGAAGGCTATGGATTTTCATTAGAACCTAGATTTCACAAGTTTGGTACTATTTTTTTTGTGTATTGACATTCACAAGTGTCCTTCATTGCTTTATTTAGTTTTCATAACATTTTTTATGAAACTTACTTGTCGTGCTTTTAAACAATGTTATGTATTACGCAGTGTAGTAATGATAAATACAAAATTGTCACTCTTTTCAAATTTGTTTGAATCTCTATGACAATGTATAATACCAAAGGTAAATTGTTCATGTTGTACACCTGACAGGTTATATTTGGCAAAACATTAGCAGGGCTTTAAGAGGTTGCTCATATTCTCTATAAGCTACAATTATTATACTCCATGAGGTGACATGTCGCTCATTCATTTAGTTAAACACTTGGCGAGAATTTAATAAACATTTACATTTATCATTTCTATATATAAAAACTTTACACTTGCTTCGGTAGTATATATGTCATTCATAAGCTTGTTAATTTTGTCAACTTAAAATGATAATTTTATTATTTTAATTTCAAATTACATATAAAATCATTGACTTCGTCACCTACTTAATGCGGGTCTTCACTACAAATATGAGTCATTCTCAAACATGGTGCCAATAATTACTTTTGAAATCATTGATTTAGTCAACTTACACATGAAATCATTAATTTAGTCATAAATACTTACACATTGATTTCGTCATATTCCTGTGGTCTCCACTACAAACATTAATTATTCTCAAACACACGTAGTATTCCTTCTAATTTTGTCCATATGTGGCAATGATTCCTTTTGTATGTGGACCTTTGTTTATTTTAATAAAATTTTACTGTTTAATCTACGTGAGTATTTGACTTTAAATCAACATTAGTTGTTGGTCGTTGATAAAGTCTAAAGGAATATATTTGTTTTTAAAAAAGGTGGTTGGCCTCAAAATGATGCCGCCTGCCATTGTCATATCAGTAGGAGAGTTCATTTGGCAAATTCACACTAGGAAAATCATATGGTAAAGAGTCTGAAAACAACTTAATGTTTTGAGTTTAGTTTGGTCAAGATTAATTTTAATTATCTGCCTAAATTTATTTAAGAGGCGGATTATTATTTCTTAATCAGGCATGTTGTGATCTATATATTGGAGACATGTCGCCCTGAAATTATCACTCGACTTTCCAAGCTGTGCGGTGGAAAAAGCGTTTTTTTACTGCCCGAGCGTGTGTATTTTGGAGGCATGGAGACGGAATCGATGGTGGCTTCGCGACCTTCGCGATCGATTCAGTTTTCCCGGAGAGTGACTTTACATGATCAAGCTTTGTTTTCTTATTTTGGGCTGATTGTAGAGCACGGAGAAAGCAGAGAGAGACGCAATGCTGATCTGGATGTGAGACTATATGCCACTCATGCCGTGAACCTAGTACCATATGGAGCTGGTAATATTTTCTCTGATCTTAGTACTTTCTTTACGACGACTATACCTGAAGAAGCCGAGAGGATATGGAGCGTCGTTGTTTCAAGCGTAGAGTCCCTTGCAAGGTGGGTCGTGACTCAGGTCGAAGATCTTTGGAATAGTGCTGTTAAAGCAGTAAAAGACATATCCAATGTTATTGCAACATTTCTCACCAAGTTTTGGCACAGTATCACTGAGTTCGTCAAGAGATTCCAGGGAGCTAGCGACAACATTAAAAATCATGTTGCAGATGCCACGTTGAAGGCTACGGACAAGTTGAGGGAAGTAGCCTTAGGAAGGATCAAGGATGTTCTCAAAAAAGAAGGCTACAACATTGAAGGATGGTCGGAAGAAAAAATCAGAACTCAGTGGGACGAGTATATGAAAGCTCATCCCATACATCCCAAAGAAGAGGAGGAAGCCAACGCAATGCTCAATGGATAATCCTCGACCGTCAATGTGTCTGTGTCTGTGTCTGTTTCCGTGTATGTGTTTGTTCTTTACGTATGTTATGTTATGTCTTCTTGACAATTTTTTCTACGCAGATTTAAGAGGAGAGTGCAATATTGCATCTCTACATAGTTTAGTTTGCTGTTAGGACTGAAAATGACCAAAACTTTGCAGTCACAGCGGCTTTATTTCCTCCTCATTTGTGTGTCTTTTGTCGTCTGCTTCCTCAGCCCACTTGAGATGCTGAGGCCGTTGTAATGTCTTATTAAAAATAAAAGGGTTATGATAAAAGTGAAGGGAGAACAAGTAATAAATTCTGAAATTTAATTAAACGTCTTATAAATCTTCAATTAACTCTGCCACTTAAACCATGCAAGCTCACAAATGAACCAAAGATGTCGTCTAATTCTAGTTATGTAATAGTATTACTTGAACTAACGTAAGAAAAATGGGCGTGTTAATAATTTAAATTACACATACTACAATAAGATATAATGCCAACCATATGATATGCAGACTGCTTGAAATGTATTCTATCGTTTTGACATGCTGCTGAAATTGTTTTTGCTATGTTTTTTTTTTTAATATCTAGAAAATGTCTTAACAGGACATATGGAGGAAAAGAGGATGGATTTAAAGGTAAAACCCAAGTTATTTAGAACTAAATATTAATACATGTTGTTGAACGGTCACATTTGGAAGATTTTTTTAAATAGTTTTGAAACATTATCAAATATTAGATTTATTATTGTCAAAGTTATTCTCACCCTATGCTTGTTTGAAATTTTAGTGGTGGATTGTGTACACCTTTAAGTAATATGATCACATAACAAACAAAGAGTATGATGTTGCAATTCAAATATTTGTTGTAAGTTTAAATCGGATGCATTCTTTATCCATAGGTCAAGGTTTTTGTTTTCTTTCGCCCCTAAAATTTGTAAAATCTTGAATATTAGTTTAAGTTTATAGATTTTTTTTATTATTAATATTATTTTTAACTCAAACTTAATATAGTGATGTTATTGGATTGAATCTCCCTATTACCAATCAAGATTTTTTTAAAAATAGTATTAAGTTTTGTAAATCCTAATTCGTCTTTACATTTAGATCGCTACTACATGTTTGAAAACAACATAATACTATTACATCTTTTAATATAAGTCTATTGAAGCACATTATATAAGATATGATAAAGTAGATGAAAATAATATTTTTAACTTTATAATTAGCAGCACGCACTTTTCACTCTAGGTGTAGTTTGTGCATTTTCTATTTTTGTGTGTAAACAATCCCTTGTAATAGTCATGACATAATGATGAATTCACTAGACTGCAATTTTTGTGCTTCCAAAGTCAAAGTTATGCTTCCTATCATTAAATATATAACATATTAGTTTTTTCTTTAATGAATTGCATGTTCAAGCCTTGAAAAATAAAAAACGATAGCAACGATAATGTTGACAAAAGTGTGGTAGTCGGAAAAAAATCGCAAGATATAGAAAACAAAAAAGACAATGTTAACATCCGTCTCCCAATTCTAACTCTTCAGTCTCGTAAACGTAATTAAAATCTTTCATTTCATTTCTCACTTTGTATTTTATTTATCTAGAAGATCCAACATTAAATATGGAATAGATTTTACACAAAATTAATTTCATAATTTTTGTGTTCGTCTTGAACACTTTTGATGGATTTTCTTTCATTAATCATTATTGAGCTTAAAATGTAGTTCAAGCTATATTTTGAAGTTGTTGTAGGCTTCCATTCATGGCATCTTCCTCCTCATCCCAGCAAAAACTTGTAGAACAGGGTCTTCTCACACAGAAGGAAAGATCGGCTACACCTCCAAAACTATATGATGTATTCATCAACCACCGTGGACCTGATGTCAAAGAAACTCTGGCTTTTCAACTTCACAGTTCTCTTCAGGAAAAGGCGTGTTGGGCATTCCTTGATTCTGAAGAGTTAGAATTGGGGGACTCCATCCCTTCTACTCTAAGGGATGACATATGCTCTTCTTCAGTTCAAATCGCCATTTTTTTCTAAAAGATATGCAGAGTCTGCTTGGTATTTAGCTGAGCTTGTTCTCATGTTAGAAACTAAAGCTAAATTTATTCCTGTGTTTAACGAAGTAGAACCATGGGAGCTCCGCTACATCGAAAGGGGGGTGTATGCGAAAGCATTTTCTAAAAATGAAAGGCAGGGCAGATACCCCAACGACCTTGAAACTTGGAAAAGAGCCCTCAACACTGCTGCATCGTTCTCTGGCTATGAATTAAAATGCCGTAAACACTACCAGTAAGACATTGTTATTTCATTTTCTGGTTTATTATTATCATTTTCTTTTCTGACATTGGTATAGTAATAGAAAACTACCTCTGGATAAACCTGTGTTTTTTCTTCTGTTGCAACAAAGTATGGATCACGAAGTTTGATCAAAAATGCCCACGCAACAAAACATTTCACATGTTTTTCTGGACTGTGGAATACTTAAAATTTAAAGATTGATTTTAGTTTAGTAGGAACTATTTCTCATAAAAACTGTTTTTTTGTCTTGCAAAATTTTTAGTTCTTTGTACACACAAATAGTGTCAGTTGTGCAACAAGAAGTGGAAAGAAGAAAGCCTTTAGATGTTGCAAAACATGCCGTGGGACTTGATGAACTTGTGGAAGATTTCGAAAGCAAGTCCGGACAGAATGGAGAGGAGGAGAAGTTTAAGATCATCGGCATCTTTGGAATGGGAGGGTCTTGAAAAACCACCCTGGCCAAAGAATTGTTCAACCGCAGAAGGTTAAAATACAATGGATCGTGTTTTCTGTCTGATGTTGTTGGAAAATCAAGTCAGAATTTATTGTGCAACTAATATTTGTCTTTTCCAGATTTAGCTCCTTGACATATCATATTTGCATTTAATTATGACTGTTGCACATTTATTTTTGGTTGATTATTCTCCCTAATTATCTCTTGTCAGAGATTTTGTGTTGACTTGTAAGGCAAGTTTTCTATGTAGGTGTTTATTATTAATAGCATCTTGTTTTATTGGGAGAAAAAGAAAGAAAAAGAAGGAAAAAGGAGGAGAGGAAGAAGAAGACAGAGGAAGGAGAAAAGTGCACAGTTCCAACTCAAGTTTGGACTGTTTTTGCTGATAGAAAAACTTCATTTCTCAGCTGTTATTGTATGAATGAATGTTTTGTGAGCAGCTGTAGCTGTTGTTCATTATTGGTGAATATTTATATGTATTGCTGAAGCAATTTGATGCCCAGATCTGTGTTATTTGCAGCCAAGTGTTTTATCTTATTTTGTTGTTATAAATTTCTGTAGCTCCTCTCTTTCCCTATTCTGCATCATTTAAATCCGCTGTGTTTTATTTTCTATTGCTGCATGAAGATTCTGTAGATTCCGTAGACTCTGCAGTTTTCGTAGATCCTCGCATTCCCTTTAGATGTGAGAGAAGCATCTGCCAAAGGTGAGTGGACTACTTTGCAAACTAAGATACTCAAAGACCTTGTCAATGAAGTTCATTCCAATTTTCAGAGCATAGCCAAAGGAACAACCTATGTCTGACGTCACCTAGAATCTGCAAGCCATTCACGATTCTTTATGGTCCTAGATAATATCGATGGCTTGGACTAGTTAGATGCTTTGCTGTTTGAAGATGCCCTTGGTTCAGATAGTTTGGTAATTGTCATAACCCGTGACGAAAGGGTGTTAACATGTGCTAGAATTACTGTCCGTTATAGTTTGAAAAAAATGGATAGACATCATGCCATAGAGCTCTTCTCTTGGCATGCATTCAACCAACCCAATCCAGTCAATGGATTCGAGAACTTGGTTGATAGCTTTGTGCACTTGTGTGGAGGTTTACCTTTGTCTCTCAAAGTGTTGGGTGGGCATGTTTCTAGTAGTAATAATATTAATTTTGCAGCTAGTATTGGAGAAAGTTAGAAAAAGGCTTCCTGATGGCATATTTAACAAACTCTCAAAATAAGTTTTGATGCATTGGACAATGAGGAAAAACAAATCTTCTTGGACATTGCATGCTTTTTCATTGGAAAATCTAAGAGTATGGCTACAAAAATATTGAAAGGATCGGGATGGAGCCCCGAGCTTGAACTTCAGAATCTAAAAGACAAGTGTCTTGTCGAAGAGGGATATGAAGTGGGATATGCATACGGCAAAGTTGTTCTTAGAATGCATGATAACCTCCGTGATCTAGGAAGAGAGATAGCTGATGATCTGAGCCATCCTCGTCGCCTGTGGCACCCCCAATTTCTTAAATCTTTGGTCTGCTTCTTTCCTTAGATTTCTTGTTTAAGTTTTAAATTTTTTTTGCAACATGTTTCTGCTGATTGATCCAATTTTTAAAAACATTCCAAGCAAAGCAAAAATTTGACCTTGATCATTTAATGCAGGAATCAAAGGGATTCCAAAACATCCTCATAGAAACAAATGGCCGGTGTTTCCATTCAATTTTTGACCCATCCATGAGTTGAAAAATTACATATTTTGTAGAAAAATCGAATAATAGTGCGGATACATCAACAGTCTTGCTATGGATTGAGCTTGACCTCAAAGGGTACCAGTTGAAACGTATTCCATCATGGATTCCTCTTCAAAATTTGCAATATTTAAGAATTGTTGATGGGCGTCTCAAAAAATTGTGGCAAGACGACTTACAGGTATCTAATTCTTCGTGGATTCCTCCACCAATTTTGCAGAGTTTGATGAGTACCATCAGAGGAATTGAAAAACGATTGTTCCAGAGCGATGCCGAGGTTTTTTATTTTTCTTTTTATGTTGAAAATCAAGTCTCCTTTCATGCTAGTCTGTATGTTTCAAATAGTAGTTTCATGAAGATTTTTTACGATTGAGAAACTGTCTGAAACAATTTAATTGCAAATTTCAGGTCCCTTTCGAGTTGAAAGAGCTGTTACTTGAGACAATAATATTGAGAGAGTTACCAAATACATTAGGAATGTTAAATCATTTGGAAAAGCTAGTACTGAAAGGAAGATATTCTGACATTTCCAATTCAAATTTTCTAATTGAAGGAAGGTCCTTTTCAGAATCCCTTAGAAAGCTTAGGAGTCTTAGAAGTTTGACCTTGTGGGATTTCTGTTTGAGTGGAGAATTGGCTTTGAGCGATAGCAGAGATTCAACTAGTTTTCAGACTTCCTTAGACAGGTCCATGAGTTGCCTTCAAACCATACATATTCGTGGTGTAAAACTTACGTCCATGTTATCAATTGATGGAGAACATTGCCCCAGCCTCGAATATCTCCGTCTTGACTCCATGGAAAATCTTGTTGAAGTGAATTTAAGTCCAGTAACAACACTAAATTCTTTTAAGTTGGTGTTTTGTAAAAAATTGAAAACAATATCAGGGAACTTCGATCTGGGAAATCTTGAAAAATTGAGCATAAAGGAATGTGCGGAGCTAGAAGAGGTGCCAAATCTTTCACGTCTAGATTCTCTGCAGCATTTTTCAATTGATGGATGTCAGAAGTTGCAGAGTATAGAAGGTATTGAAGAGTTGAAAGGATTGAAATATCTCTATCTTTCAATAGGAAATGGAGGGGCAGGTGTATGGAGTTGTGTTCAAAGGCTGAAGGTATTTAATACTTTTCTCCTGATAAACAACTGTAATTGTCATTTTAAGAGGAGACCCTATGGCTATAAGTAGTATTTTGTGTGGTCTGCTCTCGATAAATAGGTATTGATTCTTTGTTTTTAATATTCTTATGAATTTCTGATAATCAACTTACACTAGTTTTATTCCTATTCAGAGATTTCCGTCAGAGTTTACCACAGTGATTGGGAGAGCAGTTGATGAAGCCGAGTCAATTTTAAACGATTATTTTTTCTCCAGCTTGATTAGCCCAGAAGCAGTGACTATGCATCGTCCTATGAGTAAAAACAGCAAGCGTGAGGATTCCGTGAAGACACCAGAATCATTAAGTGCAATCATCATATGTGCTCTGGTTCAAAGCTCTTCTGGAGGGGAAATTAAAACTCCTATCACCAGGTGGAGGCATTTCGCCTCAGGAGAACAGATAGTTACCATTGTGCTTACAGGTCGAAAAAGTGTGTACAAAGATCTCGGCTCTGATTTCAATTTGAAACTGCTTCATGCTGAATTAAAGCAGAAGTGTATCGTGACTGTGAATAAAGGGGAAGAATCGAAAGCCCTGGATATTTTCAAAACAATTATAGCTCAACTATACCAAGGGATCCCATAGTGCAAAATCATTTGTTGTGACACTTTCATGTGAAGGTGATGAATCTTGTCTTAAGATAATATGTTTGTCATTCTAGTGAACTTAATAGTCAGGTAAGTCCATCCCATGTTTGTAATATTTGTACATTATACTGATGGTAACAAGAGTTGAGTGAAGCTTGAGTCCATGCCTTATGTGCAGTTTTTTCCTATAAAACAAGAAATGTTTTGTAATACATTTTGTACGGAATGAAATGTCCAGACATCTCATATTCATTTAGTGGAAAAGGAAATTCATTGGTAGAAGCCAGAGTTTTTGAAGTTTGAAAGCAGGCACTTCTACAAGGCTTATAAACTTAAAAACCATTTCTTGTCCTATTTTTATCATGATTCATCTTAAGACCATCACTGGAAAAGTGTGAAACAATAGTTCATACTTTTTATTTAGTGTGAACACTCAACTAAAAGTGCAGTTCCTGCATAAAATTTGCATGTTCACCTGCTAACGAATAAAAGATGATATTTCCATGTAACTACAAGCTACTTTTTGGCCAAACTAATTGAGAATTCCACACACATACATCGTGTTTAAACAATCAATTCTCTTCAGATTTTGTGGCATCCTGATTTTATCATCATACTGCCACTTGTTGCTTCAATTATGTTCAGATACCATGCCTTACTCTCATCTTCATCTCTGCCTCCTCAATTTCCTCACCATGTCAGCCTTCTAATATTCCAGAAGATTGCTCATTCAGCGTATACAAAACATCAACATTCAAGGTGGGAAGATCATAGTTTTCTTAATGCAAGACAATATAAACCCAATCAAGTAATCTGCGGAACAATGAATGCTCAAAGTAGGACGGAACACAATGTATGAATATAACAATTGATGTAAGGCATTATTTATGTAGTCAAAAGTAAATCAAACTCAATTCACAATGTTAGAGTTGATGCACTACTTAAATTCTGCCCTTTAGGCCTCAGACAATCTACTTTTTTTCTTATACTCAAGGCTCCAAAACTATGCAATCCCTTGAAATTTTATCTCATTCCACTAAACCAATCTTCTCAACATGTTCATAGTCCCTTACTCATGCCAATTTAGCCTTGAAATAGATCAAAACAACTAAAAAGTACAATTGGACTTACTCTTTTGTAAAACTACCTTGCAACGCTTCTTAAGTCACATGCTACTGTCACATTCAAGGTTAGACCCAATTGGGGCAGTCCAAAACAACTAGTTCAACCTTCTAGTACCCTTCAAAGTGCTTAAGGTGTGTGTCAATTTTTAGGGTCTCACTCACAAGCATCTTCCTTGAAATCCACTTCCTACTCTATTAGTTTGCAACTCTCCTACCAGCCCTGTGCATATACACTATCAAGTATATTTTCCCATCCTTAAGATTCCCAAACATGAACAAAGCAATTTTGAGGACCCTTTAACTCATTTATCCTACCCAAGAATTTTCAATATGTAACTCTAAATTTTGGACATACTTCCTTTGTTGGGTTACCTTCTAGATTAGGCCTTTAACACAGTCACAGTCTGTGATAGAGAACTGATTAAGAAATCTCTAACTTAGATTGGAGGAGACCAAAAATTATTTTAGAATCCTTGATTAGACCTTATCACCGTGTCATCTTACCAACTTCAAACAATAACTCAATGATCTAATGCTTCAATTCCAAAACCCTAGCCACAATTCCTTAGCACAGCTCTTTAAAGAGATAACTATTAAGCTTATCAAGAAATGGACAACTTTTTATCACTCCAAACTATCATTGCATGATTGTCACAATATCTTCAAGCATACTTTTGAGTCTTGACCTTCATTATACCCCAATTCTTCATTTTGATTCTCTACAACTTGCTCTAGGGTTCTCAAACTGCCCCCTACAGGTTTCTAATATAACTGTCATGATTTTCTTCTAGCCATGAAGGTTTCAAAGCTTCTAATCACCTTATACTTGTATGATAGGATTCTACAGGATTTATATAAAGATCTTAGCACTTATCTAACCTTCTGTTCCTTCTAAACACTCTTGCATTCTAAACCCTAAACAGAGTTTTGACTGAGAACCCAAGAAGGTGAATTTTTCTATAAAAGAACTATTGACTTTCAAAACTGGAAATTCAAGCTACAGGATACTCTTGACCTCATGCACATATTTTCCTTAACAGTCAGGTTGAGGGTGTCTTAAAATGACAAAATGATCAAAACCTTAATATTCTAATCTCAGAGAACAGGGGACATAAGATTGATAAAATTTCCTTAGCGAATGGCTTCCAATTCAGTTGTAAAATCTCTATTTGAAGGGAATGAACCTGTTGGTGATTGTTATCCTCTTCCTCATCTATCTTCCTTGTCCCTCTATATGATCACTTGTCTCATTTATCATCACTTGATCATAGATACTTTCACATGAATTGTCACATTTTTAGGGCACTATATTCAAGTTTGATCCCTTACACAAATCACAAGTCACACCAACAATGCAAATACTCAGTCCAAGATTTCTTACCTTTGATAATCCTTTAATTTTTGTGCATGTATAGACTTCTTAATCATCAAAATGCACAAAGAAACATGAAAAGCCCTCTCTACTGTGTATACACCATACTGGCTTCAAAACTTTTCTTGTAACTCTTTTTCTACTCTATGATCATTCGAATGATGATAATATAGTTATAAGGTGAGGCTTAAGTAGGCCTTCACAAACTTTCATAACTGAATCTTAACTCAATGATCCTTCTTATTACATTTTTAGTCTCTTTATTAGTTCATTAAGACCTAGTCTAATCTAGCAACCTAGGACCTTAGGCCTAGTTCACAAACATGGCCTCACTAAGACTCCTAGAGTTCAACAAGGCTTATTACAAGCTTATTACATATCAATGATGCTCCAAGATTGCAACAATATATCCTAGACAAGCCAAAACTGTCCCCAAGATTAAAAATTACAATTTGGAGGGAAATAGGCAATTTCAAATTCATGAAGGTCTTGAACCAATCTAACTTACCAAATAGACCCTTTATGACCTCTAAGACTATGAATTTTCCTAGAAAGCCAAAATTGATGATATAAGTTTTTCACCTTGGTGAAAAGGTTGGAGGAAAAAGTGCTCTGCAACTCTGGCGCAAAACTGGAGTCAGCTCTTATAGGGTTTCCCCCATCTAACCGTCATACCACGGCATTTTCGGGCTCTGCGAGAATTAATTGCTATAGTCTCTCCTAGGTTTTTTCGCCCTCTGGGCGTCCCCTATAAAATGACCTCGCCATCTTCAAACCTGGTTGTTTCAACTGTGGCAGGAGATAGTGGAACGAGTAATGGCACTGCCGGTGAAGCATCCCAGGAAATTTGTTCTGAAGGTTTTTCACGAGGTAATCTCTCTCCTCCGGATGTTGTTCTGCCCATTCCTGAATTTAATGTTGCATGTCAATGGTTAGAATAGTTTTGCCTCATTGGGTATTTTGTGGGTCGAATCCCCTTTGAAAGCATGCTTAAATCCTAGGCTAACACAGTCTGGACCCCTCATGGGGTCCACCTAGATAGTGTTCAAAACATGACCAAGGGTTTCTTTCTTTTTCATTTCTCCGACCCTACTAACGGGCCCAACATTTTGGCCAAGCAAGCCACTTGGTATGTTCATAACTCACTGCTTGTGTTAACACCCTGTCATAAGAACTTTGTGGTATCTGAGTATACCACCCTTAAAGTGCCAGTGTGGATTGAATTTCCTGGTCTTCCTCTACCATGCGTTCATTTCCTGCCATAAATTACCGCTTCACTTGGGTGGGTAGTTTTCCTGGAAGCTGATAAGTTTTACCATGATCATCCCCAGAAGCGAGTATGCGTTGAGATTGACCTCTCACAGGACCTCAAGGATTTTGTGGATACTCAAATGGGTGATAAACGTTACTCCTAGTGGGCCATGTATATAAATCTACCCAACACTTGCTTTCGTTGTCAAGTGTCTGACCACAAGATCAGAGATTGTCCACTTTATGTCCCCCGTAACTGCCCTGTTGCAAAAATAGCGTCTGAGCTTGTCAAACCCCAACATGAGGAAGGTTGGCAAGTTGTCGGAGGCCGTCGAAATAAGAACAAATCCCAACAATCCAAAGCCTCCGGCTCCCATGGCCATCGGGAACCAGTTGTTAAGGAACATTATCACAATATTCCGACCAAAGAGCCTATGGATGGTGCTAAGGAACCAACTGTTGCTGCGGCCATATCGGCTACCCCGTTGCCAAAGTACTCCAACACGCCCTTGCGGTGTCACTCATGGACCAAAAACATTTTTTTTTTCACGTCCCCATCTCGCATTCAATTCCTCTATTGCTTTTAAGCAACTCACAAGGGCCTTCCAAATGACCCCGAAGTCCCTCTCGTATCTCTCGGGACCATAGCCCAGCACACAAAGTGGACTCCACTGAAGCGGAATACAACATTGAGTACGTCAAACGAAATAAAATTGATCAGCAGGATTTTTTATAGCATAATGTTGCTCGTTTCTTGCAGAATCAGTATGATGCCCTTGAGGGCTTAGAGGATGGGGATATGGCTCTTGACCAATGTTTCCCATTAATTGTTTATTCTGGAATGTTAGGGGTCTCACAGACTCATATCGTAAGTATGTAGTGCGTGAAACTCGACAAAGATGTGCAAATCTGGATGTTTTGTTTTTGTAGGAAGTTAAAATTACAGGTTTTCAGTTGCAGATGGTTTGTAAATCCATCTGACCTGACAACTTGGCTTTTTGTAGCAATCATGAAGCAGGTGATTTCTATAGCAATCATGAAGCAGGGCGTGGGGGATTAATCTCACTTTTTTCCCCTACATGGCAGCCCTTATTAATTGACCATGGAATCAACCCCACCAACTTTGTTATATGGGTCCTCTTTAATATTGAGGGCCTCCCTTTTGGGCTCATTAATATTTACGCCTCTAATAATGCTGCTGAAAGGGCCGATCTATGGTGGTGGATAGCTAACTCCATTCCCGATGCATATTGGGTTATAAGTGGAGACTTTAATATGGTTGAAACCCTAAATGATAAATGTGGCCACCTGCCTATGAGGTGAACACATGGTGAAAGGGAAGCGTGGTAATTCATGAGAAATAAATTCAAATTATTTGACCCTAACGCATCTCGCTTTCCCACCACTGCAGCTTGGTACACGTGGTCCAATCTCCGTGGAGGGATAGATCACATCCTTAAACGGCTTGACAGGGCCATGCTGTCAGCTCAATTTTTTTTGAGTTTGATAGCATTTATTCTATGTCAGTGGAGGTTATGCCTGACTTTGTCCTTTCAGACCAATCCCCTATACGATTTGGTATCTATTCACGGCATCATGCGAGCCCATTTTGTCATAAAGGCCAATTCTTTCTTAATACTGCCTTGATGCAACATGGCCCCACTGTCAATCATATCAAGAAGATTTGGAATTTAATTCCACGACCCAGTCACTGTCAGCGATTTCATCCACCTATGCAGGCTAGCTGGTTACTTTGGTGGGAAGATGCGCTGACTCAGACTACCAGATTTCTTAGAATCTACGGCCTCCAGCTGGCCAAAATTCGACACCGCTCATACACTACTAACACCTCATCTCTCAGCTGGGTGACGGTGGCACTTCAAGGTGATCCCTTCTTTGACGCTCTGCAACTGCAAGTTGCAACACTCCGGCATCAAATCCAAATTGCAAACAATTATAATGCCAGAGGTGCTCAGATCCGAGCTCGAATGCACCAGCTCAAGGTTGGAGATCGGGTCTCGAAAGAATATTTTCTCTCTTCGAGCCAGCAAGCCTTCTCAACAGATCTGAGCTATCATGGATAACGGAGCTTGAATCACTGACCCACAACTTATGTTCTAAGCTTTTGTGTGACAATACAAGCTCGTTTTCCAATCTTAGCCACCCTCTGAAGCTCGTCAGGCCGCTCTTGACAAATTTTTGGGGGTTGTGCCTCGCAAGCTTTCAAAGGCTCAAAAGATGATCTGCGAAAGAATGCTCACTATTAAAGACCTCCACAAAGCCACTATGCAAATGGCTAATGATAAATCGCCAAGCTGCGATGGATTCCCCTATGAATTCTATAAAACTCTCTAGGACTTCATCGGGCAAGACCTCATTTAGGTCTATCTTGAAGGGTTTCACAACCACTCCCTAGGGCCTTGCATTAACAAGGAGAACATCCAATTTATTCCTAAGCAAGGAGATCCTAAGCAAATCGCTTGTTGGTGGAAAATTACTCTATTGAACGTCTCCTACAAAATCATTGCCAAAGCATTAGCTCTGCGATTATGGAATGCATTGCCTGCTTGGTATCCCCGAGATTTCACCCTGAAATCTGGGACTACCCCTTTTTAAAAAATTCGTTCTTTTCAAAGTAGTGGGTCATTTTGTGTTTGTTTTTCCTGCAGTTGTTTGCATTGCTCTAAGATATTCCCAGCGAATCATATGAGCCAATTTCGACAAATACCCAGATGTTGAAACTCATTTTATCCCTCCGCTAAGTTTTGTCTGCGGGAAATTTTTATTTAATTATTTATTAAATAAATAAATTCCCGTTTGAAGTAAATTGTGCTCCTGTTGAAGTTTTTCATGCCAGTATTCACACATCTCAATAGGGTTTTCACCAAGAATGAATTAAGAGCATTGTCTGCAACTTCTGGCAGCGTTTTTTGTTTTTATTTATTTCTTTTGCATTTTTTCTCCAGTTTTCCCCGTCATCTATCTGTTAAATTCCCCTAGGTCTATTCTTTGTTCTTTTTGGCTAGATTTTCTGCACAGTAGAGCATCTAGGCAATCATGATATAAATCTCCCTCATTTACCGGTGAGGATCCCGTGTAAGATTTGTCAGTTAAATATGTTGGTATCTATTTGTTGGTATTACTTTAACTATACAACTCATGAACCATAGCTATATAGTTTTGCAACAAGTAAGCAGCTGTTAAAGAAAAGAAATATCTAAAGTAGGGGAAAA
This sequence comes from Taxus chinensis, assembly GCA_019776745.2. NCBI lineage: Eukaryota > Viridiplantae > Streptophyta > Pinopsida > Cupressales > Taxaceae > Taxus > Taxus chinensis. The sequence goes on along the minus strand of CM034155.1, from coordinate 250,784,371 downwards.
TGATAGGGAATAGGAAGAAAAAAGGGGAGATGTGCAACCCAATCAATAGATTACAGATTTGATTACATGCGCACAAACAAAACCAATAGATATTAACACACAAAATTATAAGCAAAGGGAACTCCCAGATTTAGATCTAAAATAACACAAAGTTTATGAGTAGATCTAAGACAAAAATTTAGAAACAAATGCACCGTTGACACAAATTTCTCTAGAAATATGTTCCTTTCTATTCCTTTGCTTCAAATAGCTATCAGGGGTTTTAGCACAAAGTTTGGAACACAAGAATGTTGCTTACAAATTCTGATCATTTTACTCATAGGTTCTTCCTTCATTTATAGTGAGTGGAGGGGAAGTTACAAATAAGAAACTTTAACTTAACTAACACATGTGGTAGTTGTAAAGGAAACAACTGGCAATCTCCGTCCTAGAATTCCTCTTTGCATAACATGCATGATTTATAACTAAAAGTAAAACCTTCTATTTTGCATGTCTGCCACCTATCTCCAAGTAATTGACTTCTTCAAGTAATGGCTTTTAAACCAATCACTTAAGTTGTATAATTTAATTGATTGCTTAATTACTTCATCGGAGAAAATAAGAACAAAGAGGAAAAAAAACTAGAAGAAAGTTGCAACACTTCCAGTTTTGTTCCTTTTTCCATATTTTGCATGCAGTTGATTCCTTTGCCTTTGATTCTCACCAAAATGGATCTGGAAGCAACTGACTGTGATTTTCTTATGGGTATCGCCTTTGACTTGTCTTCCCTCTTATCCTTGAAGCTTTTGCAGTTCTTCTCCAATACATGCATTAGTGCAATGTTTGCTGTAAATAACTCATCATTCTTATTTTTAATTGCATATGAGAAATTAAAAATTTTGTAAAGCACTCCAAGGGAAGGAAAGTACAATTAAATTCAATGAAGGCTTCAACTAGAAGATTGGGAGCACATGCACAAGATCCTGAAAGGAATTTTCCATGCACTAACTTCTACACGAGCTGCGTTAGAAACAAAAGAATGAATTTTTGCCAGAAGCCTTTGCAATTATGATATCTGGATCAGGATTTGGACCTATGTCTGTATCATTGACTTCAACAAATCTAGAAGTGATGCATGATTCTATTGATTCTTCTCTTTCATCCCGCTTTATCATGATCGGAGCAATCTTTGTCTGAGCAAATCTTTTTCTTTTTATTCGGCCGGAATCCTTTACAATTGGTGCAGATCTGAAGATTTCTTCAGATTCGGAAGATATATTGAATGTATTGGACATTGATTTAAGCCCCCTTTTTCTTATATAAGCACCTATAATTAATTCAGACAAAGACGGATTCCAGAGCATGAACACTTGATTTTTATCACAAAAATCTGCATATTAAGCCCGCTGCCCTAAAATTTGAGGCTTTGATTGCATGCAAAGCAAGCATAAATATTTTTAACTTCACCTAAGCACATGTACCAACATGCAGATAATTATACAGGCTTAAATCAAGCTCCTCCAATCCTAGGCACCAAACTTTGAAGCTTCCCAGTAGTGGAAAATAAACTTCAATGCAAAAATCCTCCTTCCTTGGGTGCCAAAACTGTCCAGGATGCAATCCTTTGCAAAAAGAATTAATTACACCTTCACTTATGGCAGCCCATGCTTATATAACCCTTAGCATTCTATTTCTAATAATTGTCCATCCTATTCATGGCAATTAATTAATAAACAAACATGTTTATTCATCCAAATTGGGCGCCCAAACTTACATGCTCATGGCTGCCATTAAATAAATTAATTTAATTTATTTTCAGCCTCCTTCCTTTAGTTCTCTTTGACTTCACATCATGCATTGACCTTTCTTCTATTTATGGCACCAAAATTGGGTGAATAAATCATTAATAAAAATTATTAAATGCATTGTTATTCACCCAAGGCGGGTCGCACTTTTTGGCATTTGTCAACTTCTGATGAGAATTTTTACGCTGCACTGCAACTCTAAAAATCCTCTCTTCCACTTAAGTGATTTGATTTTCATAATGGGAATTTTTATCCTTTAAGGCAGGTAAGAAATTCCCGGCGGTGCTTTAAGTGATTTTTCTTTTATAATGGGAATTTTTCCCTACAAGGCAGGTAAGAAATTCTCGCCTACCTGTTGCTTCTAATTTCCCCATCATAACTTAAGTGACTTTTCCTTCATGGGAAAAAGTACCCTGCAAGGTAGGTACAAAATTTCCACCTGCCTGCTGCAACCAAAAAATCCACTGCAGCTTAAATCCATCCATTCCCAAAAATGCAACTTGCCTAGGAGAAGTTTTTTTGTGCATGACTTCGGCTTTTTAAAGAGAAGATGACTTCCTAAGGCTGATTCCTTCTGGCATCGCAGCTGCAGATGATCTCCAGATACTCCAGGAAAGAAAACAGACTGTACTGGTGAAGGAATTGACCTAGGGGAATTTCACAGAGAAAAACACGCAAAAAATAATAAAAATGAAAAACGTTGCCAAAAGTCACAGACAAAGCCCAGGATCCATTCCTGGTGAAAACCTACTGGTATATGTGAATATTGACATGAAAAACTTCAACAAAGTAAAGCCGGAGCTTCAATTTACTTCAAGACGGGGCTTAAAATAATTAAATATAAAGGCTTTCCCGCAGACAAAACTTGGCATAAAAGATAAAACGAGTTTCATGCATCTGGGTATTTGTCTGAAATTGGCTAATATGATTCACTCAGGAATATCTTAACGCAATACATTGAATATATCTTCTGGCAATAAAAACACAAAAAGACCCGTTATTTTAAAAGAACGAAAATTTTTAACATGGGGTAGTCTCAGATTTCAGGAGTAAAATCTAGAGACACCAGTACCTGAGTAGAGGTCGAAGTTCCCCATTAGGACCATTATGAATGGCACTGGGGGAGGAAGCTAGTGGAAAGTAGAAAACCAGATAGGAATCAAGCTCATAAGCTTCTAGACTTCCATTTGACCAGTGACCCAATGAATAAGCGGGCAAAAATCCACTCGCGACCAAGTCGCATGTTGTTTGGAATTGATAGATCTAAGATCTAATGGGAATTTTGCAACCCCGCCTGAACCCTGGCAACCCCCGAAAATCCGAGTTTTTGCCTACTAGCAAGTTACTTTTCCCATGATACCCCCGAAAGTCAGGGAGAGTTGCACATGGAAAATTCCTTATGAAGTCTCTGTGCATAAAAAGAATGTCCGAATTTCTTACCAGCCTTGCAGAGTCAAAGAGTCACCATCATGAAAGACCAGAAGTAACCGGTTACCATTCACCAAGCGATGGAAATGTCCCTTACCATCGCCTCCCCCCACGAGTTAAAATTTCTCATTATGGAATTCAAATCACTAGGAGCCCATGATGAGGGAATTTGTCCCGAATGATAGGTCTGTAGGTTGACAAATTACCGCCCACTTGCACGTAGATCTTATTCTACTCGTACAGCCAAAAGAACTCTGACCAAAAAGCATGTCTGACCCATAATGGTGAATTTACAAGTCAAAGGATAATATTTAAATTAATCACAGTTCAATAACTCTTCCAATTTTGATCCATGCAAAAGAAGTGAAAGTAAATCAAAATCCAGGATAAGCTAAAGAATAGTCAAGGATGCATGCTAAAAACCATGGAAAGGAAAATAGATATAGCAAGGAGGAGAGCAGTGTTAGAACTTTCTTCTAATCTCTATTCCTCTTTCAATATCTTCTTTCATCTTAAAATTCTACCGAAAAATCCATTGAGAAATCCTTTTACAATTAAAATGAAGCCTTATATAGTGCAAAGGGTTTAAAATGACACTAACCACCCTAACTAACTCAGTTACTTGAAAATAGGTGGCAGACATGCATAAATAGAAGGTTCTATTTTTAGTTATAAATCATGCATGTACATGTCAAGAGGAATTACATATTAGGAAGATTGCCAGTTGCTTCTCTTTATACAATAAAGTCAATGACACAAATAGAACGAGATATTCATTTAAGAGCCTTCCTGTTTGTAATTGAATCTTCTAGTGCATTAAGATAAAGGGAGGCAAGAACCTATCAGGTTGAGAACATGCATCCGGAAATTTGTGATTAGCATTCTGAAATTCTAGACTTTGAGCCAAAACCCTTGACACACTAGTGTTAGCTAAAGCTGAGGAATCCATGCTCCCAAGGTAGATTCTCCATCTCTTAATTTGTGCCTCCATACTGGGAGAGTCCCTTTGCAGCCTCTACGATAACTTTATTGAGTTCTTTGCATAAACTGTCTTCCATCTTAGATCTAGATTAATGAAACTTTCCTTAAGCTTCAAATTCTGCATTTCAAGATCGAGCGTGTTAAAATCTATTTTTAATGTGATCAACAGAGTTCCTGTTCAGAGGAATTGTCCTTAAAAAGTTCACAACGATAGAGCCTATAGGTCTACAAAAATCTTCAGCTTATTTAATTATTCTCCCTCTCTATGCATCATACGTTCTTACAACTGCAGTTGAGGCTTGCTTCCAGGACCTTGTTTAGCTATGGTCCATGCTAAAAGACTACACAGTTAAAGTAAAACCAATAGTTTTTAGATATCCTCAGGAAATATAATCAGACAAAAGGATATTCTCACACTGTAAGAGCCATAATGCGGTAGATCCTGAAGGGAGATTTATCTCAAATTTGTACTTCCTTATTAATCTTATCAATCCCTAAATTGATATGCTCTTGAAATCTGAACCAATGTTGTCACAGGGTTTGGTGAAGCTCTACTGGGGATCACATGACATTCAAATTAGCATGACTAGAGCTTTCTCTTGCACCCTGGCCTCAGGATGCCTTGCCAAGAGTGGCATGTTTACCGGAATTTCCGCTATTGGCTTCATATCTATGCCAACACTTGCAGGAAGATGGTGAGAGTGCAGACGGAGGCTGTTGGATCCCATGGAGTACTATCAAATGATAGAGATGAATATAATGAAGATTAGCCAACAGCTTGTACGTATGATCAGCTCCAAGAATGATGATGGGTTGTAGGTCATGCTAGTTCAACCCGTCCACATTAACCTTGGAGACAATTTCCCTAAGGTTGTGCATCTGAACATTCGAGGGTTGATTTGCCCAAGGAAATTCTAGTCAACTTGAAGACGATCATGGTAATGTATATGCAGTATTTGTTCACAATCACAAACTTGCCTTTGGTTTGGCAATTTCTAGGCATTAGTTGTTATGTAGACATTGGAGATAAGACGAGCAAACAGTCTTGGCCTTCTTCCTGGAGGGGAAGTCTCCTGATTGCCTAGGAGAGCAGCTCCTAGCTATCGCAATTTGGGAATCTAGCCAATCTGTAGATTGGCGACTTTTCGTTGGGGAACTTATCTACCATAAGTTAGCAAACCAAAGTGAATGAATCTCTTGCTAAGATTCCCTTCTATATTATAAGCTCAAGGCAAATGCAGAACGTGAGAAGTAGGACGTTGAGATCTAGGAGGTTGAGTTAGTGAGGTTGTCCTGTAGAATTTACAAGAGATCTAGGAGGGTCTTCTCACATCCAATTATAGGAGCAGTATACACTTGCCTTTCCAGTCAGTCAAGAGTTGCTACCTCAACTACTTCTACCTCCGTTCATCATCACTTTCTTCACCAGGTAGAAGAGTGCAAACTCCTCTTCGATCCTGGATTGTGTCTAGCACAATCCAGCAGCTGGGATCTCTTCCTCACCTTGCTTTGTTCTGGTCAGGGGATGCTTCATTCTCCTACTTCCTGGGCTTCAATCCTTGCTCACTTATCACCTTCTTTAGGAGACTCGATCGTTTTCTCCTGGGACTTTAGCTTTTGGACCTTTGAATCTAGACTACGAAGACCTTTGTCCTGCTGACTTGTCTAGCTGCTCAAGGATATGGTAATTCGAAATTGAAGAGTGGCCTCATCAATGGCTGAAGAAGTTGCTTCTTGAGCAACATTTCTTCCTGTTGAGAAGTTCATCCTCTACTACTACTTCCGATTCAATTATTGCAAAAATGTATGAACCAATGTCTTGTTCTTAGAAGATGACAGGAGTGTTGCTCAGATGGCTCATCCGGCAACAACACTTTTCCTTGCTTGTGAATTTCAACAATCAACCGGTACCGCATTGCTAGTGTCCCATTGAATTAGCAATTGAACCTGAACTCCCAGAGAGAACATACGTGGAGATCATCATGAAATCATTCCTTCTGAAGTTGATGCATAATAAGCTTGAGAATCCTGACTTTGTTTTAGATTTAATCTGCCAAAGACTCCAACTTTAATGTCCTCATAATCATCTACACAATCCTGAACAGTGGTCCTCAAATGTTGGAGCATGATGATATGACGAGTCGAAGATCATTGCCATATAAAGTATCTTGCTTTCAATCACAGAACTCGCCAAGCTGAGGCATAAGCCAATGCAGGTTGAAAGGAGAGATGGTTCTCTCGACATTTTGAGCATCCAAGGCAGATCGATATTTTGAGCAGATGCCAAAGATCTTCTTGTCTCTGCAAGTTCTATTAAAGAGGTCCAATAGTCTACAAAGTTCAACAAGAATAATCTTGTCACTACAATAGATTGGAAGTTTGTAAGGGGATCCCTCAAACCTTATTGTCTAAATGTAGGAGAACTTCCTGAACTGAAAAAAAAGACTTTCATAGGATGAAATCAGCTGCCTAGCCTCCTAAGAAACTCTACTTGTCACATTTCCTTCTAGTAGCCTTATCAAGAACATTGTGAAGGCATCATTTACTCTCTTGTAGTGGCTTTTTCTATTCTCGTAGGTCAAATGTGTGTCAAAATCATAAATAGAAAGCTTTTGTTTTCTCTCCTGACTTGACAAGCCAATCCATATCCTGTACCCAGCTATGGTGTACATCAAATAGGAGGTCATGTAGAATGTTTTAGTCTAGCGCACTTGGGTGAGTTGAGTCAAATTTTCACAGATGATCTCTCCCCAATTCAGTGGTTGTGAGCCTTTACAAATCAAATTTATGTAAATGCACATCCAACTCTAGAAGTCTTGAGTAAAAGGTAAGCCCATTACTCTTGCCAATAGTGTTATCATATCTGACATTTCCTCAACAAACTCACTCCTGTAGAGGATTTTAGGCAGTTTTGATGGCCTTTATGAGAGATAATCAGGTTTTCGGGTTTCACAAGCAGGACAACATGTGTTTCGGATGTTTCATGTCTTGTGTTCCCCCGAAACCTGAAACCCACATCAAGTAAGGCGAGTTGGGTTTGCGGACCTTTCGAGCATTAGAACATGCCTTCGTCAAAGCATCATGCTTTATGTTGATTGTTTTCCCACAACCTGAAACCCGAATTACTCTAAACACCTTTGTGTCGGGTTTTAAACCGGATCTCGCGAGCATGCTGACATGGCATTAATGGTGAGTTGTCGGGTGGTTGGCATGTGTCAAATGAAGTGTATTAAATGTGAATTTTCTTATATATATTCAGATTTCAACGTCATTTTTACCGTACATATTTTTACTTCGTGGATTTTCACGCATACTTCTTCAATCCCGGAACCCGAAACTCACCTGTGCCCGATTGCATTGCTCGTTTTTTACCTTTCCTTGCCCTAGTTGAAGGTATTTTTCTCTTCATTCTTTGTTCATGGTTTTTGTGAATAAATTATGTATGGAATTCTTCCCATTTTCTTATCAGGTTTGTGGGGTTTTTATCTTTTTCATTTTGGGGTTGTTTTCTTTATCGGGTTTCTGTTTTTAAGGTTATCTCTTCGGAATTATCACTTGGTTTTATTCCCCAGAATGTTGTTTTAATTAATGATATGTTTGGGGTATAATTGGTAAAGGAAACCTGCAGTATATTGGAAAAGTTCAAAGTTTTATATTTTCCGAACTCTCTGGCATCCTTCTCAGAGTGTCAGATTTTCCGAACTCTCCCGGCATCCTCAGTGTGTCAGGTTTTCCGAACTCTCCGGCATCCTTCTCAGTGTGTCAGGTTTTCCGCAGTGTTCAACATCTTCTGGTCTCCGACACTCTCCTCCTCTGAAATTCCTCATGTCGGATCCTGGTCCATCTCAAGAAAAGACTGAAAAGTCAGGGAGGATGAAATACAAATCCTATGAAGGTGGAGTCTCCATCATATATTGACTATAATTTCGACATCCAAGATACAGAGCTCAGAAATGTAGACATGGAGGATTTCTGGAATAGGGTCAAGAGCGCTTCTCAAACTCCATGGATGAAATCGATAGTCGACAGTGGCCTACCTCTTGCGGCAGACTTCCCTATGTCCACGCAGTGCCCCGAGTTCATCTTGGCCTGTGCTTCAAATTATGATTCTACTTCTCGTTCTGTGAAAAACCAGGGGGGAGAAGCTGTGATCAAATTGGATGGAGGTTACTTTGATGACCTTCTTAAGCTGCCAAATTTTGAAGAATATGGAGATATGGATCTCAAGTCAGGCCAAAAAACTTGGGACAATGATCAGGAAGATTGCATCAAGCATGTGAATAAGAAGTTCTTGATCAAAGCCAAACCGACTGTTTCCAGGTTCCCAAGACTTGTTCCCAGAAGTGATTTCATTCAGGAAATAAATGATATCATCACTCTGTTGAGTCAGGTTTTTTGTTTTCCCAAATCAAATGTTTTCCAAGGGTGGATGTATCAGTTCATGATCACTCTTAAGAAGAGTCAACAAGGAATTGATTGGGGCACTCTCATTAGCAATGAGATAGATTCTCAAATGACAATAGTCCTGTCTACCGGAAAATGTTACATGTCCTCGTATGTCACCTATGCAGTGGCCAGTATGAGGAACTATCTCAGGTTGGACACCAAGGGAAACAAGATAGTAGAACATATTTATCAGTATTTCCCTCAATTGACAAGAAAAGGGTCTCAAGACCAATTCAGAAGGGTAAACGATGCCTTCTTTTACGAGAACATCTGCAGGTTAAATCCCGAACTGAGGAAAATGAGAGTATCTGATGAAGCATGGGCTGAGGTTTCAAAGTGGGGTTGTGTCTTCTTGCAATTTAAGAAGTTCACATATCTACGGGTAGTCATGTACCCAGGGGATCCTTTCCGTCTGCCCCAATATCCAGGGGACAAATTAATCCTGATGGAGTTGGTCAGGAAATTGTTGGATTTTCATAAGTTCCAATAGAGTAAGTATAAGGCCGCTGTATCTTTCCCAATTTCGATTGGAAGGTATACTTTTTTGACAGTGGTAAAAGTGAAGAATGTTGTCCATGAGCTTCAGGAAAAGTTGAAGAAGCACATGAAGCCCCGAGACGGGTTTGATATTCGAGGAGTCCTCAGGGCATATGGAACTCTGCACCTGCATAGACCAAGCATAGAAGACATCTGGATTGATCTACGTGATGAGATTGCTGTCTGAAGAAAAGATCATAGCATATTGACACTTGCTGAGATTCAAACACTTGAGCTTGCTAACTTACCATAAGGTACTAGCAATAATGAAAGTGTTCTGGACCTTTCCTATGATGGAATGAATGAAGATCAATATGTTTTCCCACCTATTGATTGGTAAATCAGTGAAAAAGTCTCCATTATAGATAGGTCATCTCTGATTCTTACACGCACCAAAGCATGGCTCGCCTCTTGGGGATGAGTTTTAAAGATGATAATTTTTCAAATTTGGTTGCTTCAGAGGCGAGGCACTCCAAAAAGGGAAAGGACAAAAGACCTTCTAAAGGGCCTATAAAGGTCAAGTTTTTCATAAAGAGAAAAGAAAGAAAAATCTCTTCAATTATTTCTCCAATTGAAACGGTAAATGTGCCAGAATCACCAGCACCACCAGAAATAGGAGAAATTTCTTTGGAAGGAGAAGGAAGCCAGCCTCTGGTTTCACCATTTGTTGATTGCCCAACTGAGGAGACCTTATCTCTTGCATCCCAGACCTTGGAGTCTGAATCTGCGCTTCATCCCTCACAACCACTTCTACCTCCTCATTCCTCATCGACTTCTTCAATCATGGCCAGCATTTTCTCTGGACTCTCACCTGCCTCTGTTGGTACCAAAGTAATCACCAACATGCCCCCCTGTGCCTCTTTTTATTGAAACTGCTACCACATTGGTATCTGTCCCCACTTTGCCATTGGATCTCTCCCCTCCTAAAAGTATGATACCAGCTTCTACAATATTCACAACTCCCTCTGACATGCCACAATGGCTACTCAAGCAAACTCTGAGGAAGAGGAAGGTGATTGTACCCATACCGGCCTTCGATTTTAGCTCACTAAAGGCCTCTACTACTAAATCAGCCAAGAAACCCAAAATAGTTTCAAGGGTTTTGGTGGACGCTTCAGGGCATAAGTTTGCAGAGATTGCCACTCCTGTGAATGACAAAACCAAAGAGGACATAACAGCCTCTGATTATCAGATAACCAGGGTAGCTCTAGGAGAGGTGACAATGGAAGGAGCACAGCAGGATGCAGGGGATGCCACAAATGTGCTGTGCCAGAAGTTGAAAGAAACAAAAGACAACAGAGATGAGCTTAAAGGAAAGGTGGAACAATTGACAGAGGTTTTGCTTAAGCTCTCAAAACCCCTCGAATCCATACCATCTTCTTTTGTCCCCGTCGGATTCGATTTCTCATTAGTACCTACGATTGAGAAGATTAATAAAAAAGGAAGGGTTTTCGATGCATGGATTCAAAGGCTGCTCCAACAGGGGAAGGAAGTAATTCAAGACGTCGTGGAAGTCTATCAATCTTTAGGGAACATTCAGAGTGATGGAGAGAAGATGGATGATGATTTCTCCCAAGAAATTGGACATCTTGATTTGACTTTTGAAGCTCTCTAGGCATTAAAGCAAATGCCATCACATCTCTTGGTAGAAGAAGGCATCATCCCACATGCGGATAAGCATTTCCAGCTGACCAAAGCCATCAGGTTCAGGGTGAAGATTCTCAACGAAGCCTGCGGTAAATTGAGAGAATCAAGGGATCAGTTGATCGATGGCAAGAGCAACCGGGAGGAAGAACAGTTAAAAATTTGTGCGAAAGTGTCAGTTGGAAACTCAAGCATCCTATCAGCTGATGATCTTTTCAAACAAATCCAAGAATCTATTCAGCATGAACCAACTCATGGATTTGGTATTGAAGTCATCGATAAGTTTGTAAAGACTGAACATTCTTTAGAGGTTTTGAGAAAGCTCAGTAAAATACTGAAAAAGCTTCTCGGCAGTGCCAGTGATACTCATGAAACCTGCGAAGTTTTGAATGACCATTCCACTGTGGCTGACAAAAATGAAATGCAAGGCATAATTCGGAAGTTCCAATAATTTTAGAATAAACAAGCTCAGCTTGAGGAAGAGAAAGATGAAGGAGCGAAAGATGATGATTCAGATTAAGTCCTAATGTTTCATGTCATTTCAATCTTGAAATTGACATGTCTTTTTCATTTCTGTTTCGTCACATTTTTGAATCATATTTTGACTTGGTCTCCTATGTGAGAGTCAAGCAAAATAGGACTCTCGTTTAATAGACTATTTTCTAGGATTTATTCCTATTTTCTCTCTACCCCTTTTATTATAAATAAGGGATGCTTATGCATTCCAAAGGGTCGAGATTTTTGGAATATTGGGAGCTATTGGAAAAAAGAAAAAACTTTGTGTTTTCTTTTAATCATTTTGAAGAATAGGAGTTGATATTATTTTGCAAACTTTGTGTTGTGGGATATATCTTTCTTAAGACATTGTTCTTACGTTCATAATCTTAAGCTATTCTTTGTTTAGCATCTTAGTGTTTCTAATCATTTTAGACATTATATTTATGATCTAAAGCTCGTATGATTATTTCATGCTCTGTGTTTACTCGAAATAAAATACATTTCTCTCATTTCCTTTCCATTATGTTTCTTTCATTGTAATAATTTCTTCCCATTTACAAAAAAAATTGTCTTCACAACATGTGGATATGGATTTCGGGAGGTTTAGATTAGTGTGAATATTGTATATATTGTTTCTGCTATTTTTTAGATTAGTAATAAGCATGCAGCCTCACCTGTCTTTGAGGAGGGATTAAATCCCATAGTGGTTGAACCTCATATTTTGGCTTGACAAAATATCCAACCAATAGTTTTTGGCCAATACAGATTAATAGTGTAAAGCTTATCCTCTTTGTGTCTGGCGAGTCCGTATTTGCCTTATTTTCAACAAGTCCTTTCGTTCAAACTGGCCAGAAAGATCTTTACTCACTCCGCTGAGCCCAAGGTGAAATTGACCCACTCTTTGAGTTGCTACAACAGCACAATTTCAGCCTGTCCCCCAACAACATTGTTTCTAACCAAACCAGAAGTTCTTCACCTGTTCGGAGAAACCGGATCCCCATGGAACGGGAAGCATCTGCAACTTGTCATGCACTACTCTTGTCTGATACTCGGATCCCTATATGCACTCTTTTCAGAAGGATGACAGTACAACATGTGCCTTGGGGCGTAGTTATTGGTCCTCTTTCTTTAACTCCACCATTGCATGAGTTACCACATGGATCACGTAAAAACATTCCCAAGTTTAATGGGGATGGGAAGCAACATCTTGATGAACATGTTGCATCTTTACTTGTAGCATGCGACATCCTTGGAGTAGCTCATGAAGATGTTTCTATTCGACTATTTATTGAAACATTGCATGGTGTAGAAACCGAATGGTTTTACCACCTCCCAAATGCATGCATCACAAACTGGGCTACCATGAGGACCAAATTCGAAGCACATTTCAAACCAGCTGAAGATTCTCATGCTTTGTTAGAAAAACTTACCCATATGAAGAAGGAATCTCATGAACCCATGCGGGACTTCGTGGCAAAGTTTAATAAGCTAATCTGAAAGGTTCCGGAAATAGCTGTGCCAACTCTGAAAAATCAGAAATGCTTCTTCATTAGTGCTCAGCCTCCCGATGTGAGCTTTTTATTAAGAAGGTCGGTTATCCCAGATTTGGCTGTCGCTCAGTCAACAACTATTGAAATAGAGGATGATCTTATTTTGGCCGGAAGGATCAGGAAAGATGTACCCAAGGCTAAAAATCAAGGTTTTTCCCAAGGTAATATTGATCCTATGTTTCAAAAAATGGCTAATGATTTGATCGCTTTAAAAAAGAAAATGTCCCAGCAGGTGAGCAATGTTCCGTATCGGGATATCCCTAGACAGAATTTCAATAACAACAATGGTGCGCCTATAAGGGATAGGCCGTGGTTAACTCTCGCTCAACCGAGGATATCAATTGAAGCTCCTCCTATTAACGCGGTAGTAGAAATAGTTGAACAAGAGGAAGAACCAGAAGAACAAGATTCTCCCGAAGCTTTTGAAGTTTCAGGGTATGCTGTTGAGTCTTATGATGATTCGGTTGGCGACTCCAGCATTGGGTATTTGGAATATGATGAAGATGAATGTGTGCCAGATGGTCAGTCATTTGCTGTCTTCACCCGATCCCAATCTCAGAATCCAAGAAAACCTCTTGAAAACCCCAAGGAGAAGAACAAGGAACCTCCCAGAGTAATAGTTAAGAGAGGTACTCCTATTTTAGCACAAACTGAAAGAGAAGTCACCAAAAAGGTAGCTTCTCCTCATTCTCTTTCTCCTAAGGTCAGTGCCTCAACTCAATCTCATGTGATTAGAACTGAACCTACCATCACCCCTTCTTATATTACTTTTGACATTATCGACCATGCAAAAAGAACCAAATTCAAAATGTCAGAAGTAGAATAGCTTCAGTCAAATCCTGAATAGTTCGAAAAACTTGCCAAATTCATTAGAAGTAAAGCAACTGTTCCCCCACCTTCAAAAGTTCTCCTTCCAAATCCTACTCAATCCCCACCTCAAAACAATCTGACCTCTGCTTCTTCTTCGGGAAATATTGAACCATTTTATTTGTCTTTACTTATAAATGGTTTCAAACTCAACAATTTCATCATCGACTCAGGGGCCTCCGACAATGTTATGCCCACAAAAGTAGCCCATGCTCTTGGGCTTACTTTGACTAAGTCATATGGATGGTGTTACTCCATGGAAACCAAACAAGTTCCTTTGATTGGTCAAATCAAAGATGCACAGTTTGCATTCGTTGCTTTCCCAGAAAAGAGAGTGAAAATGACCATTCTAGTTGTTGATATCCTTGCAGCTTACGGTATCCTCTTGGGTAGAGGTTTTTGTAAAGATGTCAGAGGTGAGATTAATATGGATTGGACTAAGGCTAGGATTCCAGTCAATGGGGTTTATCCGGTTCTTCACCGCGAACCACAGGCGAGGTATTTGGTAACTAAATCAGATGATCCTAAAGCTCAAATTCTTTTCGAAGATGCTAGCTTCGGAAATTATTTCATGACTTCAGAGATACCGGCTGTGGATGTCAAGGAAGAAGATCCCAATGCTATTTGGACCCTCGAATTCGATGGTAGCTGCTCAATCACCGGATCAGGCACTGGTGTAGTTCTTATATCTCCTAATATCGAGATTTTCCCATCAGCTTATAAGTTGCAATTTGATAATACTAATAACACGGTTGAGTATGAAGCTCTGTTATTAGGATTAGAAATGGCCAGACAGAAGGGAATTTGAAATCTCAAGGTCCAGGGGGATGTGGAGCTAATTGTCAACCAGGTCAAGGGAATCTATCAGGTAGAAAATGATTGCTTGAGACATTACAGGAACAAAGTTTGGGATAGTATAGAATGCTTTGATGCATTCTCTATTGAGGTAGTTTTGAGAGATTATAACAACAAGGCTGATTCTTTGGCCGTGTCTTCATCCCTCCTTCTCTCTCATCCCCAATTCAAAAAAAATACGTACACTATTGAGATTGTGTACTGTCCCAGTATCCCAGATAATGTGACTCACTGGCAAGTGTTCAATGATGATCAACAGGTGTTGGATTTTCTAGAAAAGGCTAACAATTTCAGTGAGTTGTACTTTGAAGGTTCGGAATCAGCTTTCCGTGAATCTATCTCAGATCCATATCAAGAGGTTGATGGTGAGTTTCTACAGCTTAAAGGAAACAAGATACCTAAAGGTTTGGTTTCTCTGGAGGGTTTGTCCGACAAGCATGATCATTTTATTCAAAACAAGAGACAAGTTGAAGGAGCTTCTTCCTCGGAAATAGATCAAGTCAATCTAGGTTCGTCTGATTAACCTCAGATGGTGATTATTGGGAAATGTTGTTCCCCTGAAGAGAAAGCAAGATTCACTTCACTCCTAAAGAGATACATGGATGTGTTAGCTTGGTCTTATGCAGATTTAAAATCCTTCAAGCCCAAAGATGTATAG
Source organism: Taxus chinensis (assembly GCA_019776745.2). Taxonomy (NCBI): domain Eukaryota; kingdom Viridiplantae; phylum Streptophyta; class Pinopsida; order Cupressales; family Taxaceae; genus Taxus; species Taxus chinensis. The sequence goes on along the minus strand of CM034155.1, from coordinate 250,769,123 downwards.
CATAGTATCCCTTTGAAGCCTGATGCGAAACCATACAGGCAGAAGCAAAGACATTACAATTCCAAGATCTCAGGGACTATCCTTGCGGAAATTCAGAAAATGTTAGATGCCAGGATTATTTTTCCAATCCATCACTCCACTTGGATTGCTAACATCATCCCTGTCAGGAAGAAGAATGGTGAAATATGAATCAGTGTTGACTTCCAGAACCTGAATCAGTATTCATTGAAGGATAACTATCCGTTACCTATCATGGATCAGGTATTATAAACTATTACTGGATCAGAAATGCTATTCATGCTTGATGGATTTTCAGGATATAATCAAGTTGAGGTAACTACGAAGGATCAACACAAGACGGCCTTCACAACCCCATGGGGTACCTTTGCTTACAGGAGGATGCCTTTCGGTTTGATCAATGCCGGAGCCACCTTTTAGAGAGCTATGGACTTGGCATTCAGAGAGCTGATGGGAAAAGTTATAGTGGTATATTTAGATGACTTGACCATTTTGTCTAAAAAATGGAGTGATCATTATGATCATTTAGAGCAAGTACTTTTGAGATGCAGGTGTCACGGGATGTCATTAAATCCCAAGAAGTTCATGTTTGGAGTGACCGAAGGAAAGCTGCTGGGTCATATCGTGACTAAAGAAGGAACCAAAATCGACCTAGAGAGAGTAAAAGTCATTCAAATCCTTTCCCTACCCAAAAGTAAAACTGAGGTTCATTCATTCTTCGGGAAGGTTAATTTCCTAAGAAGGTTCATACCTAATTTTGCTGATAAAACCAAGGATATCCTTGGGATGATGAAAGGAAAAAATCTATTTTGATGGAGTACTACAGGGAAGCTTGCGTTCGATGAAATCAAAAGGGCAGTTGCTTGCGCCCCTATCCTAGTATGTCCGGACTTCAAAAAATATTTCATCATGTACAGCTATGCCTCTGCTCACACAGTGTCAGCCATCTTGATGCAAGAGAATGGGGAGGGCATTGAAGCTCCCATCTCATTTATGAGCTGCCCATTGAAGGAACATGAATTAAAGATGTCACAAATTGAAAAGCATGCTTATGTAGTGGTACGAGCGGTGAAACATTTCAGGTACTATGTGCTGAATTACCATACCCTCGTTCTCGTTCCCAACACTACCGTTAAATCCATTTTGACTCAACAAGAGCTAGGGAGTCAACGAGGTACTTGGATAGCTAAAGTTTAGGAGTACAACTTGGACATCAGACCTACCAAGTTGGTACGAGGAAGGGGCCTATGCCAATTGATCGCAGAAAACCATGCTGAAGCAGAATGTGAAAAGACCGAAGATACTCCTTCAAAGCTGCCCATGGTGCTTTTTGTGAGTACAACTGATGAATGGTACACAGACATTGCTTTCTTTCTGACATATGGTGAGTACCCCCCACATTTAAGCCAAAAGGAGAAGAGGACAGTCAAGTTGAGATCTGCAAGATACCTCTTGTGGGATAATGGAATATACAAGAAAGGTATTGATGGTGTTTTCCTGCATTGTGTTGATAAATCACAACAGTTAAAGTTGTTAGAGTCCTTCCATAGCCTAGCATGCGGAGGACATTTTTCATCCTCTGTAACAACTTATAAGATCCTATGGGCTAGGTACTATTGGCATACTCTCTTTCGAGATTCAGTAGAGTGGGTGTCCAAGTGTGAAGCTTGTCAACATTTCGTTGGTTGTCCCAAGTTAGCAGCACTTCCCCTGAAGCCCGTAGTGATCAAAGAACCTTTTTGCCAGTGGGGAATTGACTTCATTAGAACATTGAATCCTGCCTACAGTGCCAGACATAATTACGTGCTGAATGCTATAGACTATTTTACCAAGTGGGTGGAAGCCGCACCAATCAAGAAAGCAACCTCTGAAGCTGTGTGCAAGTTCCTTAAAGAAAATATAATTGTCAGATTCGATGTGCCTCACAAGATTGTAGCTGATAATGCCTCTAATTTCTCATCACATGAGATGAAATTTTTTTTCTATGGATTTGGCATCACCTTGGCTCACTCATCTGATTATTATCCCCAAGGCAATGGGCAAGTTGAGTCCAGCAACAAGAACCTGGTCACTATAATTAGAAAGCTAGTAGATGAAAACCAGAGGACATGGCACAAAGCATTGTATGACACGTTGTGGGCTGATCGAATTACCCCAAAGTGAGCTATAGGAATGTCTCCTTTCCAAGTGTTGTACGGGATTGATGCTGAGATTCCTATCTCAGTAGAATTGCCAGCCTTACAGTTGGCAAAAGCAGTCGAAGATGCGACTTTTCAAAATTCTATTGAGAAAAGGGTTATGTACCTAGCCAGGCTAGAAGAGGAACGAAGCAAAGTGGTTGATCGCATTGCAGACCATCAGAGCAAAGTAAAGAAATTTTTTGACAAGAATTCAAGGCAACATCATTTCCAAATTGGAGACCTGGTGTTGCTTTGGGATAAAAGGAGGGAGCAGAAAGGAATGCACGGAAAGTTTGAGTCCTTGTGGAAAGGACCTTTTAAGATTCATCAGCTGAGTGGTGAAAATAGTTTCCATCTATCATACCTTGATGGAAAGTTACTCCCTTTGCCTTTCAGCTGTCAACATCTGAAGTTGTTCCATCATTAATGCAAGACGCTCTCTTGCATTGTATATACTTTATTTTATGTCGTGTGTTTGCTTTTAGTCTTCTTTCTTTGTTTGTTTTATTTTTCAGTTTTCTTCTTTTCTGACTCCGTAGCCCAATGGATAAAGCCAGAGATTCTGAGTTCTCTTCCTTTGATATCACAAAGAAAGTCCCCAACTAGAGCCAGTTGTTATCTCATTTTTGAGTTTACGCCAAAAATATCAGATAACCCTACGAAATTTTTAAGCTGGTTTTGCAAAATTACCTTTATGAGAGATAATCGGGTTTTCAGGTTTCACAAGCAGGACAACATGTGTTTTGGATGCTTCATGTCTTGTGTTCCCCGAAACCCAAAACCCGCATCAAGTAAGGCGAGTCGGGTTTGCGGACCTTCCGAGCATCGGAACATGCCTTCGTCAAAGCATCATGCTTTATGTCGATTGTTTCCCGCAACCCGAAACCCGAATTGCCTAAGTCCTTCATTTCAGGTTTTCGGAACTTTGAAGCATCTAAGCATCATGCTTCATGTCGATTGTTTCCCGGAACCCGAAACCCGAATTACTCTAAACACCTTTGTGTCGGGTTTCTGGATCTCCCGAGCATGCTGACATGGCATTAATGCCGAGTTGTCGGGTAGTTGGCACGTGTCAACTGAAGTGTATTAAATGTAAATTTTCTTATATATATTCGGATTTCCACGTCATTTTTACCAGACGTATTTTTACCTTCGTGGATTTTCGCGCATGCTTCTTCAACCCTGAAACCTGAAACTCGCCTGTGTCCAATTGCATTGTTCGTTTTTGATCTTTCCTTGCCCTGGTTGAAGGTATTTTTCTCTTCATTCTTTGTTCATGGTTTTTGTGAATTAATTATGTAAGGAATTCTTCCCAGTTTCTTATCAGGTTTGTGGGGTTTTTATCTTTTTCATTTTGGGTTGTTTTCTTTATCGGGTTTTTGTTTTTTAAGGTTATCTCTTCGGAATTATCACTTGGTTTTATTCCCCAGAATGTTGTTGTAATTAATGATATGTTTGGGATATAAATGGTGAAGGAAACCTGCAATATATTGGAAAAGTTCAAAGTGTCGGGTTTTCCGAACTCTCTCCCAGTGCATCCTTCTGGCATCCTCCCAGTGTGTCGGGTTTTCCGAACTCTCCGGCATCCTCCCCAGTGTGTCGGGTTTTCCAAACTCTCCGGCATCCTCCTCAAAGTGTAAGGTTTTCCAAACTCTCTAACATCCTCCTCAATGTGTCGGGTTTTCCGAACTCTCCGGCATCCTTCTCAGTGTGTCAGGTTTTCCACAGTGTTCAACATCTTCTGGTCTCTGACACTCTCCTCCTCTGAAATTCCTCATGTCGGATCCTAGTCCATCTCAAGAAAAGACTGAAAAGTCAGGGAGGATGAAATACAAATTCAGGAAGGTGGAGTCTCCATCATATATTGACTGTAATTTCGACATCCGAGATACAGAGCTCGGAAACGTAGACATGGAGGATTTCTGGAATAGGGTCAAGAGCCCTTCTCAAACTCCATGGATGAAATCGATAGTCGACAGTGGCCTACCTCTTGTGGCAGGCTTCCCTATGTCCGCGCAGTGCCCCGAGTTCATCTTGTCCTGTGCTTCAAATTATGACTCTGCTTCTCATTCTGTGAAAAACCAGGAAGGAGAAGTTGTGATCAAATTGGATGGAGGTTACTTTGATGACCTTCTTAAGCTGCCTAATTTTGAAGAATATGGAGATATGGATCTCAAGTCAGCCCAAAAAGCTTGGGACAATGATCAGGAAGATTGCATCAAGCACGTGAATAAGAAGTTCCTGATCAAAGCCAAACCGGCTGTTTCTAGGTTGCCAAGACTTGTTCCCAGAAGTGATTTCATTCAGGAAATTAATGATATCATCACTCTGTTGAGTCAGGTTTTTGGTTTTCCTGAATCAAATGTTTTCCAAGGGTGGATGTATCAATTCATGATCACTCTTAAGAAGAGTCAACAAGGAATTGATTGGGGCACTCTCATCAGTAATGAGATAGATTTCAAATGACAACAGTCCTGTCTACCGAAAAATTTTACATGTCCTCGTATGTCACCTATGTAGTGGCCGGTATGAGGAACTATCCCAGGTTAGACACCAAGGGAAATAAGACAATAGAACATATTTATTAGTATTTCCCTCAGCTGACAAGAAAAGGGTCTCAATACCAATTCAGAAGGGTAAACGATGCCTTCTTTTACGAGAACATCTGCAGGTTAAATCCCGAACTGAGGAAAACAAGAGTATCTGATGAAGCATGGGCTGAGGTTTCAAAATGGGGTTGTGTCTTCTTGCAATTTAAGAAGTTCACATATCTTCGAGTTGTCATGTACCCAGGGGATCCTTTCCGTCTGCCCCGATATCCAGGGGACAAATTAATCCTGATGGAGTTGGTCAGGCAATTGTTGGATTTTCACAAGTTTCAACAAAGTAAACACAAGGCCGCTGTATCTTTCCCAATTTCGATTGGAAGGTATACTTGTTCGACAGTGGTGAAAGCCAAGAATGTTGTCCATGAGCTTCAGGATAAGTTGAAGAAGCACATGAAGCCCCAAGATGGGTTTGACATTCGAGGAGTCCTCAGGGCATATGGAACTCTGCACCTGCACAGACCAAGCATAGAAGACATCTGGATTGATCTACGTGATGAGGTTGCTGTCCGAAGAAAAGATCATAGCAGATTGACACTTGCTGAGATTCAAACACTTGAGCTTACTAACTTACCAGAAGGTACTAGCGATAATGAAAGTGTTCTGGACCTTTCCTATGATGGACTGAATGAAGATCAATATGTTTTCCCACCTATTGATTGGTCAATCAGTGAAAAATCCTCCATTACAGATAGGTCAACTCTGATTCTTGCACGCACCAAAGCATGGCTCGCCTCTTGGGGGATGAGTTTTAAAGATGATAATTTTTCAAAGTTGGTTGCTTCAGAGGCGGGGCCCTCCAAAAAGGGAAAGGACAAAAGATCTTCTAAGGGGCCTATAAAGGTCAAGTTTGTCAAAAAGAGAAAAGAAAGAGAAATCTCTTCAATTATTTCTCCAATTGAAATGGTGAATGTGCCAGAATCACCAACACCACCAGAAATAGGAGAAATTTCTTTGGAAGGAGAAGGAAGCCATCCTCTGGTTTCACCATTTGTTGATTGCCCAACTGAGGAGACCTTATCTATTGCATCCCAGACCTTGGAGTCTGGATCTGCGCTTCATCCCTCACAACCACTTCTACCTCCTCATTCCCCATCGACTTCTTCAATCATGGCCAGTATTTTCTCTGGACTCTCACAACTATCTGCTGGTACCAAATTAATCACCAACATGCCCCCTCCTGTGCCTCTTTTTATTGAATCTACTACCACAATGGTAACTATCCCCACTTCACCATTGGATCTCTCCCCTCCTGAAAGTATTATACCAGCTCCTATAATAGTGGCAACTCCCTCTGACATGCCACAATGGCTACTCAAGCAAACTCTGAGGAAGAGGAAGGTGATTGTACCCATACCGGCCTTCGATTTTAGCTCACTAAAGGCCTCTACTACTAAATCAGCCAAGAAACCCAAAATAGTTTCAAGGGTTTTGGTGGACGCTTCAGGGCATAAGTTTGCAAAGATCGCCACTCCTGCGAATGACAAAACTAAAGAGGACATAATAGCCTCTGATTATCAAATAACCATGGTAGCTCTAGGAGAGGTGACAATGGAAGGAGCACAACAGGATGCATGGGATGCCACAAACGTGCTGTGCCAGAAGTTGAAAGAAACAAAATACAACAGAGATGAGCTTAAAGGAAAAGTGGAGCAGTTGACTGAGGTTTTTCTTAAGCTCTCAAAACCCCTCGAATCCATACCATCTTCTTCTGTCCCTGTCGGATTCGATTTCTCATTAGTACCTACGATTGAGAAGATTAATAAAAAAGGAAGGGTGGTCGATGAATGGATCCAAAGGCTGTTCCAATAGGGGAAGGAAGTGATTCAAGATGTCGTGAAAGTCTATCAATCTTTGGGGAACATTTAGAGTGATGGAGAGAAGATGGATGATGATTTCTCCCAAGAAATTGGACATCTTGATTTGACTTTAGAATCTCTCCAGGCATTAAAGCAAATGCCATCACATCTCTTGGTAGAAGAAGGCATCATCCCACATGCGGATAAGCATTTCCAGCTGACCAAAGCCATCAGGTTCAGGGTAAAGATTCTCAACAAAGCTTGCGGTAAATTGAGAGAATCAAGAGATCAGTTGATCAATGACAAGAGCGACTTGGAGGAAGAACTGTTAAAAATCTGTGCAAAAGTTTCGGTTAGAAACTCAGGCATCCTATCAGCCGATGATCTTTTCAAACAAATCCAAGAATCTATTCAACATGAACCAACTCACGGATTTGGTATTGAAGTCATCGACAGGTTTGTAAAGACTGAACATTCTTTGGAGGTCTTGAGAAAGCTCAGCAAAAGACTGAAAAAGCTTCCCGGTAGTGCCAGTGATACTCATGAAACCTGTGAAGTTTTGAATGATCATTCCACTGCGCCTGACGAAAAACAAAATGCAAGGCATAATTCGGAAGTTCCAAGAATTTCGGAACAAATAGGCTCAGCTTGAGGAAGAGAAAGATGAAGGAGTGAAAGATGACGATTCAGATTAAGTCCTGGTGTTTCATGTCATTTCAATCTTGAAATTGACATGTCTTTTTCATTTCTGTTTCGTCACATAGGAAGCAAATTTTGACTTGGTCTCCTGCGTGAGAGTCGAGCAAAATAGGACTCTCGTTTAAAAGACTATTTTCTAGGATTTATCCTATTTTCTCTCTACTCCTTTTATTATAAATAAGGGATGCTTATGCTTTCCAAAGGGTCGAGATTTTTTAAATATTGGGAGCTATTGGAAAGAAGAAAAACTTTGTGTTTTCTTTTAATCATTCTGAAGAATAGGATTTGATATTATTTTGCAAACTTTGTGTTGTGGGATATATATTTCTTAAGACATTGTTCTTATGTTCATAATCTTAAGCTATTCTTTGTTTAGAATCTTAGTGTTTCTAATCATTTCAGACATTATATTTATGATCTAAAGCTCATATGATTATTTCGTGCTCTGTGTTTACTCGAAAGAAAATACGTTTCTCTCATTTCCTTTCCATTGTGTTTCTTTCATTGTAATAATTTCCTACCCAGTCCATTTACAAAAATAACATCTTCGCATCGCGTGGATGTGGATTTCGGGATTCTATCCCAACCCCAATGGTTAGATTAGTGTGAATACTGTATATATTGTTTTTGCTGTGTTTTAGATTAGTAATAAGCAGGCAGCCTCACCTGTCTTTGAGGAGGGATTTAATCCCATATATTGTGGTTGAACCTCATATTTTGGATTGACAAAATAAATGTGAGTTCTTCATCTCAACCACAGGAAGTAGCTCAGGTATCTGAATCTATACCTTCCTTCGACATTGTTGATCTTGTCAAGAAATCTAGGATTCAAATGTCAGAAGCTGAATACCTGAGAGCCTTTCTTGAGCAGTTAAATAGGATAGTCAAATATGTGCAATCACCAGGACAATCCAATACATCAAAAGGCCTTTTTCCTAAGCCCAAGTATACTCCTCCCCAGAACAACACTGCATTTGTTAAACCCTCATTATCTTCTGAAAGAGTATAACCTTTCTATGTCTCCCTATTTCTTAATGGTTTCAATTTAAGCAATTGCATTCTAGATGATCTTGGGCTTACCTTGACAAAGACCATAAAAAGGTGTTACTCCATGGAGAGACAAGTCCCTTTATTCAGAGAAATCAAAGATGCACAGGCTGTTATGGCAACTTTTCCTAACAAAAGATTGAAGATGACAATCTTAGTTGCAGATATTTCTGTCTCCTACAGGATGTTGTTGAGCAGAAACTTCTACAAAGAGTTGGGAAAAGAAGTAAAGATGGATTGGTCTTGTGTTCATATTCCTATCAAAGGAATAAATCAAAAGCTTGATCCGAAAAAGAAATCTAAATAAATGGTTACAAAATCTGAGGATCCTAGATCTCAAATTCTTTTTCAGGAATCTGACCATGGGGTCTATCTCTTGGAAATGGATAAAGACGTTCTAGAGCCAGAGCCAGCAAAAGAAGAAAAAAAAAATTGGACGCTATTGTTCTTTTGGATCAAGAGCTGGCATTATATTAATATCTCCAGATCATGAGATATTCCCATACTCCCATAGGCTGATGTTCGAGAACACCAATCATATGGCAGAGTATGAAGCATTGCTACTAGGAATGGAGCAAGTTAAAAAGAAAGGAGTAAAACTCCTCATAGCCCAAGGAGATGCTGAACTTCTTGTAAAGAAAGTTAGAGGGAAAAATCAAGTCAAAGGAGATAAGATGAGGCATTACAGAGATAAAGTGCTTTCTGCCACATGAGATTTTGCAGCCTTCTCTATCGAATTGATTCCAACAAATCAGAACTCCAAGGTAGAATCTTTGGAAGTCACAGCTGCACTACTGAATCCAGATAGACCACCATCCATATTTAGACAAGGAAAATATAAAGTGGAGATGGCCTACTACCCTAAAGTTCCTGATAGTGTTGAATAGTGAAAAACTTTCAATGACGGCAAACAAACATCTGCATGTCCAGAATAAGACAACTTTGACAAGTTATGTGTTGAAGGGAATAAATCACTACCACGACAAATAGTCACAGAAAAACCTGATCCAGGTTATGATGATAGTAGAAGAATAATCCAACCAAAAGGGAATAAAATCCCCAAGGGTTTAGTTTCCTTAATGGAGGATTTCCACAAGCATGATCAGTACCTGAAGAAGAACAAAGAATATGGTGATAGTTCTTCCTCCGAAGTGCAGCCAGTGAATCTGGGAACGGAGGAAGTTGATGCAAACTTACCCATCACAAAGAGAAGAAAGGATGGGCCACCACAAGATGAAGTTGATGAGGACTTTCCCATGGTATTTGAAAAGAAGGCTAGAGAAAGGAAATTCAATATTGGATATTGGGTACTCTAGTGGGAAAAGAGGCACAAACCAAAGGGCATGCATAGAAAATCTGATTCACTCTGGAAAGGGCCCTTCATGATCAAGAGAGTTGCCGGAATGGATACTTTCTTCCTTACCTACCGGGATGGAATTGTGTTACCACTACCTTTCAACGGGCAGCACTTGAAGCCTTTATGGAATTAAAAGAGTAGGGTAAAACATGTATGTTTATAAATAAAGCTTTGTCTGTTTTTCTTTTTCTGTGTTGTGTTGTTTTTGTTTTCCTGACCCTGAACCCAATGGACAAGACACGAAACCAGAGAAGCTGAGATCTCATCTTTACTTATGTTTTTTTCACAGACGCAAAGATGTCCATAGATGGAACCAACTGGTGTCCCTAAGATTTCACCCTGATATCTGGGACTACCCCTTTTTAAAAAAATCATTCTTTTCAAAGTAACGGGGCGTTTTGTGTTTGTTTTGCCTACAGTTGTTTTCATTTCTCTAAGATATTCCCAGTGAATCATATGAGCCAATTTTGACATATAACTAGATGCTGAAACTCATTTTATCCCTCTGCCAAGTTTTGTCTACGGGACATTTTTATTTAATTATTTATTAAATAAATAAATCCTCGTTTGAAGTAAATTGTGCTCCGATTGAATCCTGTTGAAGTTTTGCATGCCAGTATTCACACATCTCAATAAGGTTTTCACCAGGAATGAATTCAGAACATTGTCTGCAACTTCTGATAGCGTTTTTCATTTTTATTTATTTTTTTGCCATTCTTTCTCCGGTTTTCCCCGTCGTCTGTTTGTTAAATTCCCCTAGGTCTGTTCTTTTTTCTGTATAGTCTTTTTAATTTCCTGGAACATCTGGAGATCATTTACAGCCTCAGTATGAAAAAATCATTTATCTCATGACTGCCTAGGTTTTTAGCTATGTAAAAAATCTAGCCAACGTTTTTTGGCGACTCCGTTGGGGAACAACACAAATTAGCAGACCAGAGCTTTCTCTTGTCAGTTCCCTTTTATATTATAAGCTCAACGTGGTAGGACATCCATTCACATGATCTGGTAGAGCTCAAGGAAGGATTGACCATTTTTATAGATTGCAGGAGTAGTTTAATTTCAGTCATCCTCCTTAAGTTAGAAGCTGCAGATCCAGTCTTTCACCAGGAAGAAGAGTGCAAACTCCTCTAGATCTGGATCATGTCCAACACAATCCAACAGCTAGGATATTTCACCAAGTTTGTTCTCAAAGAAGACGTGCTCCTTTAATGATACAAAATCAGCCACTTGTCCTTACAACACCTGTTCCATGGGGAGTAGCTTTCGGACCTTTAAATCTGACTCCTCTTATTCATGATCTACCTAAAGGGGAAAGAAAGAATTTTCTAAAATTCTTTGGAGATGGTAAGAAGAATCCAAATAACCACTTGGCTACGTTTTTTATATTCTGTGGAGTGCTCGTCATAGAACATGAAGATGTGTCTGTTTGGCTTTTCATAGAGACTCTGCATGACTTGGATGGAGAATGGTTCTACCGGTTAGCTCCTGGTACCATAACCAACTGGGCTACTATGACAGATGCATTCCTTAAAATATTCAAGCCAGCTGAAGATTCCAATACATTGATAACCCAACTGAATCAGTTGAAGAAGGAGCCACGAGCACATGCGGGATTTTATTACAAAATTCCAAAGATTACTTTACAAAATTCTGGCATCTACTTCTCTGAATGATGAGAATCAAAAGGTATTCTTCATCAATGCATTACTTCCTGAAGTAAGCTATCAACTGTGAAGAGCACTTCCTGCTGACTTGTTAGCAACCCAAAACATGGCGGTTGAAATTTAAGACGACCTCATAATGGCTAGAAAAATAAAGAGAAACACTTCTAGAGCTGAAAGTTCATCCTCTGCTACTACTTCCGATTCATTATTGCAAAAATTGGAAAATGAGATGTTGCAAATGAAGAAACAAATGGCTCAAATGGCTCAAGGCAACAACACTTCCCCTACTCGAAATTTTAACAACAATCGGAACCGCATTGCTAGTTCCCAAAGATTAGCAATTGAAGCTACTCCCAAAAACGTGGAGATGAATGAAGAAGACCTAGAAGCTAACACTGATCAGCTTGAGAATGATAATTTTGTAGGTCTTGCTAGCGACTCCAACATTAATTACCTAAACTACAAATCTGAACATGACTATGAGGAGATTCTTGAAGACAATCATGGTCATGCATATGTAGTATTTACACAATCACAAACTCACCAAGCTGAGGTATTAGCTAATGAACAAAGAAGGGGTAGCCCCTTTACCTTCTTCCTTAACTCCCAGAAATAAGAACAAAAATACTATTATTCAGCCAAAAAAAATAGGCTTCATACAGGGACGCTTTATCCTAGATAATATCATCATAGTTTGTGAAGGCATGGAATGGGCCCAAAAATATCACCAGACCACTATGTTTATCAAGATTGACTTTGAGAAAGCCTATGATTGGATTGAATGGCCTTTCATCCTCGCCATGCTTCAATCCCTTGGCTTTGGCCCCATCTTTATACAATATGTCAATATGCTCTTTGCAAATGCCTCTTCTCAAATATCTATCAATGGCCTTGGCTCAGAGCCCTTTGGGCTATTCTGATCTATCAGATAGGGCTGTCCTCTAGCCCTTGCATTTTATGTGCTGGTGGCTGTAGGCCTTGGTTATCTCTTAGCCCATGCCAAAACTCAAGGTCTTGTTCGTGGATTTTCACTACATGCTAAGCCCAACTCTCAACTCCTCAATGGGCATTTTGCGAATGATTCATTCCTTACACTTATCAAGGACGAGAGTAAAATTCACAATGCCATGTAATCCTTGGATACTTTCTGTCTAACTTCTGGTTCCTCCATTCAATGGTGAAAAACTCAATTCTATAGGAAATCCTTGCTTGCTGCGCTGGACTGGCTTGCCACATTTTTTTGGAAAATTCTGCAGCATTGTGAGATCTTGAAATTCCTTAGTATTCCTTTTGCTTTTCAAGCCCCCCCGGCTGATCTATGACATTATGTCATTCAACGGGTGGTGAAAAAACTGGAATACTGACTCACTAGACCTTTGTCTTTAGCTAGAAAATTCTAAATTTGTTCCAAAGTTCTTGTGGCCACCCATGTTTACTACTCGTCTTGTTGGGTGCCTTCCAAAGCCTCCATCCAAAAGCTGGAAAATCTTCTCAAAGCTTTCTTATGGGCTAATGCGTCTACCAGGAAAGGTTTTCATCATGTCGCTTGGGATATATGTTGCTTACCTCACAATTTTGGAGGCCTTGGGCTTATTCACATTCAGCACCAAGGGCAAGCTCTCTATGCCAAGTGGATTATCAGAAGCATCACTTGCCAGGAAGCTTAGAAAGTTCTCATATGACATGGCATTTCAGAAGGCTCTCTTTATGGCCACCCTGCATGAAAAGGTTTAGGGTTTGTCAATTTGCTCATCACTCTTGTGCCTGTCAAAATCATGGGCACCTTTGTGCATAAAATTATCTGGAAAGCATGGGAGTGTGCCAAACCCTAAATTTTATGGAAAGGGGATGGCTTTCGCAATGGGCTATCTCTCAACCAGCAATCTCTTTGGTGGTCGGTGATTTTTCAATCCCAAGATCAATGCCTTATAGAGGTCCCAGGAATTTCTGTGCTCAAATTCTTCAAACGCGGTATTCATACCATTGAGGATTTTTCTACAAGAACAAGCAATCCTGGTTTGCTTGGCCAGAGTTTAAAACTTTGTTTCAGCTCTCCAACCAGGATCAAGATACTTTCAATACAGTGATCAACTCAGTTCCTGATCACATGCTACATAAGATTGTTGTGTACTCCTCTTGCCCTTGGTGGATAGACTGGAAGTGGTATGCTAATACTCTTTTCTATAAATATAAAGCCAACAAAGGCTATCAGTGGCTCTCACCCCATTTGCCCATGGTGGACAAGCTTAATACTCGCTAGGGAATTCACGCCACCCCATCTTCCTGGGGTAGACGGTTTGAGACTGTTTGGACTATATGTGTGGAGCCCAAAATTGCTCATTTTCTTTGGTGTATTCTTCACCAAGACCTTCCTATCGGGGCCCATTTTGTTTAAATTGGGATTCCAGCTCCCAAATGCCCCTTCAGTGGGCATCTAGAAATGATTATGCATGTTTTTTGGTTATGTCCCAAAGCTCAAACTACCTAGAACTGGATCCATACTTTTTTCTTTCCCTCCCAGCCCCACTGTTTCACTTGGCAACATATCCTCTTGGGAGACAATCCCAAACTTCTACCTATGTTCACCCAAATTTAGCATGTTTTCAGAGGGGAGATTTTATTTTGGATATGGAAAGAAAGGAATGATTTTTTCTTTGCTAATTTTACAGTTGATCAATCCTTCTCAATTTATAATAAATCTATGGTGATCTCCAATGTGCTTCTACATATTCAAGTTCAAGAGAATAAGGTGGCACTGAAGGTGGACCACCTCCAGAATTTGTTGCGTCATTAGGGGGAAGCCCCATACAAGGTTTTTTGGGTGCCTCCTTCTCCCACCAGACACTCCTCACCTTCTACTTGTGGCAGACGATGCAGCATATCCCAACGCCAGGTTTTCAGTCACTCCCCCACCGTTCTCCTGGACAGAGCCACCAACATAGTCATTCACCTGGGTGCCATCGTGGTCAGGGGCTCACCACTACATTCCTGGGCTCGCCAGCATGGCTGGGGCTCACCACCTCGACAACTTGGGTGGGGTTCTCCACCTCATTCGTCGGCTCACTAGCAAGGTTGAGGCTCTCCCTCTGTAATTTCTCAACAGACCACTTGACATCTACCGCCACCCTTGCCCTCTGCTGGCAAATTCCCCTGGCTCATCTTAGCCATTCCTACACGTGGTTTTGGGGCGTGCTCTCATACCGCCAACTTTTTTGTTGAAATATATCTTGTATCTTATTGCATTAATATAATATAAGATTTTTTTCATCAAAAAAAATTGATGATATACTTCATATTTACATGTTGAGAGTTGATGCTCCTGCATCAACTATGCACATGACCCAAAATATACAAGAGGTGAACCCAGCATTCAAGATTGTTACGAGGATAAAATATGTACATGGTTTTATGGGTTGCCTTATTTTTATATTACCTATGTTATGTAAGATTTGGGGGATACGTTTTAGCAGTATTATTACAAATCAGCATCTCCACGAATCATTATGTACAAAAAAAAATTAGTCAAGTAGCGGTCATCAAAGAATGTAGCCTAAGGATAAGTATTATATTGTTTCTCTAGCGCCCAAGAAGACTTGATGGCATCAAGTTTTGTTCTTGTAGCTGCACCACACATCGGCTCATTTGCGATACACCACGGTCGATACTTCACACTAAACCTTGATTGAAAGCTAGTTTTTGCTATAGCAGAAGTTACACATTGTGATAGACTATCTAAAATAAATCATTATGTGATTTATGGAACTGTTAATTTTTCTGTACATGTAATAAGGACTATCTATAGTTCTTTCTTCTTTGTCCCTTAAACTCTCTTTCCCATTGCCTGATGCTAAGCATACTTCTAAACTAGCAACAAAATGAATCTTCTTTTAATGAAGTTAGTAACAATTTGCAGTTACCAACCTGAAGAAAAATGCCCATTTTATAGAATCCAAACTTGATGGAGAAACAAGAGGTTTTTGCATGGCTTGATGTTTGCAGCTTGAATTTTATGTGAGGTTTTGTGTTGTTAAAATCATGGTTACTATGAAAATCCAGTACAGGAACACATACCACGTTCATGTCCCTCTCCTCACAGCCACATTTTCTGGTGACTACATTTATATATAATGTAGCTGTAGCCTTTTTCATTTACTCACATATTCTGATTTGAATGGTGTCTTTGTCCCCTCGTACCACATGCCTCCAGGAAATTATGGTTAAAAGATTTTATAATATTTGGAATAACCGTGTCCATGTAGATTCGAATAATGAAATGTGACGTTCATCATCTTCACAAAATCATGCGAATATTATCAGCTGCAGATTTAGGGATCATTCATGTTAGCAAAAACATGTACATCGTAGTTAATTCAAAAAAAGACTCCCAGCAAGTCAACTTTTGTACAATAAGACATATATCAAGAGTCTGAGCTCCTCCTGACGCATAGTGATGGCTTTTTGGTCATAAATCTGTGTTCCATGCCATGACCCGTAACCACCTCTACTATAAAAATGATTACATACTAATAAAATTACCCTACAAAGTTCTTTAGTTTCATTTCCATTTTTAAAAATACCTACAAATTCTATAGTTTCATTCCCATTTTTAAAAAATAATTCATTCTTGTTAAGTTACAAATGTTTCACAGATGTAATGCAAATTATAAAACAGAAAAAACCAAATCATAATTGGTTTTCTCGGAATTGTGTTCAGAGCAGTAAAGGTACACGTGTACTAGGTACTTTTGAAAATTTAGATCCACATTCCAAATCAGGGCTTCCCTCTTATGTTGGGTTTGCTCTTGAGGAGTTCAATTACATGTCAGAATGCTTGCCACATTTTAGATGTTATTTTTCTCCCACTTCGTAGAACTTGAGTAGTTCCCTGTTGAAATTATGGTGTCTTATGAAAATACTCTGTTTTCCAGTCTAGAGTGTTTACTGGTTTAATTAGTAGAGAGGTGGTTAAATTGATCGTAGCCCTACTCTTGATTTGTCTTAGTGAAGTAGAATTAAACTTATTCATCATCTTACAATAACTAGTGATCATAGCATACTGTTGCAATATGCACTTATACAAATGAGATCCGAACTGCAGTATATACAGTCGGATTTTATGTGTTAATTGTGAGCTGTATATTTCAACAATTTTTAGTCACTAGAGTGCCACTATAGTTAGGTATAATTTCCCAGCCTTAAGGAGGACTTGCCTCAGAGTCAATAAGTATCTTATGGTAGTGACATGCCATTTCTATATTGTTGTTTAAAGCATCTAGGTTGCACGTAGCAACAATATTTTGCAAGCAAAATCCATGGTGTACTGTCTTTTTCCTGAGCTGTCTTCTGAGGTTGTCAATTTTGACAGAGACGATTTTGCACCATGTGGCATGTTGACTTAGACTATGGAAATGTTTATAAGAAGTCTGGATATGTACCTATGTTTAAGGTTGTATTGAATGTTTTGTTTTTAGATTAGCAAACGAGTGTCGCAATCTTGATGAGAAAATAGGACTCGGACACAATATGGAAGTGAAAGTTTGATCTCTGATATTATTTCCTCTATTGATTTTGTAGAAATATAGAGAAATGATTGGCTTAGAAAAAACATACTCCAAAATTTGAGGATTACTCAAAATGTCATTACATTAACTGTTTGAAAAAGCATATAATTTATTTTCTGCTTGCAAACTCAAATAACAGACACGCAGTCTCTACACCTATCTTGATTCTAAACTTCATGGCAATCTTCTTGCAAGCTGCAATCATTCACTTCTAGCTTGCAAGCTCTTCTCAATGTGCCAACTTCGCTCTTCTATTGAAGATGTGGAGTCTAACTGCTAGTTGAAGTGGCAATTTGTTTTTTCCTTGATTTTGGGAGGAATGCATGGTCATGGATAAAAATAGTATTGTCTTATTAATAGACCGGAGTTATTATTTTTATGTTTATCTTATTTATATGCATTTCTTATTTATAAACATGTTATATTTAGGTTGCTTGTGGTTGAAGCAAATGTTTACAAAGAGGTGAACAATTTATATATATATGTGCATGGACTTACTCTTTGTAATATCAAAAAGAGAGAGAATTGTATTGTATTCCTTAGGACTGAATAAAGGAGAAGGCTGGTTTGTTTTTGGTGGATGTAGCACACATTGGGTGAACCACGTTAAATCTTGGGTTTATCTTGTGATTGCATGTTTCTTTTATTTCTGTTTTAATTCTATTTTATTGCTCATCTGTGTTTCGATCCTAACAACTGGTATCAGAGCAAGATTTTGTTTTCGCAGAAAAAGCTCATAGGAGGGTTTCTTATTTGAGTGGGAGCAATGGCAGAAGATAGCAAGTTCAAAGTTGAGAAGTTTAACTGCTAGAACTTTCAGCTATGGAAGATGCAAGTGGAGGACTACCTATATCAGAAGGATCTTTATCTACCATTGAAAGGGAAAGATTTGAAGCCATCAGCTATGAAAGATGAAGAATGGGATATTCTTGATCAGAAGACATTGGGAACAATACGGTTGTGCTTGGAAGCTACGGTAGCTTTTAATATTTCTACAGAAAAGACAACGGTAGATCTAATGGAAAAATTGGGTAAATTATATGAAAAATCATCAGCCTCCAATAAGGTATATCTCATGAAAAGTTTGTTTAATATGAAGATGTCAGATTGTGATTCAGTAACTGATCATTTAAATGAATTCAACACTATTACTAATCAATTAAGCTCTATAGGAGTAAGTTTTAATGATGAAGTTAGGGCTCTTTTGATTTTGTGCTCATTGCCTGAAAGTTGGAATACTTTGGTTATGGATGTGAGTAATTTTGTTTCTTGTTCAAACACTTTAAAGTTTGATGATGTTATTGGTGTGATTCTTAGTGAAGAGATGAGAAGAAAAAGCACAGGTGAGTCATCTGGTAATTATTTGAGTGTAGAGAATAGGGGAAGATAGAAGGAAAAAGCAAAAGGTCCTGGAAACCGTGGAAAGTCTAAGAAGGGCCGATCTAAATCTAGAAGCAAGATGGTATGCTGGAATTGTGGAAAAGCAGGACATGCAAAGAAAGATTGTTGGTTTTTAAAATTAGGGAAAGATCAACAAGAAGGGAACAAAGAGGCAAACGTAGCAGGTGATGTGTTACAAGATGCTCTTATTCATTCTTTAGATAATAAATCAGAATCTTAGGTTTTAGATTTTGGTGCTTCATTTCATACAAATCTTCATAGACAGTATTTTCAAGATTACATTCAAGGGAATTTTGGGCAGGTATATCTTGGTGATGAAGAGCCATGTAACATTGTTGGAAAAGGAAATGTTCATGTTAAATTACATAATGGTAACACTTGGGTGTTGAAGAATGTTGGACATGTTACTAGCTTGAGGAGGAATCTAATTTCTGCAGGGCAATTAGGAGATGAGTGTTGTATGCTTATATTTACAGCAAATTCTTGGAAAGTTACCAAGCATTCTCTTGTGGCAGCAAGAGGTAAGAAAGTAAGTACTTTGTATTTAACCACTATTAGTACCGATCCATCTTCTATTTTAGCTACTACAGGTATAGACACAACTCTATGGCATCATAGACTTGGCCATATGAGTGAGAAGGGGATGAATATTTTACATTCACATGAAAAGTTGTCAGATTTAAAAAACATAGACTTGGACTTTTGTGAGCATTGTGTGTATGGGAAACAAAAGCGTGTGAGATTTCGCAAGGTTAGATCAACCAAGGAGTACAAGTTAGAGCTTGTTCATATGGATGTGTGGGGGCCGACTCAGGTATCTTCTCTTGGTGGTTCACAATATTATGTTACTTTTATTGATGATGCTACTAGGAAGGTTTGGGTTTATTGTATAAAGAAGAAATCTGATGTATTTAATACTTTCAAGAAGTGGAAAGCTTTGGTTGAGAATGAAACATGTTTGAAGTTGAAGTGTCTCATATCAGATAATGGTGGAGAGTACTGCAGCAATGAATTTAATAACTATTTTTCACATAATGGAATCCATAGGGTGAAGACAGTTCCTAGAACACCACAGCAGAATGGTGTGTCAGAAAGAATGAACATGACTATCATGGAGCGTGCAAGGAGCATGAGATTACATGTTTTATTTCCCTCATAGCTTTGGGTGGATGCTATAGATACTGATGTTTACTTGATAAAAAGAGGACCTTCAAGTGCTTTGGAAGGTGGAGTACCCGAGGAGTCTTGGACTGGTAAGGAGGTAAACTATTATTTTTTGAAAGTTTTTGGTTGTGAAGCATTTGTGCACATTGATAAAGAGAATAGAACCAAGCTAGAAGCTAAATCAAATAAATGTACTTTTATTGTGTATGACACTGATGATTTTGGATTCTGGTTGTGGATTTTGGATGAGAAGAAAATCATTAGGAGTAGGGATGTTATTTTCAATGAAAGGGTTATGTACAGGGAACAACTACAGGATAAGAAGTTGGAAAAGTCTGAGTATGTAACACTTGATGAGATAAAGATAGAGAAGTGCTCAAAGGGAAAGAAAATCAACAAGTTGGCATCAATCCTGGCACAGTTGATGTTGATTCTGTAGATCAAAATCAACAAGAATAACAAGAGCCTCAAAATCTAGAAAATCTTGTGAGACGTTCTACAAGGGTAAGTAAATCTTCTACACGATTATCTTCGTATGACCTTTACTATTGTTTATCGACAGATGGTGGAGAGCCAGAAATTTTTGAAGAAGAAATGCATGTAGAAACATGGAAAAAGTGGGAGGAGGGTATGGATGAGGAGATAGACTCCTTGGATCATAACCAAACTTGGGATTTGGTTCAGTTGCCTGCAAGAAAAAGAGCATTGCAAAACAAGTGGGTTTATAGCTTGAAGGAAGAAGAAGGTACAAAAAGAGGTATAAGGCAAGACTTGTTGTGAAGGGATTTGCACAGGAAAAAGGTGACTTTGATAAAAATTTCTCCTGTTGTTAAAATGACTTCCATTAGAACTGTTTTAAGTTTGGTAGCTATGGAAAATTTACATCTTGAACAATAATATGTAAAGACTATTTTTCTTCATGATGATTTGGGGGAAGAAATATATACAGAGCATCCACAGGGATATAAAGTCAGGGGGAAGGAGAATTTGGTGTGCAGATTGAAGAAGAGCTTGTATGGCCTTAAGCAAGCTCCAAGGCAGTGGTATTTGAGATTTGACAGGTTCATGATAGAACAAGGTTACTCTAGATGTCATTCTGATCACTATGTTTATTTTAAAAGACTAAATAATAACACCTATATTATATTGTTATTGTATGTGGATGACATGCTTGTGGTAGGGTCAAACATGCAGGATATAAATGAGCTAAAGAGAAAATTAGCAAATACATTTTCCATGAAGGATTTAGGTGCAACAAAGAAAATTCTTGGCATGAGAATCAATAGAGACAAGAAGAGTAAAATATTGACTTTGTCTCAAGAAGAGTATGTGAACAAGGTGTTGGACAAGTTTAGGATGCAGGATGCAAAACTAGTAAGTACACCATTGGCAGTGCACTTCAAGTTGAGTAAAGAACAGTGTCCTGAAACACATGAAGAGATTGAATATATGTCTAGAGTTCCATATGCTTCAGTAGTTGGAATTTTGATGTATGTTATGGTATACACAAGACCAGACATTGCCCATGCAGTGGGAGTTATCATCAGATACATGATTAATCTAGGTAAGGAGCCCTAGAATGCAGTCCAATGGATTCTAAGATACTTGAGAGGGACTAGTAACAGGGAGTTGTGCTATGGAGGGTCAGAGGTTTCTTTACATAGATATGTTGATGCAGACATGGCTGAAGATTTGGATGGTAGGAGGAGCACCACAAGTTATGTATTCACTATTGGTGGCATGACAATTAGTTGGATTTCTAAACTGCAAAAGATTGTTGCCTTGTCTACTACAGAGGCAGAGTATGTTGCTACTACAAAATCAAGCAAGAAGATGATATGGATGCAACGGTTCATAGAAGATTTGGGAAAGAAGCAGGAGGATTACTGGTTATTCAGCGATAGCCAAAGTTTAGTTCATCTTGCCAAGAACTCAACATTCCATTTGAGAACCAAACATATACAACTCAGGTATCACTTCACTAGATCAGTTTTGGAGGATGGACAACTGAAGGTGGAGAAGATCCATACAAGTTAGAATCCTGCTGATATGTTGACAAAGGTGGTGACAAAAGAGAATTTGGAATGTTGTTCGGCTTCGATAAGTCTTCAAGATTGATCTTGAAGAAGAGAAACAAGTTAGAGAAGAGTTTGAGGATGAGTTGTAACAGTGGGTTGCAGTAGTTGGTCTCCAAGTGGGAGACTGTTGAAGATATGAAGTCTAACTACTAGTTGAAGTGGCAGTTTGCTTTTTCCTTGATTTTTAGAGGAATGCATGGCCATGGATAAAAATAGCGTTGTCTTATTAATTGATGGGAGTTGTTATTTTTATGTTTATCTTATTTATATGCATGCTATATTTAGGTTGCTTGTGGTTGAAGAAAATTTTTACAAAGAGGTGCATAAGTTTTATATATATATATATATGTGCATGGATTTACTCTTTGTAATATGAAAAAGAGAGAGAATTGTATTGTATTCCTCAGGACTGAATAAATGAGAAGGTTGACTTATTTCTGGTGGATGTAGCCCACATTGGGTAAACCACGTTAAATCTTGGGTTTATCTTGTGATTGCATGCTTCTTTTATTTCTGTTTTAATTCCGTTTAATTACTCATCTGTGTTTCGATCCTGACATCTTCTAAATTCTAAATCCCCATCTCTAATTCAGATGAAATGTAAATATGCTCATATTCTTTTCCATTCCTATAGGGGAAGAATAATTAAATAGATAGATGAAATGATTCACCTTCCAACAGTCATACAATCTCAAGCATTGAATGAGACGTAAGATATGTCACTCAAAATGAATGAACGGAGCTACATATCAATATTTGGCATCCTAAAATGTGTCCACATATCAACATGTGGCATATATTATGCCTCTGCATCTAGAAATTAACTTTCCAAAGTGTTCATGAAATGGCTCCTATGAAAGGTTAATGGCCGATAATACATGGCAGGATCATCATCATGACATGTTTTTGGACTATCACACTCAGGCATTCAACATTATTTCTTTGAAATTCCACAACATAGTCAATCTCTTGGGCACATGATATCCTACTACT
The DNA here is from genome assembly GCA_019776745.2 of Taxus chinensis. Lineage (NCBI taxonomy): Eukaryota > Viridiplantae > Streptophyta > Pinopsida > Cupressales > Taxaceae > Taxus > Taxus chinensis. Next base: position 250,746,556 of record CM034155.1, on the reverse strand, counting down.
TGGACTATAATTTGAGATCTGCATAATTGTAGTTGGTGATAGACCATCAATGTACCTCAATATGGTGTCTTTTAGAGAAACCATATGTACATTTGCTGGCTCCATTGTTTTCCTCTCAGAAATTTATTTGTGAAATAAAAATACAGCACTTAATTTTGACTCCATATAAAAAATTCATGGTCACTGTAAGATTTTCTTGTCATGAGACCACACTGTCAGCTTCAATAGGATGTTACTAACAGTAGACCATGCGCCATGAGGATTTTGATTGAGATGTTGTATTCACCTTGAAGAATCTTATGCGATATCAAAACAAAATGACACTCAATTTCAAGTCCATATGACAATGTCATGAACTCTACGATTCTCAGGTATTCGATTAGCTATCTCCATCACAAGATCAAAAAGTGATCTTAAACATGGTCATCTCAAGATGATTTGAGAAAATGGTCATTTTCTCAAAATTCAAAAAGATGGTCATTCAAACCAAGTCTCCTTCATGAGACAATAGAATGGTCTCGAAACGCCCTATTAAGTTATTTTCTAGTGATGCCTCTGCATCAACCTCCATCATGGCAGATCAATGGATTCATCTAAGATATTATTTAATCTGAGTTCACTGAGAGAATTGTGCTCCTAGAGCACTGTCATAATATGATCCCAATTATTGTTTTAGATTATGCCAATAAAACCCTTTCTTTCCAGATATCATTCATGCAGATTAGCATTATACAAAGCAGAACGAGAAAATGGCAGGCCTTGGGCAGACCATATCTTAAGCTCTACATGTATAATGAAAGAGTTTTGTGTCTTCCTTCTGTAAGATATTGTCTATATGATTTAATTTTCACATTCCTTGTGTTAATGTTTGTCTTTTACTTCCTAACATCAACCTTTTTCTTGCAAAAAATAAAAATAAATAAAAAATAATAATTTGTAGTTTTGTTTAAGAAAGTTCATTGAGAAGTTAAGAATTTCAAATTTCACCTTCATTTGTTTGCACCCCATGCTTATCGATTACCATAGCGTGACCATGGAAGACAAAATGTTCGTCTTCTCTGCTCCATTTCTCCCATGTCCCATTGTTGTCCCATAAAAATCAATTTCAGCCATGTATATTTTCCAGTTAGAAACAACAATGATAAATAAAAAAGGCCACCCTCTTCAAAATATTTAATTGAAAGAGAGAATCATGTGGAGGTAAATGAATTGAGAAGCATGGAAAGAAAAGGGTTTAAGCATTTTCAAAAACAATTGTTTTTGCAGCCATATTGCACACATCTTTTTTTAGCTTAAAAAGATATCATCAAATTTAAATTCAATGCTCTCTATAGTGCCTTACTTGTTATCAAAGAAAATGTTATATTCAATTAATCAATACATGACAAGACAGTTTAGTATACATTTGGTTTTTTTTTCTCTTGTAGTGGGAAAATGGAGGATTGCTTTATGTTTCTATTGTTCCTAAAATAAGAAAGACCTTTAACAATGGACATAATTCCTCTTCTATTCCTTTAACTAAGAAAAGTAGAAAGATTTGCTGACTTTTGCAGGATAGGAGATTAATCGATCTTCTGTAATTTAGTTTATCATGTTAATCTTCTCTTTCAAGCAAAATAAAAATTAATAGGGACAACAATGAGATTGTAAATAATGAGATTACCTCATGGCTATGGTGATAGGTTTATTTTTGTTGTCTACATGGATAAGTAGAATTCTAACTTGTCTGGCTACCTCAGCTAGTGTATATGGTCTTTACTCTCACAGCTACCGTCACTCTTTCTATCGACTGAATAAAATCAGCATCTTTTCAAATAAGCCAATGCTTCAAATTTGAAATGATTCACATTAGCATAATAACAAAATGCCAGCACACATAAAGGGTGAGGGGCAAGCTGTGGGGAACAAGTAGTCTCACACTATATGCTCAGGTTCCATTGTTGATGGCTCTTTTATACATTGTGATACTCACAGGGCAAGTGGCGGTAGGACTAGAGTGCAACCATATAAAGGACCCAAACCCACCCTCATGTCTCTAATGTTGTCTTTAACATGTAAAACCCAAAGGGTTTGGGGCAAGCAATGGGGAATCATGAATTTCATATTGTAAGCCCAAGTTCCATTCACACGAGCTCTTGGGTACCTTTTAGTAATCATGGGACACCTAGATATAAGGGTCTAACTTATGGCAACATATAAACCTAAACCAACTCCTATGTGTTGCCATGAGAGCACTAGGAAGTAAGGGTTAATTGTAGTTTGTAATAATATTAAGTATCCAAGCCCACCCTCACATTCTCTATAAACTCTACCATAACATTCATTTTTTAATTCAATATTTACCATATGGAATGAGTTCAACTGGTAGAAGTAATAAGGGGCTTGCAAAATGAAGCTACAAGTTCAAATTGCTAGTGCGACTAAAGCATCAGTCAGGTTTATCATGCTTTTGTAAATTCCACAACTTGAGTTTATCCCTAACTAGAACTAGATCTTCAGGCCATTGATAGAGAGTAAAAATTTAGCACAACTCCTTTTTTTAATCTAAACTAAGATGCTGCTAAAAAGGATTGATTCACAGAGTTCTTGCAGGAAAATGAACATTATCAGAAATCTGAAATTTTAACTGAGATTTATACAGGATTTCCAGAGCTTCTGTATATGTAAAACCGAATAATTGAAGCACAAAAAAGCATAAGCTGTAATTGAATACCTATGTGTTCCTATTGTGAATAACATTCAACTCATTCAAGAAATAAAAAATGAAACCCCTTTCAAGTTGCATTGACCCAAAAGCATTACTGAATTCATAGAGGTTCCTTGATCAAAGCAAAGACTATCTATGCTCTTGAATTAATATCTATCATCAAACACAATAAATGGCTCAAACTGTAATTTTATTTTGTTGTTGTTTATTTATCTTTGTTCCATTTCAAACAAAAATATGTAGAAGCTAGTTGAAGTGGATAGTTTAGGTGGTAAAAATATGAGTTGTTTAAAATGGAGTCTTCCGCGTGAATCTAAGAAGAAAGGATAAAGTGGTAACACTGGGTAAAAAGATACGTTTAATTCGTTTCATATGTTGTATCCCAATTGACGAGGATGTTATGTTATTAGAGCCATTCAATGTAGAGCAATATATTATCCTCATCAATTACTAAAGTTAAACTGTTAAAACAGGAACCATTACCAACATGGTAATTCTTAGATCTTTTATCTTCCTAAGAGCTTGCAGAAAAAAACAACATGTTCTTATCCTACAAGTTGCTACACAAACGTTATGTTCTTGCTCAAACTACTCTGTACAAAACTCAAAACAAGATAATGGATGCTAAATAAAATTTAAGATGGTTGAACCCTTTTTCCTATAGTCACAATAAAACCATTCAAACTGAGGCAAACTATAGGAGCAAAGAGGCCCCTAAGATTGGAACAAAGACTTCAAAAAACAATAAATTGTAGAAAGAAATGAACTTCAAAATGTGCAGTGAAAGACCTCCGTAATATAATGTTAGCAAAGTAGCAATTTTCATACGGAGAATATTAAACAGTGGACCTCAAATATGACAAAAAGGTCAATCCAAAAATACCGTAAATTGTATATTTAAAAATATGACAACTTTTAATAATTATAATAACAAATAGGCATAAAATTCCAAATTCTTAAAGTCAAAAATAGTTATGACATAAACCTAAAACATGTATATGTTAACTGAAATTATGAAAATAACATATTATATGTCTGTAACTTCATAAAAATCATTTGCAATGTTTAAATTTGGAGTAAAAATTTGAAAATGCCATGTAGATAGTCAACCCTTAGTAGTATCATTCACTAAATATTCACCATCTGACAACTCTTCTTCACCACTACTTACATCTCCATAGCATTTTACACCATAGTTCAAATTTCCATTCAGATTCAAAGAACTACTAATGCAGGTGCAGGAGTATCGGTTTACAATATTAGCACTTAGCACTTGCGAGTTGCTATGGACAAAAACTAGATCTGATATTCCCGAGTCTATAATATGTTCCTTCACTTCGAATGAATGAGTTCAAATATACTCCAATTCTTTTCACAACTAGATACACTGCACACTAAACTTAGAACACAAATAGCAAGTGTTTGTAACTCTGGAGTTGAACTGCCATAGGATTCCTACCATTGCAAATTGTGATACTCAGATTAGTTCTGTTCTCTCTTTCCTTTTGTTGAGAGAAGAGGAGGCCAGTCTCATCCCTTTATGCATTTTTTTTAACATTCAACTTGCGTTGTGTGTCATGATCTAAGCTCATTCTATCCGCGCATTGATACAAGCCATCCATAGTCTCCTCATCACTTCCATGCTTCATCTCAAACAAGCAATGATTCAAGTAACATGTTGCTGAATGTAAAGGATAGTGCATCATATATCACCTCTCATCTATCATATCCCTTAAATAGTTACATTGTGACTTACAATCATCTCCACCAAAGGATTGTATGATTGCCTTTTTTGTTGTGTCCATTGCCTCAATAATATCTCCCGTGAAAGGAATGTCACCAACGATTCGAAGAACTTTTACAATAGGCTCAAATAATGTGTTGGCCTTTATTGCTACCTCCCAAAATTGCTCCCCTAGAATTATAGCTGCAATTTCTGTCTTTTTGGATAGGTGAAAGTTTACAATTTACCTGGTGTCCCCAGATTTCACCCTGAAATCTGAGACTACCCCATGTTGAAAAATTCCGCACTTTTAAAATAACGGGTCATTTTGTGTTTTTATTGCTAAAAGATACATGTATTGCGTTAAGATATTGTTGAAACTCGTTTTATCATTTCACCAAGTTTTGTCTACGGGAAATTTTTATTTAATTATTTAAAGCCTCGTTTGAAGTAAATTGTGCTCAGATTTAACCCTGTTGAGGTTTTGCATGTCAGTATTCACATATACCAGTAGGTTTGTCACCAGGAATGAATTCTGGGATTTTTCTGTGACTTCTGGCAACGTTTTTCATTTTTTTATTTTTCTTGCATTTTTCTCTGTGAAATTCCCCTAGGTCAATTCCTTCCCTAGTATAATCTTTTTTATTGCCTGGAGCATCTGGGGATCATCTATGGCTGCCATGCCAGAAGGAATCAGCCTCAGGAATTCATCTTCTCTTTAAAAAGCCGAAGTCATGCACAAAAAAACCTCTCTTAGGCAAGTCACATTTTTAGGAATGGATGGATTTAAGCTGCAGTGGGATTTTTGGTTGCAGCAGGCAGGTGGGAATTTTGTACCTGCCTTGTAGGGTACCTTTTCCCATGAAGGAAAAGTCACTTAAGTTGTAGTGGGAAAATTAGAGGCAGCAAGCAGGTGGGAATTTCTTACCTGCCTTGCAGGGTGAAAATTCACATTATAAAATAAAGAAAAATCACTTAAGGCACTGATGGGAATTTCTTACCTGTCTTGCTGAGTAAAAATTCTCATTATAGAAGTAAAAAAAATTAAGTGAAAGAAGAGATTTTTGGAGCTGCAGTGCAGGGTGAAAATTCCCATCAGAAGTTAGCCTCTTATTTTTATAAATCAGCCATGCTAAAAAGTGTGACCCATTTGGTGATTAAACAATGATATTAATGGTATTTATTAATAGTTTTTCTACTTAATTTTGACACCATGGATAAATAGAAATTCAATGCATGAAGGAAAGCTAAAGAGAACTAAAGGAAACATGCTAAAAATAAATTAAATAAATTTATTTAATGGCAGCCAGAAGCATGCAAAATTAGGCGTCCAAGTTGGATGAATAAACATGATTGTTTATTAATTAAATTGCCAGGAGTAAGAAGGGTTATTATTAAAAATAATAAGTTGAGGGTTATATAAGCACAAGCTTCCATAATGAAGAAACAATTAATTATTTTTGCTATGGATTGCAGCCCAGACAGTTTTGGCGCCAAGGGAAGGAGGTTTTTGCATCAAAGAAGTGTTTTTCATTGCCAGGGAGATTTAAGGTTTGGAATGGCTTGATTCTTGCTATGATAATTATTTTCATGTTGGTATAGGTGCCCAGGTGAAGTTAAAAATATTTATGCTTTCTTTGCATGCAAGCAAAGCCTCAAATTTTAGGGCAGCGGGCTTTATATGCAGATTTTTGTGATAAAAATCAAGTGATCATGCCCTGGATTCTGTCTTTGTCTTAATTAATTACAGGTATTCATTACAAGGGCTTATATAAGTGAAAAGGATCTCAAATCAATGTCAGATACATTAAATATATCTTCCAAATCTGAAGAAATTCCTAGATCTGCACAAATTGATCCAATTGCAAGGGATTCCGATAGAATTAAAAAAAAAAGAGCTCAAACAAAGATTGCTCCGGCCATGACTAAGCAGGTTAAAAGAGAAGGATCATCGGAATCATGCATTGCTTCCAGATTTATTGATATTGGTGATATGAATCCAGGTCCCGAATCCCTCATCGATTTGATTGACAGATCCAGATCTCATAATTGCAAAGGCTTCCGACAACAGTTCATCCTCTTGCTTCTAACGCACCCCGTGTAGAAGTCAGTGCATAGAAAATTCCTTCTAGGATCTTGTGCATGTGCTCTCAATCTTCCAGTCGAAGCCTTCATCAAATTTACTTGTACTTTCCTTCACCCGGAGTGCTTTCCAAAATTTTTAATTGCTCATATGCAATTAAAAATAAAAGGTGACGAGTTTTTCTAAATTATTTACAGCAAACATTGTACTGATGTATGTACTAGAGAAGAACTGCAAAAGCTTCAAGGATAAGAGGGAAGACAAGCAAGCAAATCACAGTCAACTACTTCCAGATTTAGTTTGGTGAGAATCAAAGGCAAAAAATTCAATTGCATGCAGAATATGGAAAAAAGAACAAAACTGGAAGTATTGCAGCTTTCTTCTAATTTCTTTTACTTTTTCTTCTTCTTTTCTCCGACAAAGTAATTGAGCGATCAATTAAATTATACAACTTAAGTGATTAGTTTAAAAACCATTACTTGAAGAAGTCAATTACTTGGAGATAGGTGGCAGACATGTAGAATAGAAGGTTTTACTTTTAGTTATAAATCATGCATGTCATACAAAGAGGAATTCTAGGAACGATATTGTCAGTTTTTTCCTTTCCGACTTCCACATGTGTTAGTTCAGTTATGGTTTCCTATTTGTAGTTTCCCCTCCACACACTATAAATGAAGGAAGAACCTATGGGTAATTGAGGAGAATTTGTAAGCAGCATTCTTGTGTTCTAGACTTTGTGCTGAAACCCCTTATAGCTATTTGAAAGCAAAGGAATAGAAACGAGCATATTTTCGGAGAACTTTGTGTCAATGATGCATTTTGTTTCTAACTTTATGTCTTAGATCTATTCATAAACTTTGTGTTATTCTAGATCTAGATCTGAGAGTTTCCTTTGCTTATAATTCTAGGTGTTAATATCTATCTGTTTTACCTATGTGCATGTGATCAACTCTATGGTCTATTGGTTGGGTTGCACATCTTCCCTCTTTCCTTCCTATTTTATATTATTTTCCTCTTCTTTAGATATTTCCTTTCTTTAACAGTTGCTTACTTATTGCAAAACTATATAGCTATGGTTCATGAGTTGTATAGTTAAAGTAATACCAACAAAAAATACTAGCAAATTTAACTAAAACTTTTTACACGGGAGTCTCACCGGTAAATGAGAGAGATTTATCTCATGACTGCCTAAGTTTTCAGCTGTGCAAAAAATCTAGCCAACATTACCCAATCTCAACCAACCACCACATTTCTTATTGCTTCATCAATTTCTCTTTTCAATGAAAGAAATTGCGTTGTGAATCTTGTGTCCCCTGGCATCAATAATTCTCTCTTACACTCTTTTCTATATTTTCTAAATGTAATTTGGTGGTTTGTAATAAACTTTGTAATCACTTTGCCTTCTTCCACAGCTAATGATACCCAATGTAACTTTCCAAAATCCTCTAAAAGGGGGTCCAAGACATGAGCAACACAAGGAATCCAAAATACAATAGGATATTTTTCCAACATTTTTTTCCCTACTCTGACACAATTTGTAGCATTGTCAGTCACAATTTAAACTACAATTTCCACTCCAACATGTAAAATAGCTTGTTCAAGGACATTAGCAGTATATTCTGAAGTGTTTGTTTCATTGGAAGCATCCACATCCTTTAGAAATACAACTCCAAGAGAACAACAAGAAAAAGTATTGTAAAGAGTTCTACAGCTCTTATCTGACCAACCATCACTAACAATGGTGCATCCAATTTTGCTCCAAGAATCTATAATAGGTTTTAGATCATTTATTATTTCAGCGTTTTCTTTCTTGAGACTCATGTCCGTAAACTCTCATAAAAACAGCTAATATACCCTTTTCCAAATTCTAAAATTGCATGCAACAATCCAGAAAATATATGGAGATCTAGCATGATTGAAAGGTAGTGCATCACCATAAAAATATCTTTCCACTGTCGCATCAACATATAAAAATATCCTTCCACTGCCGTATCAACATATTCCTTAGCCTTTTGTTTCCAAATTTTCTTTAATGTTTGTTTTTGTTTTCCTTGTAGTGAAATTTACGGATGAGACTGAACTAACTCAACTTCAATGTGTATTTTTTGTTTTCTTGCAACACGCTTCACCTTGGATTCAAATTGTTTTAATATTTTTTGTTTTGTATCCTTATCCATACGTAGGCAACTACAAACTTGGTATGCATTTCCATGTAGATTCAACTTCGAATTCCAGTTAAATTATCTTGCATTTTGGATCAACAAAATGTGTAATTTTTTACTTTTTCTATATCATCCATTCCATGTATTTCCATTTAGGTGTTGTAGCCATTTTCATGGCATGTCTACCCTTATTTCCTCCTGATGTAGATCCTGCTTCAAAATTTTATAACAATACATTGAGTAAAAAATGAATAGATTTTTAAAAAAATACAAACTCATTAATGCAAATAAAAAATTTACAATTTCTTTTTTTGATGAAAAACATCTTATATTATATTAATGCAGTAAGATATAAGATAGCTTTCAACAAAAGCGCACCCAAAACAAGCTAGGCCAAGCCTAGGAGAGTACAACAAAACAAAATCATAATCAAGTAACAACAAACATGCCTGAGGCAGGCAGATCCTGATCATCTGACCACCCCAAACTAGGCAGATCTTTGCCAACATCCAGAATCTCCCAGCCAGCAATAAGTTCTTCCTCCAGGTCCACTTCATTTTGAAAATAAAAGTTAACAAAAATTTTGAAAACAAAAGTTTATGAGGTTTGAAATTTTCAGTCTATGTTGTCTTGCTAACATATTGTGAAAACGAGTGGAGTGAAGTTTTGTTGTCTATGGATAGAATTCTGACAACAAGCTCTATATCTATTGTGTTTCTGGATTGTGTTTTTATTTATACTTTTCAAATAATTAACAATGATGAAAACAACCCAGAGATGGGGATGGGACATTGCATGCTCAATTAAATTGTTGCTCGTGCTTCCATTTATTTCACATAGCATTTTGTCAAACAATTGGCAGACAATCTATATAATAGATTTATTTTAGGATTTGTGTCTTGTACCATTTGTGTTTGCACAAAGGAACAATGAAGTCAAAACATTGGTATCTAGATGAAAAGTTGTTGCTGATATATTTTGAGCTTAAAAATCTATCTGAATGGTAATTTTGACAAGTATCTTTGGATGAATTATATCTAGGCGAACACCCTGTTGATAGGAATCAATATTTATATAATAATAGCAAAAATGCTAGCTCATAGGGGATGAATCTTTGGGATAATCTTTCACATATATACATTCCTCATTGTATTAAGTAATTGCAGATGAAAGGAAATGAAAGTATAATCTCTGGGAAATCTAAACAGAGTACCCTCAACCCCAAGTTACTTGAATTTTTTCATTCCATATTAATTATTTGTACAAAACTCTTAAATCAAGATGAGATTTGAGAAACCTTTCTCCTTTTAGATTCTAGCCTCGTCTTATTTATTATTACTTATGTATTGATATTTTTGTTTGAATTATTTCTCCAAAACTTGTCCTATGATTCTCGCAAGGTAAAGCCTGTAGCAATCTATATAATGAGTTGTTTTTCTGATCATCCCACCTTGTTTAGTAAGAAAATCTATGATTAAATCAAACTGATAATTAGTTATTGTCTTCCGAAAGGTTTAACAAGTTGGGATTTAAAAAACTCTACTCTTTAATTATAAATGAAGAAAGTTATAGATCTAAATAATAAGTTTGTAGTTGAATTGATCATTTAAAAATGAAGGGTGAATTGTTTGAGTTATACTATTGAGTTGATTTAAAAAGGATAAAATTTGAATTTTTGTGTTTAGAATTAGAAATCTAGTCACGGGAGGCGGGGATGCCAGGGGGGTTTGGGGGGGATTAGTGCTAGTTAAAATTTAACAAACATTTCCATTTCTTCAATTTGTCAAAAATTAAACTATCTTAATTGTGATATACCCATTCAAGTGTGTGTGTGTGTGTGTGTGTGTGTGTGTGTGTGTGTGTGTGTGTGTGTGTGTGTGTGTGTGAGAGAGAGAGAGAGAGGTAAACACACATGAACGCACGAGGAGACAAGATTTAATGTGGGAAACCCATAAGGGACAAAAACCAACTAACACCAAGAACTAGGCTTAGGACACAAATGTTCAGTAAATGTTACATCATTTCATGGTTGAGATTCAACTCCAAAATTTAACTGAACTATTACTCAGTCTTTGACAAGCTTCAACTTGTTTGGAAGTTTCAACTCCCAAATTTGGTACAACAACAGCTGACCTTTAGTAAGCTTCAACTTACAACGAGGCTTCAACCCCTATAATTTAACCAACTATAACTGACCTTTTGTAAGCTACTACTTACAAGGAAGTTTCAACCCCCTATAATTTAATCAACAACAACTGATCTTATGTAAGCTACTACTTACAAGGAGGCTTCAACCCCCTATATGCTAAGCTGTAACTTAGACATTTTACAAAATTTCTTATCACTTTACTGTGTTGTTTTCCACAACTGATTATGACCACTTTTACAACTCACTTGTCTTATCCTATCCTTTCTTAGTTTGCCATGGCTTCAATACATTCACAATATTCTCACTTGTTCAATGCTAGCACTCAGCGCTCCTCCTTTCAACAACATCACACAACTCTCTTCATTTTACAACAACACTGAGTCGACAACAACATTTACATGCTCAAAAATTGAGCTTAAGTAAACAAGCATGACTCCTAAATATAGCTATTGATGTTTCATGTTTAATAACTCTTCACATGACTCATTCTTCTTACGTACAAGTACATGTAGAGGGACTTTACAAAACTACCTCATAAATTTTTCTTCTTGCATCTGATATCTTCAGTTACACCATCTGACATTCTTCCATGACTTTTGAGCTCCTCCATGAGCTCCTCCACTTCGAATAGGGATGCTTCATGTTTAGAGTTCCAAGACTTTTGAGCTTATTCACCTCGAACCACTTTGAACTCTTAACGATTGTTCCTCACAGAACCTTTTGACTGAGACAAAGTTTCGTCACAAATTTCTCCTTCGTTTCGAGATTAATCAACCTACTTTTTTTTGCAACACTTTAATGACCATTAGAAAAAGTTAAGTTCAAAATTTCAGGCAATTTCATTGGTGCAATCTCGAGATTTGATGAATTTCCCATTCCATGACAAGCATCAATAGTATCTTTGTCCTTTTTCCCTTTTTCTTTGGTCTCATACGTTGGATACATGTCACCATCTGATTTTCTGCGGAGATTGCCAACGTTCGTGTAGTTATCCATGTCACTTCCTCCACGTGTCGCCTTGTGTGCATGTTGACCATTGGACAACATTTTTCCTTTAGAATTTCGTGGACCCAAAAATTTATTAACCTTGGCTCATCACGGGGATTTCATATCCACCTAGAGCCATCTCTAAAAAAATGGTAGAATACTTCCATGTGTCCACCTTCGGTCTTCAGATCATTATCAAGTGGCACCATATGTTTGGTCCACCTGTTTCTGCCTTCCGCTAATGTAGCTTTTGTCTCGGGTGCGAACCATTTGTGAAATCCTATCCAATGATAAAGCTCCACACACTTCACACTTATCTGGCTTTTCTTAACCTCCACTGACCACTATGAGAAGCTAGCCAATAAGGAAGCTCCATGCCCTTCACACTTGTCAGGGTATTATGAGTGCGAAACACAAACCAATCAAAAATCTCCACACAAATTTTGGGTGTCAATCTTTTCTGAGTGCGAAGCTTAAACCAATAGGAAGGCTCAACGCCTTCGTAATGTTAGACTATTATTAATTTGTATCTGACCAATGCAACACATAATCCAATAGGGAAGCTCAACGTACCTTTGCAGATTTTGCAATGTCAATCTTTATATTTTCCATCTCTATGTCAGATCGTGAAAAGCGAGCCAACCAGAAGGCTCCACACATCTTCACATTTCGCGGTGTCAGACCAACTTTATTTTGTCGCAACTTACTTTTTTCCTTCTACTGGGCAGACCCGAGATTTTATTTAATCTAATTTAATCCACTCCACATATCTGTTGGGTTTTGGGAATGGGGATGCATGAAACATATTGACTTGTCACATGGACCTGAAATATAATTAAATCTTGTTCATCTGACCTGCATAACTTCAAACAACCATAACTTCATTTAGAGAGCTCCAAATTGCAAAAACTTGGACTCGTTGGAAAGATATTCTTGAGTTTTTAAATACCAATACCTCCACCATCCCCAAAATCCTTTGCACATGTTGAAATAATCATTTCAAACCTTCAATGTACATTAATCTCATTTCTTCACTCCGTGATATACAAAAAACTTACACAACTTCCTCAAAATACTTCATGAGCACGTAGAAGACATCACGAGCTATCTGGAACACCAAAAATTTCTTCATGAAAGACCCCAAAAACACATGTACCTATATTTTTTGTTTGAAACCATCCTTTTCTGTACAAGGCACGTTCTTAATCTTCATTTACACTACTTCTCTATCCTTTACAAGTTTGGCACTTACTCATACCTGTAGAGAACCATACACCATAACATGTTAGCTTGTACTTGGAGAACACTAAGAAACACTCCTCACACCTTTGAAAACACCTCATATACCATGGAGGGTTGTTATAGACTTATTAACACTTGCGAAGTCTACATACTACCTTGGGAGGAATCCCCACCTTGCTTGTTTGACCACGCACCTTGCTTATGCTTGCACACCATGACTTCATGATTTGACATGATTTGACACTTCATGGAACCACCTGCAACCTCTTTGTGAGCTCTAACCATTATTGAGAAGACACTACCAATCAACCTTCATGTCCCTTATAAAGCCTCACTTCACCATTCACACCGTTTCCATCAATGCCACTTGGTATCAATGACAACACCTACTACCTGGGTTCAACAATCTCCCCATTTGTCATTGATGGCAACAAAATCATAAACTTTGATGGAAAACACCTTCACCACCATCTTCAAAGAACTAGGTTTTGGAGAGAAATGTCCAAGAAATGTTACATGATTTCATAGCTGAGCTTCAATTCAACCTGGAGCTAAAACTTCAAAATTTAAGCAAACTGCTACTAAGTTTTTGACAAGCTTCAACTTTTTTGAAAGCTTCAACTTCCAAATTTGGTACAACAACTAACATTTAGTAAGCTTCAACTTACAAGGAGGCTTCAACCCCCTATAATTTAACCAGCTAGAACTAATTTTCTGTAAGCTACTACTTACAAGGAGGCTTCAACCCCCTATAATTTAATCATCGACAACTGATCTTTTTTAAGCTACTACTTACAAGGAGGCTTCAACCCCCTACATTCTAAGCTACAACTCATACGTTTTACAAAATTTCATATCACTTTACTGTGTTGTCTTCTACAATGGATTATGACCACTTCTTCAGCTCACTTTTCTTCTCCTCTCCTTTCTTATTTTTCCATGGCTTCAATACATTCACACTCTTCTCACTTTCTCAATACTAGCACTGATCTCTCCTCCTTTCAACAACAACACACAACTCTCTTCATTTTACAACACTGAGCCCGACAACAACATTTATACGCTCAAAAATTGAGCTTAAATAAACAAGCATGACTCTAGGCGTTTTATGTTTAATAACTTATCACATGACTCATTCTTCCTACGTACAAGTGCAGATAGAGGGACTTTACAACATTTCCTCATAAATTTTTCACCACACACCTTGTTTGTTTAACCATGCACCTCGCTTATGATTGCATACCATGACTTCATGATTTGACATGACTTGACACTTCATGAAACCAACTGGGACCTCTTTGTTAGCTCCAACAGTTATTGAGAAGACACTACCTATCAACCTTCATGTCCCTTATAGAGTCTCACTTCACCATTCACACATTTGTCACCAATGACCATGGTTCAACAATCTCCTCCTTTGTCATTGATAACAAAAAACTCAGAAACTTTGATTGCAAACACATTCACCACCATCTTCAAAGCATTCATACCTAGTTTCTGACAATACTTTCTCCCCCTTTGACATCTATGAAAAATGGCCACATATTCAACAACATGATCATCATGCAGATAAGCATTTACAAATCACAAACTTACCTCAAGGAACTCCCCATTGGATGATGTTTCTCTTTTGAATGATAGGATACAATCAACTTGTTGGTTGGATTTTTTGTCATTGAATGTGCCCAATGAAAGTGCATGAAAACCAACAACAATTAGGAAATTCACCTTTTGATAGGGTGAAATTTCCTCTGCTTTATGAGAGGGGCAGTTCCCTCATATGATGTTATTTTTTGTATTTTTGGTTCTTTTAACTGGAAAGCACAAAAGGGCGGCAAAATTGATAAGCTAGGCTGCAAACAACCAAAGCATCAAATTGAATTCAATCAGCATATCTATATTCCATTGATAATACCCCTGACGCCATCCTCTGGTCATTTTAATACTTGAGCAATTCTTATGCCTACGGAATCATATTTCATGGAGACATTTTGTCAAACAACTCACACATAGTTAGGAATTACCAGCGCTGGGCTTATTTATTTGTTCATGATTTCATCAATTTCTTCTCTAATTAATTGACATGCTTCCGCTTGTCAATGCCTTTCGAGACCACCTCTAAATAATTAATGCTTTTGTATTCTAATTTATGCATTAATTCGCAGCTCTCTCTATCTTCTGTGCATTATTCACATATCTCTGGCTATGTTTTTATAATACGGATTTTGTTCATCTTACACTCCATATACCCTGCTTTAGTTACTTGGAGCATTTTATCAAATAATTCACATGCAAGTGATTCGCATCCATGGAGTATTTCCTAAAAATGTTCCTCAACCCCAATTGCTAGCAAACCATCAACAAAAATAGATTTCACCTGAGCCATAATTTTCACATCTGACTGAATACTAGACTTGGCAAATGCAACCTTGGCAAAAACATCAAGAAAACATCTCATCTCTGCAATTATGAAAATATTCTATTCATTCTGTCAAAGTTAATTCCTCAAAAAAAAAATATCCCGTACTCCTTCAATTTGTCTTTCAGAGCATCCATTATTTTCTATTTTTTGATACAGTCAATTTATATTTCCTTTCTTGCTTTTATCTGTATTTGCAGTTTCTTTTGTGAATGTTCCACAAGATCGATTTTCACTCAATCCTGGCAGAGCCTCTTCATTTATTAGAAAAGAAGTATGTTGGGTTAGAGACTAGCTGAGACTTTCACCTGTACCACTAGATGTACAAAAGATTTGAATGCAACTGCGAAGGATTCACCTTGTTTCTGAGCATACGGCCTTTGTGAGCACCATTTATCAATAAAAGTGATCATTTCTCATGGTGTAATACAAACAGTCTTCGTCGGCCAGTCGTGGATACAAGTGCCTTATGTTCCAAAAAGATCCGCAATAGCCGCAATTTATGAGGAAGGCAATGTATTGCGGAGCAAAGGAGCATGCAGAGAACAAAGATTTTGGAGGACTGTGTCATGAGTTCTTAAAAATGCCGATTTCACCGCATTAAACACCAAATTGATACTCAAGTTAACTCAACATCACAATTATAATATTTAATTAATTTGAGGGGCAAATTAATTAAAAATATGAAACCATTTCATCACCATGATACGATGACTTTGGTATTGGAGATTTCAATTCTATTATTTTCAAACTCAAACCCAGATAGATGATTGTACAGGACAAAAAAATCTTTTGTAATGCGAATGGCCAGGAGAACTCGAGGAACTCCTTTTCCCTTGTATTGCGAAAGCAGAGGAGTTGCGGGGAACTGGGTATTGAACGAAACAAGGTTCACTAGTACTGGGTACACCCGGAACACAAATATTTAACCGAAAAAAATTAATTTTTTTAAAAAATTACACCATATTATAATGGGTGACAACACAGCTGCATAACCTTCTTCACACCTTTTGCCTTGGACTAGCAACTAGTTCTTCTTGTCCACAAGCTCCCCTTAGGACTGTACTCCTCTTACTTGTCCTCATTTTGGCCATTCATCATGTTTCAAACTTAAGTCTTTCAAGAAAACATGTCAAACCAACATAATCTTCCCTCATACCTCGTTGTCCCATTGTTTTGCACCTATACCAGCCTTGAGTGATCTTTTATTTGACTAATCCAAGCTCCCCTAGACACAAACAATCTCCCTTCCTTACCTAAAGCTACAAGAATTCAAGCTATCACTTTGCACTCAACTGCATTACATACCTAATGCATCTTTTAAGTATAGTCTTCCCTTTCTTCTTTCCTGCAATTCCACTTTACTAGTTCTTAGCTCCATTACCAACTCTTTGGTCTTTAGTTTCCTAAAAACTCTCCAATTCTTAGCACTCTGTTTGACACTCAATTCAATTTCATGCTCTTAAGAACACACATCTTTCCCACACTTAGAGTTTCTCACGATACAAATATCAATTCAGAACATATGAGAAAATCAATCACCTTGAGACTCAGACAAATTTGTTTTTCTTACATAGGCTTCATATACCTCTAGCTTCTTATTCTCACTTCTTTAGTATTCAAAAAAAGATATTTTCACTATGAAACACTCCCCCTAGGAAGTTACTCCATCTCTTAACCATTTACAAAACTCATATTAGCACTTTACTCAACTTCAAATTGTCATTGACTGATTTATAGGCTTTAACAGAGAATAAGATCTTCGTTCAAGACTCAGGACTTGAGACTTTACACACTTTGACTTCTTGTCAATATATGACTCTCATTTACATACTTCTTCAAACAAGGATAATTTCCCAAGACATATGTACTCTTGACTCGTCGTGAAACTTACTCATGTGATCTTTTCAACCAAAGAGCATTTACTTAGGACATAATCAGACTTCTTGCAGATTGAGATTACTCATCATAACCAATTTATAAACTAACCGAGAGTAGATGATAATAGATACATGAAGCTTTCCATATTTCAACACCCTTTTCTTTCTATTGAAGACATATCTTACAAGATAGCAACCTAGAATAGATGACTCAAACATGACTCAACCTTGTCAGCATACAAGAAAACAACACAGTCTTTAGGACCTCTTGACCATACTCCCTTTGCATGAACACATAATAAACACATTCAAACACTTTAATGAGCACTTAACTTGAAAAGGAGACTAAACACATACATCTTTAACTTGGAATACCATGGAAACATAATGAAAAATATAAATAGCAACACCTGATGGCAACTTACTTGAAAAACCACACATTAGATTATTCACTTAGCATCATCATGGAGACAACCTTGTTTTTGCAACTTAGGAGACTACTTAAGGACTAACCTTGCTTCTTTCAACTGAAATATGCCTTCTAGAAGCCTAGAGAAGGCACACCACCTTGTGAGAACGCTTTAAAACAAGAGATACTCATCAAAGCAACATGATGACTCAATCCTTTCTTTTCTTGCCCTTGAAGCCTTGTAAATTTTCTTGGAAATACTCCTTGATATAATAACCTCAGCTTGAGGTAAAGATTCTTCATGATTTGCACTTAACTTGTCTTCCTTCTTTTTACCTTTATCATCACTTCTTGTGTTCTTGTTTGTGTTAGACTCTCCTTGGACTATCATTAATAGTTGAGTCTCTACATCATTTTTCCCATGATAGTTTCTTGTCATTCTTTTCCTTTTCAGGATTAGAGTTTTCTTCCTTAACCTTGTATATCCATTTTACTATCTTCTTTTCAGGAGCTGTTTTAGACTTTGCTGGCTTTCTCTCTTTTCTAGGACTGGTCTTCTTATTGGAAGCCTTCTTATCTTGCCCACTGAAAGTATGATACTCGTTGTTGTACTTAGATTGTTCATGGTAATAGCAATGATTTTCAAAATTCCCAAAATTGTGACAATTATAACACATGATGTTACTCTTTTCTATGGCTTGATGTGAACTGTCTTTCCTACTATGATTTGCACCCTTGAACTCAACACATTTTTTAGCATAGTGTCCAAATTTTTTGTAGTTGTAGCACTCTACCATATTCATGCCTCTTGAATATTCTTTTCCCCAAAATTGAATTGAGGGTTTCTATAAATAGTACCTAAAAATAATACATTTTTCTTTGCAATTGAAACACACTATATTCTTTTCATATTCAGTACTACAAGCTCTCCATGGGTGTTATGTATCAAACTTACTCATGCAATCCCTATCTCTATGTCCAAAAATATTGCATGAAAATAAAATTCCATGAAACTTACCTGAGAGTCTCCTTGCATTTGGCTTCCTAATAGTTTTCTTGTGATCTTTGTTTTCCTTCTTGGTCTCATAACATCGTTCACAATATACATGGCTTGAATCAACCCTCAACTCCCTTTTCCTTGCTTGTTTTAAATACTTTCTTAGGGTCTTTAATTGTGTATTGAGTCTCTCACATTATTCAACCTTGGATTTTATAACAACTTGACATGATTCATGACTAGACTCATGATTATTTTTACATTGAGTTGCTTCACTTTTAAGAACCAAACTTGATTTATCATTTGGATACCTTTGGTTTCCTAGCAGGTTCTCAGGATTTCTTGTACTTTCCTTACTCTTTTGATATTTCATTAGTTTTCTTGTGGCCTTTTCTAGCTCATTCCTTAGAGTCTTCACCTCTTCTTCAAATTTGGAGCATGCTTGTTCTTTTTCTTTCAGTGACTTTGACACATTCTCAACATATGAAGTCACTTCATTCAATTCTTGGCCATAATTAGCTTCCATGAGCTTCATTTCAATATTTGACTCATTTATAAGAGCTTAAGCAATCTCATACTTATTTTTCAAAAATGAATATGCTAATGAACACATTCTTGTGTCTTCAGGATCACCTCTAAGGTATTAAACTTGATTCAAAAGTAACAGACTCTGATACCAATTATTAGAAATCTATGCACTAAGAGGGGGGTTGAATCAGTGCTTGTTAAAATTTTACAAACATTTCTATTTCTTCAATTTGTCAAAATTTAAACTATTTTAACTGTGATGAAGTATACCCATTCAATCATGAGAGAGATAGAGGGAGAGAGAAGTAAACACACATGAACACACGAAAAGACAAGACTTAATGTGAGAAACCCGTAAGGTACAAAAAATCACTGAAACCAAGAACTAGGCTTAGGACAGAAATGTCCAGCAATTGTTACATGATTTCATGTTTGAGCTTAAACTCAACCTAGAGCTACAACTCTAAAATTTAACCAAGCTACTACTCAGTCTTTAACAAGCTTCAATTTGTTTGGAAGCTTCAATTCCCAAATTCGGTACAACAACTGACCTTTAGTAAGCTTCAACTTACAAGGAGGATTCAACCCCCTATAATTTAACTAGCTACAATTGATCTTTTGTAAGGTGCTACATACAATGAGGCTTCAACCCACTATAATTTAATCAACAACAACTGATCTTCCGTAAGTTATTACTTACAACGAGGCTTCAACCCCCTATATGCTAAGCTGTAACTTATAATTTTTACAAAAAATTTGATCACTTTAATGTGTTTTCTTCCACAACTAATTATGACCACTTCTTCAACTCACTTGTCTTCTCCTCTCCTTTCTTAGTTTTACATGACTTCAATACATTCACACTCTTCTCACTTGCTCAATGCTAGCACTCAACTCTCCTCCTCTCAACAATAACACACAACTCTCTTCATTTTACAACAACACTGAGCCTGACAACAACATTTACATGCTAAAAAATTGAGATTAAATAAACAAACATGACTCCTAAATATGAATCTTCAAGTTTCATGTTTAATAACTCTTCACATGACTCATTATTCCTACATACAAGTGCATATAAAGGGACTTTACAAAACTGCCTCATAAATTTTTCTTGTTGTATATGATATTTTTAGTTACACTCTCTGACATTTTCCATGACTTTTGAGCTCCTTCACTTTGAATAAGGATGCTTCATGTTTCAAGTTCCAAGACTTTTGAGCTTTGTCACTTCGAACTAGTTTGAATTGATCCTGACAGTTCCTCACGGACTCTTTCGACTGAGACAAATTTCTATCACAAATTTATCCTTTGTTTTAAGATCAATCAACCTACTTTCTTTTACAACACTTTCACAACCCTTAGACAAAGTTAAATTCAAAATTAAAGGAAATTTCATTAGTGCAATCTTGAGATTTAATGAATTTTCCATTCTGTGACAAGCTTCAATAGTATCTATGTCCCTTTTTCCTTTTTCTTTGGTCTCATACATCAAACACGTGTCACCATCTGATTATCTACGGAGATCTATAACATTCGAGCAATTAGCCATGTCACTTCCTCCACATGTCTCCATGTGTGCATATTGACCTACCCATTGCATTTTTCCTTTAGACTTCCATGGAATCAAAAAATTATTTTTTGGGGTTAGTACACCGGTTGTACAAATAATATATCAGATCTAAGCATACATGTAAATAAAAGCAGATATTCTACCAGAAGAAATACACAAAACATGAGATATAAATCAAAACCAGATGTTTATACCCAATGCTACACCCGTAGCCTCTGTGGGCTACGTCCACCAAGCAATAAGCCAATCTATTATCCAAAGGTTTGATAAGATATAAAATGAATATTTATAATATTCCACACCTTCATATGTACAGTACTTTATTTCTCTCAAGCTTTTCCTTCTTCTCCAAAAATTCTCTCTCATAATTATTCTCACAATAATCATCAATTTTTGCAAGTTCTTAATTCTTACTTCTAAACCCTAGCTTTCATGATTATATAGGCGTATACAAACTTAAGGCACTTAACCATACAATTAAAATCAATAGATATGCTTTTAATACTAAAAATAGATCTAATTCTCATGAGTTAAATAAAACACTCATACACAGGTAACTGACGTTAGTTAACCCTAACCGATGTCGGTTCCTCATTTCCTGACCGATGTCGGTCCCTCCATAACTAATGTCAGTTATTATGTTTTCCAGCAAGTTTCATATTACATGCTAATCTGAAGTAATTGAGCTCCACAACTCAATAATCTCCCACTTCGAGATTAATTACTACACCATACATGTACAACGGCATTCTTGGATCCTTCCTTAGATTTGTTTCTTCCTCTTCGAGTCTCAAACTCGAAGACCAATAGAAGTGGAGTGTAGCTCCAACTTCTCCTTTGCTAATGGATTTGTTAGCATATCTGCAGGGTTCTCACTTATATGAATATTTTCCAAATTCAACTGCCCATCCTCCAATACCTTCTGTATGAAGTAATACCTCAAATGAATGTGTTTCTTTCTCGAATGAATTACACTCTGACTATCACTGAACAATTTACAATCATCTTGCTCCTTTCCCAACTCTTTCATGAACCTACTCATCCATATCATCTCCTTGTTAGCCTCTGTAGCTGCAACATACTCTACCTCTGTATTAGACAAAGCCACAACCTTTTGCAATATTGAAATCCAGCTAACTATTATCCCACCTATTGTGAATATATATCCAATAGTGTTCCTCCTACCATCCAGATCTCCAGCCATATCCAAATCAACATAGCCACATAATGAAATATCTGAACCTCCATAGCATAACTGCAAGCTAGATGTCCCTTTCAAATACTTGAGTATCCATTGGATTCCTCTCTAATGCTCTTTACATGGATTGGCCATATATCTACTCACAACTCCCACTACCTATGTAATGTATGGTCTGGTACAAACCATAACATACATGAGACTACCAACTGTAGAAGCATATAGTACTTGTGTCATGTATTTGACCTCCTCTTGTGATGTAGGACACCGATCTTTTCTCAATTTTAAGTTTCTAACCATAGGTGTGCTAACAAGTTTTTCATTCTTCATCTTGAAAATTTCTAACACCCTGTAGCTATAATCCTTTTAAGACAAATACAATTTCTTGTTCTTCTTGTCTCTGTGTATTTGCATGTCAAGGATTCTTTTTATAGCTCTTAAATCCTTCATAACAAATGTGTGAGTTATCTTTCCCTTAAGCTCACCAATGTCCTGCATACTAGATCGTGTAATAAGCATATCATCCACATACAGTAACAAAATAATATAGCTTCCATTTCTAAGCTTCTTGAAATAAACACAATGGTCAGATTCACATCTCAAGTTACCATGTTCATGCATAAAACTATCAAACCTCATGTACCATTTCCTTTGAGCTTTCTTGAGCCCATATAGCCTCTTTTTCAACCTTCACACTAATTTCTCCTTACCCTTGACTTCATACCCAAGTGGCTGCTACATATAAATCTTTTCATCCAAATCACCATAAATAAAAGTCGTCTTCACATCTAGCTACTCTAAATGCAAATCCGCTACTGCAACTAAACTCAATATAGTATGAATACAAGTCATCTTAACAACAGAAGAAAATATTTCACCAAAAGCAATACCTATTTTCTGTGCAAATCCTTTTACTACAAGTCTTTCCTTGTACCTTTTAGGTCTACCCTCTTCTTCCTTGATCCTGTAAACCCACTTGTTATGCAATTTCCTCTTATCTGCTGGTAACTTAACCAAATCTCAAGTGCAGTTTTGTTCCAAGGAGTCCATATCCCCATCCTTGACATGCTCCCACTGCAGACGGTTGTCATCCTTCATTACTTCTTCAAAACTCTCTGGTTCACCATTATCAATCAATAATAAATAAAATAGAGAAGGTGTAAATATTTTTGGAGGTTTACTTACCTTTTGTGACCTTCTCACAGGAGTTTGGGGTACCAGAGGCTCATTTTGGACCTCCTGGACATTTGTAGACAAATATTTTAGTGACCGACGTCATTCACCTATAACCGATGTCAATTCTACTAACTGATATTGGTTTGGATCTTCTGTAACTGATACTATTTTTGCTGACCGATGTCGGTCAGGGGTCAACCGACACCAATTAGTGTGTAACCCTGTTGGTATTATTTTTAAATCCAAGAGTTCATTTTCATTCACAAACTTCTCAACTAGTTCGTCCTTGGCTACCAAAATTTGATCCATATACATTCTCTTTTCATTCCATTCAATGTCACAACTCCTAATAATTTTAGAATTCTCAAAATCCCAAAAACAGAATCTGAAATCACTAGATCCATAACAAATGAAAGTGCATCTCTTAGATTTTGCATCCAACTTTTTCCTATTTTCTTTATCAATATGCACAAAAGCTTCTGAACCAAAAACTTAAAAAAAAAAGATTTACCTCTTTTCCAGTCAGAGTTTCCTCTGGTATTCATCCATCTAGTGAACTTGAAGGCCCACAGCTAATCAAATAAACTGTTGTATCAACTGCATCTGCCTAAAACTGCAAGGGCAATCTAGAATGTATCCTCATACTTCTAACACATTCCATGATTGTCATGTCCATTCTCCCTGCAACACCATTCTCTTGTGGTGTTCTTAGAACCATCCTTTCTCTATGTATCTCATTCACTAAACAATAATCATTGAAATTCTTACTACTGTATTCACCACCATTGTCAGATCTAAGTCACTTTAACTTTGAATTTGATTCATTCTCAACAAGGGCTTTCCATCTATTAAAAGGTTCAAAAACATCAGATTTATGTTTAATACAATAAACCCATACCTTTCGTGTAGCATCATAAATGAAAGTAACATAATATTGGGATCCTCCATGAGAAGCTACCTGAGATGGTCCCCACACATCTGAGTGTACAAACTCCAACTTCTTCTCCTTCTTAGTTTCCCCAACTTTGATCAATCTCACTCTCTTTTGCTTTCAGAAAACATAATGCTCACAAAAATCAAGATCTAAATCTTTCAAATCTGAAAACTTACCCTTAATTAGCCTTTAATATTTGCATTCCTTTTTTACTCATATGGCCCAACCGATTATGCCACATACATGCATCTAAATAGGAAGTAGATAATGTAAAAAAGAAATCAGTAACACAGGTAGATAAATATAACGTTCATACCTTCTTACCTCTTGTCACAACAAAAGCACCCTTGGTGACTTTCCAAGAGTCTCCTGTAAAAGTAACCATGCAACCAAATTCACCTCATTGCCCTGTAGAAATAACATTCTTTCTGAGGCTTGGCACATGCCTCACATCTTTCAATACTCATGTATTTCCATTCTACAATTTTAGATGAACTTCCCCTTTACCAGTAATACTGTAAGGTTCATCATCACCCAAATAAACATGCCCAAAATTTCCATGGACATAATTTCTAAAATAACCCTTATTAGGGGTTACATGGAAAGAATCTCCTGAATCTAAAACCCATGATTCAATTCTATTATCTAAAGAAAGAATAAGAGCATCTTGCATTACCTCTGCTGCAACAAAATTTACTTATTTACCTTTGTCTGGTCGTTGGTTCTCTTTATCCTTTGACCAACAATATTTCTTTGCATGTCCTTTTTTTCCACATTTCCAACAAGTAATTCTCTTACCTCTAGATTTAGATCTGCTATCTCTTGACTTTGATTTTCCATTACTCTTACTCTTGGATCTCTCATTTTACCTGCCCCTACTTTCTACATTCAAAGCATTCCTCGATAATGATTCCTCTATACTCTTCCTACGAATTTATTCATTCAAGATTATACTAACCACATCATCAAACTTCAAAATATTATTAATAGATGATGTATTACTAACATTCATTACCAAGTTATCTCAACTATCAAGCAAAAAACATAAGAATAAAAGTACTTTCAATTCATCATCAAACAGTTTATCAACTGATTTTAACATATCTACAATAGATTTGAAATCATTCAAATGACTAGATACAGATCCACCTTCATGTATCTTAGAACAAAAGAGTTTCTTCATCAAATAAACTTTATTTGAAGCACTAGGTTTTCCATATAAATTAGCAAGAGATTTCATTATTCCCTACCGTAGAAGTCGGTTCTGTAATATTGGAAGCCACGAATGTTGCCAGACTCAATATTATATATCCCAAAGCTTTTCTATCAAGAATCTTCCATTCTTCATTAGTCATTTTCGTAGGTCTAGACTTCTCAACCAACGGTAAATACAAATCACTTTGATACAAATAATCCTCAATCTGCATCTTCCATAATTGATAATTTCGGCCCTCAAATTTATCGACCTTGTATTTTTTTCTTCTATCATTGTTTTAGCTCCCACTCAATAAAAAAACCCTCTATGAGTAAATATGTCAACACACAAAACCCTCAAACAAAGCCCTTATACCAGTTGTTGGGGTTAGCACACCGGTTGTACAGATAATATATCATATCTGAACATACATGCAAATAAAAGTGGATATTTTACCAGAAGAAATACATAAAATAAGAGATATAAATCAACACCAGATTTAACATGGTTCACCCAGTGTGGGTTATGTCCACCAAGAAACAAACCAATCTATTATCTGAAGCTTTGATAAGATATACAATGAACATTTACAATCTTTCACACCTCTCAGATGTACAGTACTTTCTTTCTCTCAAGATTTTCCTTCTTCTCCAAGAATTCTCTCTCTCACAATAATCATCAACTTTTGCAAGTTTTTCTTAATTCTTACTTATAAACCCTAGCTTTCATGCTTATATAGGCATATACAAACTTAGGTCACTTATCCATGCAATTACAATCAATATATCTTCTTTAATACTAAAAATAGATCTAATTCCCGTGAGTTAATTAAAACACTCATACACAGGTAACCACACACCTTGCTTGCTTGACCATGCACCTTGCTTATGCTTACACACCATGATTTCATGATTTGAACTGACTTGACACTTCATGGAACCACATAGAACCTCTTTATGAGATCCAACCATTATTGAGAAGACACTACCAATCAACCTCCATGTCCCTTACAAAGGCTCACTGCATCATTAACACCTTTGCCATCAATGTCACTTAACATCAATGACAACACCAATGACCAGGGTTCAACATCTAGAAGTTCAGATAATTCTGGAAAATAATGAAAATAGAAAATGTAAACACCTATAAGAAGATAATTCTTTTTTTACATATTACCATAGAAATACTTATGTGTAATAATATGATGTTAAAAACTAAATATTGCTTACATGTTTTCTCAAAACAACTATATAATTAAGTTCAAATTTTCTACATGAAGGAGAAAACTTCTTGTTATGAATATATTATAGTGCTCACATTATATATGGGTTAATTATATTTAAATAGTGGTAAATATAATAAATTGTTGTAAAAGAGTTGTGTTATTAACAACTCATGTTATTTAGAGTGTATATTGTTACATAATAACACTCTTGATATGGATTTTTGGGTGGTTGAGTAGTTGAGCCAAACTCCTAAAATATAGGAGATACTTGGCCTATATATATTTTTGTATCATGTCACATATGAATTAATTCAGAGAATAATAAAGAGATTTTTCTGTGTGATAATCTACTCATAACATTTCATTTGGTATCAGAACATAATTGCTTATGAATGTGAGATGGAGTATTGATTGTTAAGAGGCAATTCTATATTGCTCTTTCCCTGAGCTATGTTATTTAGGTGTGCTTAAATTTTTTTTCTGTAGATTAATATTTGTAGTTAAAATAACTTTTTATATGGTAGTTCTGGGAAACATGAATTAGATTGATGAAGTGAACTATTAAAAGTGCATAGTTGTAAGGTTTACTAACAATCATTGCCAACATATTTACAGATCATTCAATTTAAATATGATATATGATTATGTCACTAATCCATCCGCATTTTGGAGACAATGTAAATTTTAGTGGCGAACCTTCGCTAATTCACGAATATTTATATTTTGAAATTTGCATTTGGTGATTTTGAGGAGTCGCACGGAGCAACATTTTGCCTAAAATTTTGAGATGCAAGTTACTTTTGTGGGTCGGCTCGCCTAGTGTTTAAAATGAATTTCATACTTGTGCATGTATATGACTGCTACCTCAAAACACCAATCGGGTACATTCACTAATATATACTAATAAAAATTTAAGCATGAATGAAATTCAAATGTCATAAGGCTCTTACATAAGACGCATGCCTATATAGTCCAAATGCTTGAATACATAGCCCAAATGACCCCACATTGTTCATATTCCTGAAAACATACTACAAATTCTTACAAATAGTATCCAAATGCCCAAGAACATACTTTAGATGCCTACCAACAGTGTCCAGACACCGGAACGCATAACTTAGATGCTCGATTTTAGAGTCCAGAAGTTTTCCCAAACAACGTAGATGCCTGCTCGGTAATCTAGATGGCTATCAACACCTCACCCAGGTTCAATTTGAAAATCAAATAAATATTTTATGCCCTTAGTTGATGATCAAAAGGTGGTGGCCTTAGCAGGATAATCATACAAAAGTGAATATTTTATCTTATTAAATATCCATCCACAAAGAGAGGTCATGCAGATACAACTTGACATCCACACCAAATACATGTACTATGTATTAAGTTAAATAGGTAATCCTTCTTAATATATTATTTATTTTCAAATCAAAATTTACACTAATATACTTAATAATAAAAATTTCAAAATAATTTTTTTATGCAGAACCCACTGATAGTGATATTCCAAATGAAAGAATTAATCACTATAACTCGTCACTCAACTTAGAGGATGATAACATATTGAGGAAATTTACTATGTTCCTAAATTGGATGAAATTCATGATTACGATATGCAACAAGAAGAAAAAGACATGCCTCCACTTGAGGACAATCCTTATTATGTGCCTACATTGGATGATAATCACATTCATGATTACGATATGTAAAAAGTAGAAGACATTTACGGTCATCAAACACCAACTTTAGTTGGAAATTTTACCGTTAATTATTTGATAAGGAAGATAATAAATGAATTCCCAATGATGATATCCATAAAAATGAATATATTTCTACACATAGCAATCAAACACCTATTATAGGTGATAATACAAGCCAAAAATCTATGTGAAGAAAGAGAAGTAGATGGACTATTGAAAGGTATTTTAAGTTTGACTAGGAAAGCTAAGTATCCATTCATTGAACCAGTAGACCTATAAAAAGGTAATGACACTCCAAAAGAATGTAAATGTACAATTTGTTAGATGGAAACTTAGAAAGGAGACACAAAATGCAAATCAAGTTGGACACAATTGAGAAACATTAGTGGTAAAATATATGTATCGGTTAAGGACAAAAAGATGGTCAAATAAAACGAACATATAGATGGAAAAATGCAAAAGAATGCATACATGTAATATATGCAATATAAGCATGAAAATGAAGAAATAACTACAAAATATTGTTGAGAAAGGAGGAACAATTACAACTCAATTAGGAAAAGTTGTTCAGTCTAATCTACATGCCAAAAATATACACTTCTCAACTATTTACCACATTCTAAAGAAGGGAAGACCTATTTTTTATTTTCTGGATTATAAAATTTTATTTCAACATAATGGATTCTCTAATATTCCACAATCACATTGGTCATACAACAAAGTTTCGGAAATGGAAAAATGTCTAGTGATGATTGAGAAGGAGGATTTGAAAGAAAAAGTAAAAAATGCACGATTTATCTCATTGTTTATTGATGAGGTCACAACATTTGACAACACATCATGGGTTTGCATTCATGTTTATACTTTTGAGAACCATCTAAGGAAGCCTCATTTATTAACAGTCCATAAAATGATAGAAATTTTTAATTCTGAGAATCTTTACAAGTTGGTTATTTCAAGTTTGAGGGATATAGTGGGATGGATGATTATATAGTATGGCTACTAAGTTGGTGTGTATTGGTACATATTATACATTGGTAATGCAAGGGAACATAAATGGTCTTTGCATTCAAATAAAAACCATTTTTACCTCATATATGATTCCAATTCATTGCATGGTGCATAAAATGAATCTTTCATACAAAATAGTTAACACATTTGTGATTGTTGCAAAATTCGAAGAGCTTATCCATGACTTGCATGCATATATGTCCATCAGTCCGAAAATATTTCTAAAGTTCTAGAAATTTGCAATTAGAGTGACTGATGATAAAAATCTTCTAAAAAATGATACAAGGTGGATTTCCATTTATGAACCCAGATGTAGAGTTTTTGAAGAATATCCATCATTGGAAGGTTTTATGTATAAATATCATAGAGAAGTTGACAAGGAAAAATATTTGTTGTACCATTTAAAAAATTTGGAAACATTACTTACATTATGTGTATTCTACCCATGTTGAAGGAAATCAATTGTTTGAGTAAACATGCTCAAGAGAGGTCCACATATATTGTTGATTTCATACGGTTGAGAAAACTTGTATGTCAAACTTTATATATTTTATACATGTCCAAGGATAGTTTTAAAGGGTTTGTATTTGAGAATTGACAAATTTTAACAGACATCAAGGATCCTAACTACTATTTGAAATTAAATATTAAGGATTATATTTTTATTGTTATTAATGAGAAGGAGATACTAATGCATACATTTCAAAAACAGAATTGATTTGATGTGGAGTAGAAATTGAATAAGTTCCTGTAATGCATGTTTTATATGACACTGTTATTTCTGATACACAAATGAAATTGAGAAAGATTTCAGCAAAGCTTATCCAACAAAATTCGAGATCGTCTTGAAATGGATGACCTTATTGAGGCCTTGGGAGTAGTGAGTCCCATATTTTGGAACATTGTTGATGGTCATAGTGAATAATTAGTAAGTAATCTATTTCTCAAATATATGAAGTTTCTGAGAAGCATTTCAACAAGTTCTGTACAAGATAAATGGAGTTGAAATTAAAGGAATTTTGCAAAAAATATTTATTGACATTTTCAGTCAACACATTTTGCACTTACCATGATTGATCAATATCAATATCTAAATGAACAAATGGAAAATGGAGCTATAACAAGGCTATGGAAAAAATTGTATCCCAGCAGCGCCTGCAGGAAAATATTAGTGAATATTTATGATTATATGATCTTTGTAAAATGATGATTTTGGAATCAATGGAAGATGAACGAGTCTTTAGTGCATTATATTTTTTAAAATCAAACATTCGAAAATAATTGGATAAAAATTTGGAGACATGTTTGAGATTTTATGTTTCACATTATCCTGTGGATGCATTTCCTTATGAAAGGGAACTTTCCATTTGGATTTCACTTACTGAAAGAAGAGGATTCACTAATGATACAATGATCAATAAAGATGATCTTAATATTGAACCATGAGGTAGATGCTCTGCTAACACAATAGATACAAATGTTCCTCTATAATTTCTAAGGTCTTACTCATATGATTGTTTCATGCCTGAGTTTTATGCTTTATATATATCATTGGTAAGAGTTCCAAAGATGTATGTATTATAAATATTGATTCCTATATAAAAAAATTCATATGAAATTTTTACAATTATGTATATATGTTTTTGGATAAATAATTTCAATATCCTTATTTCATATGGCGGTTTTACACAATAAGAATATATGAAAAACAATAATTACGAATAAATTCATAAATTATACCATTTACATTGTTATGAAAAAGTTAAAAGCCACCATTAGAGTGGTATGAAAAAATCAATGTATATGTAAAATGCTCAAATAGTGTTGATATACATTCAAAAATTTCCTACAATTAGGGTCTAAAATGATGTATGTCAATTTAGACAATTTATATTTATCCCATAATAATTCTTCTCATGTCATTACATATTATAGTGTAAAATATTGTAAAAATAGTTAACTCTCATCCTAATGTGGATGCTATTTAAAATTCAATATTTTCTGTGGTATCATTATTTAATGAGATCATCGACCTGACATGTGGATACTTTTCAAAATAAGAGTTTATCTTGTATTGGAATATATTGTCAGAAGTTCTCATAACTATGTTCTTGATATCATTATTAGTGATACCTAAATTGAGAATTAGATTCATTAATTACTTATCTACATGTTGTTCAAGGCCATTTCAAAAGGGATGACCTCATTTCAGTTTTTCCTTCAATTAAAGGAATCTACATTTGGAAATTGTTGATGGTCATTCTGCTGAAAGTTGGTAAGTAATTTATTTCTAGGATATATGATTGTTCAATTACATTTCAGCAATTTATGTTGATAAGATAGCCATTTGAAACTAAAGAAATATTTTAGTTAAAAACATTTACTAACATATGTAGTCCTTAATTTTAAATGTCTTAAAGTGTATTGGATAACATTTGATATTTTTCAAAATTTGCAATGAAAACAAGGTTTTTGTCTATTATAACAAATCTAGGGAACATGTTGGAGCATCATGTAGGATAAAATTTTCCAACCTATTTATATTCATCCATGAACTTTATCCAAATGTCATTCATTCCTTCATCAGTAAGATGCACATGAGTCTTTAGTCATTGATTTTTGGTACTTCTATTCGAAACAAATTTTGGACTAAAGTAATTTGGATTATTGTTGTTTTGAAAATTCCAATATTGCCTTTCCTACCAAAGCTTTGGCCCGAAATTCCCATGTTTTCAAAATCTCTATATCATGTATAAAAACATCATTAATAGTAGCATACCGATGGACTCTCTTCCAAACAAATTATGCTTAATACTATTTAAATGAATGACAACTCTTCTTACACAATAGATATAAATGTCTCTAAAGAAAAAGGGATTTCTCTAAGGATACGATAAGTTTCGGAAAGTTTCAGGCCTTGAATTTACCAATTAGATTAAAAGTATGTATTATAAATATTTAGTTCATACCCAAAAATCATCATGAAATTGTTATAGTTATGGTGGTGTATGATTTTGGATAAAAAAGAGAATTTGGAATACAGCCTTATTTATTATCATGCCAACTTTGTACATGAAATATTTCTCCCTATGAATGAACAATAATTACAATAGAAGCAAATAAAGTATTATATTTTACATTGTTATGGAAAAACAAAACCCCCAAAGATGCTATGAAAACAATATATATTAGAATTCAAGTGTCAATTGTTAGCATAACAATTTACAAATTTAAGTGACAAAATTATCTCATATTTAAACCCCCTGTGAGCATTTCCATTTTCAACACTACACTCCCACAATGGCCACTTAGCATTTTACAATTATTACCAATATAAGGAATCATCAGACAACTCTCATTCTAAGTTGCTCCTTCTAATATTGTCATCTTCTGTCACCCAGTGCTCCTATTTAATTAAGATCATTAACCTGCGGAGCATTGATACTAGCAATATTTTCCATATCTTGATTGGCCACATCACTACTTCCCCCAAGAAAACTAGTGATCTGCATCTGATTTTTGCTTGAACAATATTATCTGAATCCATGTCATGCTCCTTAATTATTTTATTTATTGTGTTGTTCTATTTATTTAGGAGCACAAGTTTTTCGTTAAGTGAAATAACAAAATTTACACTTTTTCATCCATTTTGAGATGAAGATCCAAGACCAGTGCTTTCTTTTTCATTTTTTCATATTTTTGACTGCATTTGAACAAATAAATATTACTAGTTAAAAATAAAAAAATATGTAAAACTAAAATTTAAATGCCAATGAAAGAGTGTTAAACTTATGGAAAATTTATCCTTTTCACTATTTGTAATGATAACAAGGTTTTTGTTTCTAAGCCATTTGTTATAGTAAGCTTGGGGTTCACGATTTAAATTTTCCAACCTGTTTAAGATGACATCCAAAACATTATTATTATAGTCATTACTTATTGTAATGGCACATGAGAGATTTTTATTCAGTAATACATCCCATCTTTCCTAGCTACATTTGGAACTAAAGAAAATAAATAATTTCTTTGGGAATGGTTTTAATGAAATCAGGACATTTATTTCCTTCATCAAAGCATTTAGCCTAGAATTCCCATGTTTTCAAAGTCTCTATATCCTAGCATAACAACATCTTTAATATTAGCATAAAAACTATCTCCTGCCAAAAACTTCATGCAACTGAAAAAGTAGTTAATTGATCATCAGACTATGGCGGTACTCGGTATTTTTGTTGGAGAGGGTGTGTCATATGGTGAACTAGGTTCCAATTTGACTATCTAAAAAATGATCTATGTGGGTAACCTTTTCCATCCCTGAATCATATTCACATATGGATTAAAGGTAGTTAATTATCAGTACCACTCTCTAGATACCCAAGAAATTTTCCTATCAAGATTAATTTGTTGTAAAATAGGTGATGCCTCATTGCACTAGGAGACCACCAAAATAGAAATTTGGAAACTTTGTTTCTACGTCAAATGAATTCGTGGACCACCATTTTGAGCTGGAAAAGATATTTGTTTCCCCCCTTGCAGTCTGAAATTGTCTTAGGTAGTCATTTGGTGGTGGTGACATCAGTTTTTTTTTGGAAAAGGGAAGTGGAACTGTCAAAAATTGGTCAAATGTGAAAAAACATTCTTCTAAATCAAAGAATTCCAATGTTTATTAAATTTAGCATAAAATTTAAAATTTGAAGTGATACTAATAATGCACCTTACACAGTATGTCTAGGAGTAATTTATTCCCTGTCAGTGGTTGAATCCTTGTGGATTCCATTTGTTCATGTTGATGTGGGGAAGTTTGATGAAAACTATCAAAGGAATATGTAAATATGCAGTAATGATTAAAAACAAGTATAGTTTTATTAATAAAAAATTTAAAACAATGTATGTTCCATTATTCATAGCTTAGACTGATAATAGTAATACTTGGAATAATTGATAAAGTTGCATGTTGCACTTGTAATTGAGGGGGTGTAATAGAACTCCTCATGCGTTTTTGTCTCGGAACTGTAATAGGAGTTAGAGATGATTGTACATCCACGTATGAATCTACAGAATCCTCAGGAGGTTGATGACCTCTAACTACAACTTGTCTTCTTGCATGTGATAGCAATTATTTTATTTAAAAGAAAATAGAAAATTAGCTCCATTTTTCAAATAAATACATGAAGCTATTTTTCAATAATTTAAACTTTAAAGTTACCTCTTGCTCATCATTTGAAAGACAATTTACTCTCATTTTTTCATCAAGTGCAGTCAACATATTAGTATTAAGTGAGTGTAACTCATGAAAGGCTTCATAATATAATGCAATTATATAATTACAACATGAAAATGTTGCAATGTCATTACAAATAGTATATGAAAAATCATATCGTATCCTATTGGATATATTTGTACACCAATCAAATTGTTGGCAACTTAGAGAATGAAGGATGTAGACAACAACCCAGTACGAGATGTCAAGATTGTCTTCCCTACAAGACTATCCTAGCTTGAAAAATTCAATCATGGCCTGCAAAAATGTGTGTGGAACAACTTGCACAGATAATCCCCTTATTGATTTAGAGGAGTTACCAATACCTGCACAAAAGGAAAAAACATGTTATTAGCTTATTGTGATAATAATAGAAAGAAAAAAATGTAAAAAAACAGATTATTACCTTTAACCTGTACGTCAAAGTGGGACTCTAGATACTTTTTGTCTGAGTTAGAGAGTAAGGATTTTGTTGTCACAGGGTTAACATTTGCATGTGGAAGCCCTATTAAGTGGTGGATATCTTCTAGAGATGTTCTAAAGAAAATTCTTGTGCTGACAACTTGATTGTGAAGACACATGTGGATCTGTCATAATTGGATAAAAGAAATTACAGAAAAACCATGATATCAATGTGATATTAAGGCATGTAAAATGTCCCTTGAAAATAACATTTATCTACCCAATCAATGAACATGTCCTTTACTTTGAGCAATGTTACAATTTGTGGGAACATAAGGTTTTAGAATTGAATTTTGGGTTAAACTTGTGACTGAGAGGAGGTTAAATTGCATGCCATTTTGGATTGTAGAATGTAGATGTCTGGACTCTAGAGCTTGCTCTGATAGCCATATGAGCTTGGAGGTAGTGATTGGAGCGGAGCGTGGAAACAAAAGTGAGGAAAAATGCGGTCCCAGGTCTATATATATAGGCGAGGGAGGGCATGTGGCATCGGGTGGTATTTGCAACTAGGTGCCTAGATGCATCGACGCGGTATATGATCCAAAAACGTAAGTTGAAAATTCTAACTCAAAACATTCACAAGTACCCAAGACTAAAAAATCAACTTTGCATAATTAAATTGACTTATTCCTGTATATTGATTCACTTTCTGAAGTGGGTTATGGATACTGAAATTTATTGCATTCAATCCATTCTTCTAATTTAACAATGAAAATGCTTAGTCAAATATAATTTTTTTATTTGATCAAAAGTTTCATGAAAAATCCCAAGACAACATAAATTGATTACAGAGTTCGATACCGGGTTCTTGAAGAACCGTTCCATTAGTTAAAATTTTCAAGAACAATATAATATAATGGAACTTAAAACAACTTGCCTAATAGTACCTCCAGCTCTTCTAAGGAACATATATCTCAGGGACCGTCCTCCACTTTCCTAGCGTACAAGAATCCTACGGCACTCAATCAACCTTCCAAACATGCTTAAGATGCCCTATGGCACTCCGTTCAAACTCCAACTTCGCAAGTCATTTTTGGGGCCCGATGGGCCAATTGGGTAGTTTATAAATAACTCCCAATTTTCTTACAATTTGCCAATAAAAATAGGACTTAGCTCCCTTACAATTATATGCCTAAACAATTAGGACTTAATTACAAAAATAACATTTAAAATAAAAATGCCTTTGCAAATTGCTGAGGAGCCTCGATATCCTCCTCTTTGGCCTCTCAAAAATCCCCCACTTAACTCTAAGAAAATAGGTTAGAGCTGCCTTCATTTCAAATGGGAGAAGGCCCTTATATAGGCCAAATCGGCCCAAAGAATCTGTATATGGGCCTTATCGCCCTTATCTTATCCCAACCGCCTATATAGGTGGGTTTGTGAGGCCGCTTGTTCATTAGAGGGAGGTCGCGGGTCCAACCTTTCCCGCTATCATTTTGGTCAGGTTGTTTGTATGCTAAGTGGGGATTATCCCACATCCACGCCAAGTTAGGCGGGATTAGCATTAAAATTGAGCTCGACTGCCCATGTTACACGTGACTCCGGTCATGCCTTTGCTCCTTTTGGTCGGCCACGTATATGTGGCGAGTTGTGCTTTGAACCGCCCAATATGTGGGCCGAGCATGTTTGTTCGTTGTGGCATTGGTTGTTTAAATGTTGATCCCTGCGTGCATTAGTATATCTACCCAATAATATAGGGCTATGCATAGTGTTTGAATGCCACATAGGTGGCCAACCTGGTTGGATAAACATCCTGAGCTATATGGAAACTTTGCCAAATAATGGGGTCAACTCGATCGTTGAGAATAATATGGGCCTCGGTGGGGATTTGACCACCCCACTGAGCTAGAATCATAGCTCGCCGAGCTCGATACATAATGTAACTTGTCCACATTATATAGTCCACTTATCGACTCTCGATAGGCAAATCGAGCGAAATCAAACTCGTGGTGGCAAGCCATGTGGTGGCTTGAGGACCCACCACGTTGGCGATAATAAAATAGTCCTCATGGTGGCCAGGCTCCCTTCCGTTACAAAAGTTGAGCCTCTTGTTCTTGCGACTAACTTCTCGCTTGTCAAAGATCGGAGGTGAAAACACAGCCTTGTTTACCAAGTGCCACGTAATCGCCAGTTCACTCCCTTTGACCACTGGGTTGAGTGAACTTTGACCAGCTACACTGGGAGCATATGATCCAATTCCACACGTTCCAATATGCATTGGAAATCTATCGGAAGGCTCTTCCGTACTAACTGGGTTGCGAATGATTCCATGAAGATTCAAAATGTCCTTCAGATTAGTATGAGCAAGAAACAAACACCTACGTGTAGACACCCATCTACATGCAATTAGACTGCTGCATACACACACCCGAGTGCATAAACAGTAGGGCGTCTACAGATGTAAACAAATGGATGCATATGCAAGCATGTGTCTATACACGTAGAGGTCCGTATGCATACGTAACCGGAAGGTTGTAACACAGGAACTCAACTACCTATGCAACCGGGTTTCTGTATATACAACTGCCCAGTAGTATATGCAGACGTGCATCTACACGTACAATTACCTGGTTGCATATACAAACGGACGTCTACATGTGTAGACACCCAGTTGTATACAAAGACATGCATTTTGTATATGTAGGCATCTGTTGTTTGGTGTTTCTGTATAGACGACACATCCGCACTTACATACACCTGCTTAATGGACTTCCATACAATCGACACGTCTGTATCTTATTTAGCGGTTGCCCCCTACAACCGTCCCCAGCATGACTTTTCTTGGATAAATTATTTGCCTGCATCACTATATACATTTTTCTCATATTTGTCATCAACACGAAATCCATGTTGGATTTTGGCAAGGGGGTCTTAAAATTTTCCTTGTTGGATCATTGCAAGAAGGTTCGATCTCTCTATGAGCTCGCTTTCTGCCTTATCTCGCCAAATCAATATTAGGGGATTTTAGATGAAATTGATCCAACTCGGTGGATCCACAGGCGTGTCTCAGTTCTGAATCACTACAACTCTCGACTCGGTGACTCAGGTCAGTCGGATTGTCATTCAACTTATCGTGGATTCTTTCAATGTGTTTATCTTCATGTTGCATGAAGAACTGGTTCGAATCCTATTACTGTTGACGGTGTGAAGTATATAATTTACAATGCATACAACAACATATAGTGAAAATCCTTCAAAATGCATGCAATGCAAACACAACTACAACATCAACGCCATCTACAAATATATGTTGCATAAAATTTATGAGTTAATTCCTTAAATTGTATTCCAGTCGGTCACATATCTGCTAGATTCACAATCTACAAAATGCAACCAAGAATATAGTGTGTGCCTGAACAGATCACATATATGTAGATTTGGTATTGTTTTTCATTTCTATCGGATCTGTAGTTTCTCAACATACCTTTCACTCCATTCCTGGTGTTTACGTCACGATCTTCTATGTTTTCTCCATTATTACAAACAACTGGAGTTCTCGAGACACGTGGCTGCACTTCATCGTGAAGTCACATTACATTTTCTTGACACATCGATAGATGGCTTGCCCATTGTTTTGATTATAAAGGTGTGATTTTATTTTGTTTAGGATTTTATAAGTCGAGAGTCATTTTGGTACGCACGCGAGCAGTGCGATGTAAACACCGAAAGGGGAGTGGTGAAGGAGTGGATAGTTGTTGCTCGAAGGAGGGGGACAAAATACATATTTATGGGAGAGGATATATTTTTGTTAGACACAAATAGGGTGACAAAGTGCAATGGATTTAACAATCCTCGTCTTTAAGCATTTAGTTGAGTAAAGCATCATTAAATAAAGAAAACAATATGAATTGATCATACAAAGTAGTTGTATTGATTGAATGAAGTATGTGACAACTAGTATTCCTGAATATACTAATTTTTTCACTAATGAATATTCTTTTGTAAATATATTTACTTTTGTAAAAATGTATATTCGTTAAGAGTACAATATAGTAGAAAATATCAATGTTGAAGAGTAAAAAAAATACAAATCATTTTTTTTTAATTTTAATTTAACAATATTTCAACCAAAAGGTAACAAAATCCCAAAGGGTTTAGTTTACTTAGTGGATACTTTCAACAAGCATGATCAATACCACAAGAAGAACAAAGAACATGGTGATAGTTCTTCCTCAGGAATGCAGCCAGTAAATCTGGGAACAAAGGAAGTTGATGAAAACTTACTCACCACAGAGAGAAGAAAGGATGAGCCACCACCAAGATGAAGTTGATTAGGACTTGCCCAAGGTATTTGACAAGAAGGCCCAATAAATGAAGTTCGAGATCGGAGACTAGGTACTTTGGTGGGACAAGAAACATGAACCGCGGGGCATGCACGAAAAATCTGATTCACTCTAGAAAGGGCCCTTCATGATCAAGAGAGTTATCAGAATAGATACTTTCTTCCTTGCCTACCAGGATGGAATTGAGTTACCACTACCTTTCAATAGGAAACATCTAAAGCTATTTAGAAACTAAGATACAAGGTAAAATCTATTTGTATATAAATAAAACTTTTGTTGTTTTCTTTTCTTTTCTTTTTGTTTTGTTTTGTTTTTGTGGCCTGACCCCGAACTCAATAGACAAGACACGAAACCAAAGATGATGGGATATCATCTTCACTCCTTTCATTTTGACAGAGGTAAATATGTCCACAGATGGAGCCAACTGGTGTCCCCAAGATTTCACCCTGAAATCTGGGACTACCCCTTTTAAACATTTTCATTCTTTTCAAAGTAACGGGTCGTTTTGTGTTTGTTTTTCCTGTAGTTGTTTGCATTGCTCTAAGGTATCCCCAGAGAGTCATAAAATCCAAATTCGATAAATACCCACATGCCAAAATTCACTCAAATCCTTCGCTAGACCTTGTCTGCAAGCGTTTTATTTATTTATTTATTAAATAAATAAAGTTATTTTAAAAATAGATTGAGCTAAAATTGGAGGATTTAGGTTATAGAAAACACTTTACCCCATCATTATTGCCATAGAACATTCACCCGGGGGAAGAATTTTTGCAGATCAACTAAATGGAGAAAATAATTAGCAATTGCCTGCAT
The DNA here is from genome assembly GCA_019776745.2 of Taxus chinensis. Classification (NCBI taxonomy): domain Eukaryota; kingdom Viridiplantae; phylum Streptophyta; class Pinopsida; order Cupressales; family Taxaceae; genus Taxus; species Taxus chinensis. The sequence goes on along the minus strand of CM034155.1, from coordinate 250,706,446 downwards.
CAGTTTTTGTTTTGTTTTATTTCTTTTTGTTTTTGTTTTGGTTTGTTTTCTTCAGAAATTCCCGTAGCCTATTCATTATTCTTCTCAAATATTTACTCATGCCTAGAGTTTTGAAAAGCTATCCAGATTTTTTAATTACTAATCTGTCTAAAGGTGATTAGAGCTCAGGATTCTTTCAGAAGACTACAAGAAGTTGTTTGGTCCAAAAAGGTGCAAAAAATAATTTTAAGAAAATAAGAAAAACATTTCCATCAATGTGTAAAGCTCGAGAAAATATGCAGTTTTAGATATTACAACACCTAAAACAAAGCCGCGGAATGAAAGTTATGGCACATGCAATTTTTTGTTACTACATCTTCCCGAACCCTTTCCAAAAATGGCAAATCTTATTATATCCTTTTGTTTTCTTCACCAAAAATTTAAAAAAAGGAAAGAAATGTAGTCTTCATGTCAGTCACAATTTTCAAGGTTGCCTTCCACGTCCAATCTCCACATTGCCTTAAGTGATGAATTTTCACACAATTTTAAAGGCAGAAGTCATAATACAAGTCACACTTTTGGAAAAGAGCTATCTTTCATGCAAGTCACATTTTTTGGAATGAATCACTTAAGCTTCCAATGGGAATTTTGGTAGTGGCAAGCAAGCGGGAATTTCTAGCCTGCGTTACATGTTATTTTTCCCATCAAGTCAAATCACTTAAGATGCCAATGGGAATTTTAGAGGTGGCAAGCAGGTGGGAATTTCTTGCCTGCCTAGCAGGTTACTTCTTCCCATTATGAAAGAAAAATCACTTAAAGTACCAATGGGATTTCTGGAGTTGCCTAACAGGTTGAATTTTCCCATCAAAGAAGTTTATTCACCCATGCAAGTCGCATTTCTAAGAAGAAGGTTATTTTTCATGCAAGTCACACTTTTTGAAAGGAAGGATTTAAGATGTCAGAGGGAATTTTGGCAGTGATAGGCAGGCAGGAATTTCTTTCCTGCCTTGTAGGGTGAAAATTCTCATTGCTTTGAATTCTTATTTTTAACATGACTTCTAGCTAAAAAGTATGACCCATTTTTGGCATAGCTAAATGCCCAAAAGTTGAATTTTTTTAATTGCTGGGAAGCATCCAATTTTGGCACCTAGGGTTGGAAAGGCTTTCTTTTTATTATTCAGAGCATCTACATGTTAATTTGAGTGCACAGGTGAATAAAATAATATTTTTAGCCTGCTCGGCATGTAAGCAAAGTCTAAAAATAGAGGGAAGTGGGCTTTATAACCAGATCTCACTGAAAAAATTAGATATTCATGCTATAGAATGCATACTTATCTGCATTATTTGCAGGAATAATCCATTTATGCCCATATTGGTGAAGAAAGTAGAAGTCAATATCTGATACATTGAATATATCTTTAGAATCGGATGAAGAAATAGATCCAGCTCTCATAATTGCAATAGCTTCTGGAAAAAATTCATCCTCTTGTTTCTAATGCAACCCATGTGGAAGTCATTGCATGGAAAATTCCTTTCAGGAGCTTGTGCATGTGCTCCCAATCTTCCAGTTGAAGCCTTCATTGAATTTACTTGTGTTTTCCTTCACCCGGAGTGCTTTCTAGAATTTAAAATTGCTCATATGCAATTAAAAATAAAAGATGATGAGTTTTTTCTGAATTATTTATGGAAAAAATTGCACTGGTACATATACTGGACAAGAATCACAAAAGCTTCAAGGATAAAAGGGGAATACAGATCAGAGGTAGCACCCACATGTAAATCACAGTCATTTGCTTCCAGATCTAGTTTGGTGAGAATCAAAGGAAAAAGAGTCGACCGCATGCAGAATATGGAAAAAGAACAAGACTGAGAGTGTTGCAGCTTTCTTCTAATTTCTTTTCCTCTTTCTACTTCTTTCTCCTATTTGCTTCGATAAATTAATTGAGCAATCGATTAAATTATAAAACTTAAGTGATTGGTTTAAAATCCGTTACTTGAAGAAGACAATTACTTGGAAATAGGTGGCAGACATGCAAAATAGAAGGTTCTATTTTTAGTTATAAATCATGCATGTCATGCAAAGAGTAATTCCAGGAGGAATATTGTCAGTTGCCCCTTTTCTATAACTTCCACATGCGGGAATTCATTAAAAAAATCCTATTTGTAATTGCCCTCTATACACTATAAATAGAGGAAGAACCTACGGGTTAAAGCATCACAATTTGATAATCAGGATTCTTGACTTCCAGACTTTGTGTTGCAGCTCTTGATGTCATTTTTTTTTAAAGCTCAAGAATTGAATAAAGACATATTTCTAGATAACTTTATGTCCATGGTGCATTTGCTTCCTACTTGTGTGTGGATCTTTAGATAAAATTTGTGTTATCTAAAATTTAGATTAGAAGCTTTTATTTTCCTTTACTTATGAATATTGTGAGATCTACTTGTTTATTTAATCTATGTGTATGAGAACAACCTTGTAAACTATTGGTTGAATTATATATCTTCATTTCTTCTTTCCCAAATTCCATTATTTCCCCCTTCTGAAAATACTTCACAAACAACTTCTTACTTGCTGCAGAATTGTTTACCTATGGTTCATGAGATTTGTAATTAAAGTAAAACCCCTTGAAAATATTAATTAGGATTCATACTTACCAGATTGATAAACATCTTACACAGAAGCCTCGTCATTAAATGATGGAGATTTATCTCATGACTACCTAGGTTTTCGGCTGTGGAGAAAATCTAGCCAACAATTTTTGGTGACTCTAATGGGGAACAACACAAATTACCATACCAGAGCATTTTTTTCCAGTTCCATTTTTATATTATAAGTTCAATATGGTAGAACATCCATTCATGTGGTCTAGTAGAGTTCAAGGAAGGACTAATCATTTTTATAGATTGCAGGAGAAATTCAATTTCAATTATCCTTCTCAAGTTACAAGCCGTAGATCCAGTGTTTCACCAGGAATAAGAGTGCAAAATCCTGCAGATCTGGATTGTTTCCAGCACAATCTAGTAGTTGGGATTATTCACCAAGGCAATTCTCAAAGAAGATGTGCTCCTTTCCTAATGTAGAATCAGCTACTTGCCCCTACAACACTTGTTCCATGGGGTGCAACCTTTGGACCTTTGAATCTGAATCCTATACATGATCTACATAAAGGGATGAGAAATAATTTTCCAAAATTCTTTGGAGACAGAAAGCATAATCCATATAACCACTTGGTTGCATTATTTATATCATGTGGAGTGCTTGCAATCGAACATGAAGACGTATCTGTCAGACTCTTCATAGAGACTCTGTATAACTTGGCTGGAGAATGGTTCTACCGACTAGTTCCTGGTACAATAACCAACTAGGCTAATATATGAGATGCAATCCTGAAAAGATTCAAGCCAGCTGAAGATTTCAATACATTGATAACTCAACTGACTCAACTGAAGAAGGAGCCACAAGAGCACATGCGGGATTTTATTACAAAATTCTAAAGATTACTTTACAAAATTTCAGCTTCTGCTTCTCTAAATGATGAGAATCAAAAGGTATTCTCCATCAATGTTTTACTTCCTGAAGTAAGTTATCAATGGCAAAGAGCACGTCCTACTGACTTGTTAGTAGCCCAAAACATGGTGGTTGAAATTGAAGATGACCTCATCATGGCTAGAAAAATAAAGAGCAACACTTCTATAGCTGAAAGTTCATCCTCTGCTAATAATTTTGATTCACTATTGCAAAAGCTAGCAAATGAGATGTCGCAGATGAAGAAACAAATGGCTCAGGGAAACAAAATTGCCCCTCCTCATAATTTCAACAACAACAACTAGAACCGCATTTCTGGTTCCCAAAGATTAGCAATTGAAGTTGCTCCCAGAAACATCGGGGAAATGAATGAAGAAGATCAGGAAGTTGTCACTGATCAGCTTGAGAATGATGATTTTGTAGGTCCTCTAGACTCCAACATTAATTACCTTAACTACAAATCTGAATGGGACTATAAGGAGCTTCTTGAAGATGATCATGGTCATGCATATGCAGTATGTACACAATCATAAACTCGCCAATTTGAGGCATTAGCTGATGAAAAAAGAAGGGGTAACCCTTTACCTTCTTCTTTAGCTCCCAGAAATAAGAATGGGAGTTCTCCATCTCAACCACATAAATCAGCTCAGGTATCTGAATCTATACCTTATTTTGACATTATTGACCATGCCAAGAAAACTAGAGTTTAAATGTTAGAATCCGAATACCTAAGAGTCTTTTCTCAACAGTTAAATAGGCTAGTCAAATATGAACAATCACCTAGACAATCCAATACATCAAAAGGCCTTTTGCCTAAGCCCAAGGATTCTCCTCCCTAGAACAACACTGCAGTTGTTAAACCCTCATTATCTTTTGAAAGAGTATAACCTTTCTATATCTCCCTATTGTTTAATGGTTTCAAGTTAAGAAATTGCATTCTAGATTCAGTGCTTCTGAAAATGTCATACCAGCTAAATTTGTAGATGCTCTTGGGTTTACCTTGACAAAGACAATAAAAAGATGTTATTTCATTGAGAGACAAGTCCCTTTAATCGGACAAATCAAATATGCACAAGTTGTTCTAGCAGCTTTAGCTGACAAAAGATTAAATATGAGAATCTTAGTTGCAGATATTTATGTCTCCTACGGGATGTTGCTAAGCAGAAACTTCTGCAAAGAGCTGGGAGGAGAAGTAAAGATGGATTGGTCATGTGCTCGTATTCCTATCAAAGCAATAAATCAGAAGCTAGAACTGAAAAAGAAGTCCAAGTACACGGTTACAAAATCTGAGGATCCTAGATCTCAGATTCTTTTTCAGAAATCTGACCGTGGGGTCTATTTCTTGGAAATGGATAAAAATGTACCAGAACCGAAACTTCGAATAGAGCTAGAGTCAAAAAAAGAAGAAAAAAAAATTTAGAAGTTTGATTTTAAAGGCACATGTTGTTCTTTTGGATCAAGAGTCGGTGTTCTACTAATATCTCCGAATCATGAGATATTCCCATACTCCCACAAGATGATGTTCAAGAACACCAATCATACGGCGGAGTATGAAGCATTGCTACTAGGAATGGAGCAAGCTAAAAATAGAGTAAAACTCCTCAAAGCCCAAGGAGATGTTGATCTTCAAGTAAAGCAGGTTTAAGGGAAAAATCAAGTTAAAGGAGATAAGATGAATCATTACATAGATAAAGTGCTTTCTGCCACACTTGATTTTGTAGTCTTCTCTATCGACTTCATTCCAATAAATTAGAATTCCAAGGAAGACTCTTTGGTGGTCACAGCTGCACTATTGGATCCAGATAGACCTCCGTCCATAATCAAACAAAGAAACTATAAAGTGGAGATGTTCTACCACCCAAAAGTCCCTGATAATGTTGAACAGGGGAAGATTTTCAATGATGATAAACAAACATCTGCATGTCTACATGTTGAAGGGAATAAATCACAACCACAACGAACAGTCACAGGAAAACCTGATCTAGGTTAGTATGAGAGTAGTGTAATAATCCGACCAAAAGTTAACAAAATCCCAAAGGGTTTAGTTTCCTTCGTAGAGACTTTCAACAAGCATGATCAATACCTAAAGAAGAACAAAGAACATGGTGATAGTTCTTCCTCAGGAATGCAGCTGGTAAATCTGGGAACAAAGGAAGTTGAAAAAAACTTACTCACCACAAAGAGAAGAAATGATGAGCCACCACAAGATGAACTTGATAAGGACTTGCCCAAGGTATTTGAAAAGAAGTCCAGAGAAAGGAAGTTTGATATTAGAGACTAGGTACTCTGGTGGGACAAGAGACATGAATCGAAGGGCATGCATGAAAAATATGATTCACTCTAGAAAGAGCCCTTCATGGTCAAGAGAGCTGCCGGAATGGATACTTTCTTCCTTGCCTACCAGGATAGAATTGAGTTACAATTTCCTTTCAATGGAAAGCATCTGAAGCTGTTCAGAAACTAAGATATAGGGTAAAATCTGTTTGTATATAAATAAAACTTTTGTTGTTTTATTTTCTTTTCTATTTGTTTTGTTTTGTTTTTGTGGCCTAACCCCAAACCCAATAGACAAGACACGAAACCAAAGATGTTGGGATCTCATCTTCATTCCTTTCATTTTGACAGAGGTAAATATGTCCACAGATGGAGCCAACTGGTGTCCCTGAGATTTCACCCCAAAATCTGGGACTACCCCTTTTACAAATTTTCGCTGAGATTTCACCCCAAAATCTGGGACTTCCCCTTTTAAAAATTTTCTCTCTTTTCAAAGTAATGGGTCATTTTGTGTTTGTTTTGCCTGCAGTTTTATGCATTTCTCTAAGGTATCCCTAGAGAGTCAAAAAATCCAAATTCGACAAATACCCACATGCCAAAATTCACTCAAATCCTTCGCTAGACCTTGTCTGCAAGAGTTTTATTTATTTATTTATTAAATAAATAAAGTTATTTTAAAAATAGATTGAGTTAAAATTGGAGGATTTAGGTTATAGAAAACACTTCACCCCATTATTATTACCAAAGAACATTCACACGGGGGGAAAAAATTTTACAGATCAGCTAAATGGAGAAAAAAATTAGCAATTGCCTACATCAGTTTTGGTTTTGTTTTATTTCTTTTTGTCTATGTTTTGGTTTTTTTTCCCCGGAAATTCTCGTAGCCTATTCATTCTTCTTTCTAGATCTTTCCCCAAGCCTAGGATTTTGAAAATTTATCCAGTTTTTTTAATTACTAATTTGTCTAAAGGCAATCAGAGCTCAAGATTCTTTCAGAAGATTGCAAGAAGTCGCTTGATCCAAAAAGGTGCAAAAATGGATTTTATGAAAATAAGAAAAATATTGTCATCAATGCGTAGAGCTCGAGAAAATAGGCCAAATCGGCCCAAAGAATCTGTATATGGGCCTTATCGCCCTTATCTTATCCCAACCGCCTATATAGGTGGGTTTGTGAGGCCGCTTGTTCGTTAGAGGGAGGTCGCGGGTCCAACCTTGCCCGCTATCATTTTGGTCGGGTTGTTTGTTTGCTAAGTGGGGATTATCCCACATCCACGCCAAGTTAGGTGGGATTAGCATTAAAATTGGGCTCGACCGCCCATGTTACACGTGACTCCAGTCACGCCTTTGCTCCTTTTGGTCGACCACGTATATGTGGCGAGTTGTGCTTTGAACCGCCTAATATGTGGGCCGAGCATGTTTGTTCGTTGTGTCATCGGTTGTTTAAATGTTGATCCCTGCATGCATTAGTATATCTGCCCAATAATATAGGGCTATGCATGGTGTTTGAATGCCACATAGGTGACCCGACCTGGTTGGATAAACATCCCGAGCTATATGGAAACTTTGCCAAATAATGGGGTCAACTTGGTTGTTGAGAATAATATGGGTCTCGGTGGGGATTTGACCACCCCACCGAGCTAGAATCATAGCTCGCCGAGCTCGATACATAATGCAACTTGTCCACATATAGTCCACTTATCGACTCTCGATAGGCAAATCAAGCGAAATCAAACTCGTGGTGGCAAGCCATGTGGTGGCTTGAGGACCCACCACATTGACGATAATAAAATAGTCCTCACAGTGGCCAAGCTCCCTTCCGTTACAAAAGTTGAGCCTCTTGTTCTTGTGGCTAACATCTCGCTTGTCGAAGATCAGAGGTGAAAACACAACCTTGTTTATCGAGTGCCACGTAATCGCCAATTCACTCCCTTTGACCGCTGGGTTGAGTGAACTTTGACCAGCGGCACTGGGAGCATACATTCTCTGATCCAATTCCACGCGTTCCAATATGCGTTGAAAAGCTATCAGAAAGGCTCTTCCGTACTAACTGGGTTGTGGATGATTCCGTGAAGATCCAAAATGTCCTTCAGATTAGTATGAGCAAGAAACAAACACCTATGTGTAGACACCCATCTGCATGCAATTAGGCCGATGCATACACACACCTGAGTGCATAAACAGTCAGGTGTCTACAGATGTAAACACATGGATGCATATGTAGGCATGTGTCTGTACACGTAGAGGTCCGTATGCATACGTAACTAGAAGGTTGTAACCCAGGAACTCGACTGCCTATGCAACCGGGTTTTTGTGTATGCAACTGCCCAGTAGTATATGCAGGCTGAGCCTAAACATCACGCACGTTCGCGTGGTTCCAGCCAAAATGGAACCCGCGACCTGCTGCCCCCAAATGTAGGCCCCCACCACTGCGCCACGGCACTTTTTAGTGATGTAAAGTCAGAAATTTAAATTTATCAAGGACTGCGAATGTGTGTGATGTTTAGGCATACCGGGATATGCAGACGTGCATCTACATGTACAACCGCCTGGTTGCATATACAAATGGACGTCTGCATGCGTAGACACCCAGTTGTATACAAAGACATGCATTTTGTATATGTAGGCATCTGCTGTTTGGTGTTTCTGTATAGACGACACATCCGCACTTACATACACCTGCTTAATGGACTTCCATACAATCGACACGTCTGTATCTTATTTTACGGTTGCCCCCTACAACCGTCCTCGGCATGACTTTTCTTGGATAAATTATTCACCTGCATCACTATATACATTTTTCTCATATTTGTCATCAACCACGAAATCCATTTTTACAAATTCACCAAAAAAATCCATGTTGGATTTTGGCAAGGGGGTCTTAAAATTTTCCTTGTTGGATCATTGCAAGAAGGTTCAATCTCTCTATGAGCTCGCTTTCTGCCTTATCTCGCCAAATCAATATTAGGGGATTTTAGATGAAATTGATCCAACTCGGTGGATCCACAGGCATGTCTCAGTTTTGAATCACCACAACTCTCGACTCGGTCACCTCAGGTCAGTCGGATTGTCATTCAACTCATCGTGGATTCTTTCAATGTGTTTATCTTCATGTTGCATGAAGAACTGGTTCCAATCCTATTACTGCTGACGGTGTGAAGTATATAATTTACAATGCATACAACAACATATAGTGAACTTCCTTCAAAATGCACGCAATGCACGCACAACTACAACATCAACGCAATCTACAAATATATGTTGCATAAAATTTATGAGTTAATTCCTTAAATTGTATTCCAGTCGGTCACATATCTGCTAGATTCACAATCTACAAAATGCAACCAAGAATATAGTGTGTTCCTGAACAGATCACATATATGTACATTTGGTATTGTTTGTCGTTTCTATCAGATCTGTAGTTTCTCAACATACCTTTCACTCCATTCCTGGTGTTTACGTCACGATCTTCTATGTTTTCTCCCCATTATTACAAACAACTGGAGTTCTCGAGACACATGGCTGCACTTCATCGTGAAGTCACATTACATTTGCTTGACACATCGATAGATGGCTTGCCCATTGTTTTGATTATAAAGGTGTGATTTTATTTTGTTTAGGATTTTATAAGTCGAGAGTCATTTTGGTACGCACGCGAGCAGTGCGATGTAAACGCCGAAAGGGGAGTGGTGAAGGAGTGGATAGTTGTTGCTCGAAGGAGGGGGGACAAAATACATATTTACGGGAGAAGATATATTTTTGTTAGACACAAATAGGGTGACAAAGTGCAATGGATTTAACAATCCTCGTCTTTAAGCATTTAGTTGAGTAAAGCATCATTGAATAAAGAAAACAATATGAATTGATCATACAAAGTAGTTGTATTGATTGAATGAAGTATGTGACAACTAGTATTCCTGAATATACTGATTTTTTCACTAATGAATATTCTTTTGTAAATATATTTACTTTTGTAAAAATGTATATTCGTTAAGAGTACAATATAGTAGAAAATATCAATGTTGAAGAGTAAAAAAAATACAAATCATTTTTTTTTAATTTTAATTTAACAATATTTCATTATTGAAAAATATCCCAAACAATTTTGTCATAGTTATCACCCTTTCCCCTAAACATGGCCCCCATATGTAATTGCCTGAAATTTTTGCAAAGGATTGTTGACCACATATTTGAGGGCCATATTATCGATATAGAAAAGAATCCACCATCTAAAAAAAATCTAAAAAACAATAATAAATTATGTTTCAATTTCAACTCTTCACATACATTACACAATGTATATGTAGGCATATTTTGTCATAATGTATTGTGGTAGGTAAATGGAGTATAACACTATTGTTACATTTACTCCATTACTGTCATGTTGTCACAAGTACTTCCAACACTTATGAGAAGCAATTACTGAAACCCACATGATAGAATGGACTCAAGTTAAACTTTCATCTAATAAGAAGCACATTTATTTTGAAGAAAAACAAAAGTTGAAAGGTTGGAAGGATGCACTTTCTTTAGAGCAGACCTAGCAATAACAAGGATTGGAAATGTCATTAAAATACAACATGTTACATTTATTGAATAACTAATAAAAGTGTATTTCACTGATTTTTTTGATAAACTTGTGACTTGGTTACTTTGCAAAATAAGAAAAAGATTAAACAGTCAAATTTCCAAGAAAACAAAGCCGATAACGCATAAGAAGATAAATAGGTTAATCAAATGCAATGCCGCCAATCACAACAGGGGAAGGATATTTCTTTTTATTAAAAGCCATTGTGGAAGGGAAGGTTGAAGTGGATCAAAAGGTTGATAACAAGTTAAGAGATAATAACACGGAGTTTGTATAAATAAGTTAAACAAGCAAACAAGAAGCACTAAATTAATGAATGCTGAATCAATTATGTTATCATTGACTCTAGCAGACATTAAAATAACACATTAAAACAATTAACCAAAATTTGCCAACACTTGATTTTACATGGCATCAAAATTCCAAATATCTAGAAGTTGTGAATGTACACAAAGTATGACCTAGTAAAAAAGAGTTTTAACTAACAGCTCAGTCATGGCTTTCAATTTCAAACAATCATGAATTTAATAAAGCTATGCATTATTTGAACCTATTTTATACATGTGATTTTACCACGCAAGAGGAGTTTGTATGTTTTTAGTTTTCATTTATATCAGTACATGCTAATAAAATTTCCACAAAATAAAAGAAACGCTTGTATTAAAATTGTTCCCATCAAATGATCACGTCAAAACTACATTTCACTGCCATGCAACAACAACTTCATTTTTTGGGGGCAAAGCCATCGGAATTCGGTTTGCAGCAAAGACAAATTTGAACCAAAGACATCTAAAAAAGAGCGGACAGGAAGTATGAGAAATGTAGATTGAATTGTCATAAGTGCCATTAACAACACATTTAATTGAAAATCCAAGGATGCATAGTGCACACACTAAATCTACATAGAGGTGGTACTATACAAAAAATATACATAAAACAAAAAGGCAAGGTATCATTTAAAACTTCAAGTACAATATACATAAAACAAAGAACAAAGTCAGTTATATCACAGGGCAGCTGTGGATAACTACCTTGCCATTATGTCCCTTACTCTTGTACCTCCATTCAATTGGCATCATGTAAACAGCAGCTGCATTCATGTTGAATGGCGTTGAACACACGTTTTAACGTCCAAAAATACTAAAAAGTGCTAAAGAGCCCATGCTTTAAAAGATTCATGTGTTAACAGTCAATCAGCAGCAATCTCGTATGCTGTAAAAGCTCTTCACATCAAACATAGAGTTTCATTGTTTAAGCTCGTCACTAAAAACCTATTTTCCTGCAGGGAAAACAAATTTAAGTAACTGAAAATGCAAGTTTAGTTGTGATTAGAAATACTCGTTGAACTGTCAATACATTTAGGGAATGGTTTGGACTGAGATACTTTTTGTTAACAAGTTTCTTTATTTGTTTTCTGATTCAATTCTATTGGTAAATGGCAAATCGCCCCCGACCCCAAGCAAGAAAAACATTGATTATGATAATAATAGTAATTATGGCAAATCCTTGTAAGTTTTAATTTGTAGGGCTTTAGGTATAAATTTTCAATGGCGCACTGTACATGATTTTTTTTGAATTTTTCCTAAATTCTAGAAGAAAATAAATGGAAGATTTTAATATAACCTAGTGGTGAAATAAAAATTCATAACAATAACCTAAAGCATTAAACACAAAAATTTATGGAATAAAACATGTTTCCTCCCTTAGACACAAAAATTTATGGAATAAAACATGTTCGCTCAAATTTTCTCTCTATGTTGCACAATTGATGTCGCCATATGTTGTCTATATATGGATTTGAAGCTATAGGGGGTTTAGAGGAATTTTCAAAGTGCTTTGTAATAGCCTTCAACTTTCTACAAGATACGACTGTCGCTACAATAAATGTTTACTTATATTTATCAATTTCTACCTTTCTGTTGTTCTATGTGAGAAGAAACAATTGTATGGAAGAAATACACTAAAAAGAGGCTTTCCCATGTCGGACTATTGTACAGATACAGTTTTCTTGATTCTTTTCCTCTATATTTGCACCAAAGGTAATTCAAGGGCTCAAATGAAGCCAAATAATAATTTGTATTTGAGGTTTTAACATAATTACAAATGATACTGAAACTCAATCCATTCATTTTACATCCACTATATAGGTATGATGCAACATAAGGAAATCCATCATCATCAAGCTTATCTACCCTGGGGTTTGCTATGTTTGGCTTTCCAAAATCTAAGTCTAGCTTGGATGAACTTTTAGAGTTACTGTCATCACAATCTGTCTCTGATGTGAATGTATGGAAATGCATGGTTTGAAATAGCCCATGATCTATTGATGCATGGTTTAAAACCACAGAGTCTTCCTGATTGTATCCATAATGAACATTCACAGCAACAATAGCATTTTGACCATTATGGAGCTCCACTTTCTTGAGGCACTCAGAGGACATAGTCGAAAAGAACACTGCCAGGGCCTGTGTCTGGGAGTAAATTCTGATCTTGAAGACAATCAAAGTTTTGAACATCGAAATGTATATTAGAAAAATTATGTTCATTTCAAAAATTGAGACAATATAATCAAACAATTGAACTTTATATACCAAAATATAGACCATATTTGATAGGAGTGTGAAATTATCAAGAAAAAAGCAACAAAAAATAAAATTGTATTTCAAAATTCAATACAGAAATCATCTGACTGTAGTAGAGTGCAAAATTTTAGACCAAATGTGTAGTACAATAGTGGAAAATTAAGGTAAAAGATTTCATGTAAATCACCTAAAAATGAAGAAACGTGCAAGGAAATAGGCCGAAATTTTAACTATTGTTTGAAATGAAGTTAATATTTCATGTGGCTATACTGCCGAGTGCAAACTGTAGAAAAATCCAAGAAAATTTGACAAAAAAAGTAAACTATATTTGAAATCCAAACTGTAGTAAACTGTAAAATTTTTGAGAAAAAGGTTAGGAATTCAAGCTGTAGCCTGGAATTGTGCTAAGATTTAATCTTTGACTAAGCATGAGTGCAAAATGTGAAGCTATGTACAGAGAAAAGTTAAAATTCAATTTACAATTTGGAACACTATGCACCTATATAAGAATGCCCCAAAAAGAGGCAGGAAATTAGTTCAAATTTTTAGTCGCAATTTATATTATAAATCTACAATTGAAGAATAAAAATGATAAAGAAATTTACTTGCAGATTCCACTTCTTTTCAACCTCAGAATTTGTCATGCCATTAGATATAGGCAAACTGCCATTTTTATTTGTGGCTGCTTTATCTTGAACCCTGACACAATAAAAAACCAAACATCTCCAATTATCAAACTTTACATCCTCTGTAAATGACCCTCATCAAATGGATCTAGCTCACAATGAGTAAATTGTCCATAGTCTAAGTTCTTTTCAGCCATCCTTAAAATTTCAATCCCACAAGCTATTTGAGAGTGGTTCTTATTTCATTTCAAAAACAAAATACCATAGAAGATGTTAACCACAAAAATTGCTTTCCGGGATCATTTTTTCAAGGAATAACAAAGAGCCAATTAAAGGAATATGTCATACACGCAGATCAAGGCCTTGTAATTTTTTCTTAAAGAAGGTCGAAAAGGCTCATGGTGAAATTTGACATGAAAGAAGCTTTATTACTGATGCCCTTGCATCACAGTTGAAGTTAACAACTACTATATAACATGAATTAAACATCTAACAGACCCACAAAGCCAAATTGTTCCACATGGCATGTTTTATTGTTATTACAGTCTTTTGATGCCGGTGTGAAGGGGAATTTTGTTGGTGGATTCTTATCAGTAGACAATGGTGATCTTTGGATTTTTATTCCTTTGTACATACTGAGAAATGAGGCACTTGTTACTTCCATTTCTCTTCTACAGAATCTAACAACTGGATCTGTACTGCACAACCTAAGCCCCACTCTATTTATAAGGACCCTCTAAATTGTGCAATTATAGTGTCCAATGCAACCAGCTGCCTTGGAAGTTCATTAGAAAGCCTAAAAGCCAACTATAATCTTGGTTAGTTTGTGTTCAATTTTATTGTTTGTCAATGCATTTGGAAGAGTTGAGTATGATTTACTAGTCCTCGTTTATAAATTTGCTATTGATTTGATCACTTTCATTTGATTATTATGATTTTAAATTTTTTATACTTCTCATTAACTTTGATTTGAGACTTCCGTCAACTCTAGTTCTCTTGCAAATTGATGGCTTTGTTGGAGACTAAATGGTGTTTAGTTCATGTAAATTCAGGAAGATATACAGACACAGTTTCAAGTTCTAAAAACCTTTTGCCTATCCTCTAAACAATTATTATGATGACAAAATGAAAACAATTACGTCAAATCTAAGAAAGGAAATTTTCTTAAGATGCCCTAGAAGGAGGAGCCAATATAAGAATTAAAGCTACAAACATCTCTGACAGAGCCTAATGCATGTCTTTACTAAGCATTATAATCACACTTCCGACAAAACATTTGTTGCGATAATCCATACATGGTTGTATGGTTTTATACATTATAAGATGCCATGATAATAAGTTGAAAGTTTTACTTAGAAAAGCTTGAGGTAGGAAATAAAAGAAGCAAATGAGATACAAAAAAATTCTGTTCGGGATATTTGTAGCTCTGTTAATCTATTGCTATTACAAGATGTGCAGAAATGTATTGAAAGTTGGAATCCATTCTGGATTGTAGAGCACTTTCTATTTAGTAATGTTTGTAAGCCAACTAACCACTTTTTGGTATCTCATACAAATCAAACGGTCTGTAGGACAGTGACTTCCACTATGGAGGGTAAATCTATTTAGGAACATGCTCCAATACTTGCTTCTTAAAGTTAGTATTTTCTTTGACAGGGACTAACTGAAAACCCCAGCAACTGTTTGGACTTTTACCCTCTTTTACGAGCTTCATGATGCGCTAAAAAACTTAGGAGACATAGACAATGCTTATTAATTTTCAATGCCTATAAAAGTAGATTCTAGTATAAATTTCACCTCAACTTTTAACAGATTTGTATGTTGGGTAAAGAACGATTGGCCGGCGTAATAGCTTTATTAAATAATGGAGGAAGTATCAGATTGATAATTGTTCTTACTACAAATTGTTGTGGAAAATCATATACAGGTGTGTAGCAAATTGTGAAACTACTAACCTTTAAGATGAGGCGATCCTTATGATCTGATTGCCAATGTGAATGTAACAACAACCGCAAATGTTTTGATGATTGTACCTGAATATGACACAGTAAATAAGAAAATAACATTAAACTATTGGTGCATTAGCAATTACGCGTAATATGTACACCATGAATAGAAAAGTATATATATTTTAAAACAATTGAGTTAGATGTCAGTTTTTCTTACGCCATGTGTTATAGGCATCTGAGATAATTTTTAGTTTGAAATTTCTTTTCTTGACATTCGGTTTATAGTATTATGGACCTCCCTTATTCTGGATCTTTTACAGAGGAAAGGTAGGGTATTATGGTAGGTTTCCAATTCCCACGTCAAATGCAAATTCCATCTAGTACATATATTGCAATCATGGCAATGACTGATACCACATCTTTTCCAAGCATTCTTTCAAACAGTTCATCTGCATTAGGTATGCTTTGACATTTTGTATAGATGTCTACTACAGCACTTGCAAGTACATCTAAAAAACCATTAGGCAATCCCTAATAGCACATTTTTTTCCAGGCATTCTTTCAAAGATTTCATATAGATGTTCTGAAGATTACATATTTTCAATTATTGCAGGCCTGTATTTTCACGAGCATGGTTTCACAAGGAAAAACAGTTGACTCTTTCATTGATCACAGGTGATTAAATGGCATTTACCACACACTATTTTTTCATAAAAACCATGTTTAAATGTATGTCAAGTGCAAAGTTTTGATAGATGCCGGTAAAGAGTTTCAGCAAGTGAAAGAACGAGACAGTTTCTCATGGAATACAATTATTGCAGCATACAAAAGACATGGTTATCCTTACAGGGAAGTAACCCTATTTCACTCTATATAAGAAACAGGGCTTCAACCCGACGAGTTTACATTTTCCAACATACTCCCAGCCTGTGTCAAAATCGAAACTTTGGAACAAGGTATGGGCATCCATCAAAGCATAGAAAATATGAAAATTGTGGAATCATAGACAAGGCACGTGAACTGTTCGACAGAATGCCTCAAAAAAATGTGGGATCGTGGAAAGTAATTATTGCAGGATATGCCCAAAATGGATTTGTTGAAAATGCGTTATAATTACTTAGATACATGCACACGCTATGGACGTGCAACAAAGCATAATGGATACACGAATTTTCACTGATGTATGTGTAACTGCCTAGTAGACATGTATGCAAAATGTGGAAGCATAGACAAGGCACGTGAACTGTTTGATAAAATGCTTGATTAGTGCAATGAATAGCGGTTGCAATACAATCACACTCAAAAGTTTCAGAATAGACAACTATAGAGTTGACCCATTTTCTACTTTTGACCTTTCCCTTGCTTAGTTCTAAAAGTGCAACACGTTCTAATTTATATGCTTATTTTTGTTGATGATGCGATCCTTTTATTCTCTTTTCACAAGGTTTTATAGTGACAATTGCATTATTTGGTTCAGTTTTATCGTCTTTACCTGCTGGTCAAGCATAGCAAGTAGAGAGTGTGACAATATGTGCATACGTCCAGTCCTACCTGTGTAAGAGATACGCTTTCATAGTAATAAGTGACCATAAGTTCTTTGAGCTCCATTTCCCACATATCCCAATCAATATGTGAATTTTGATAGCAATCATACCTTAAAAATTACATCAGATAGTATATTCTTCCGAAGCCATTTCAGCTGCAGTAATTAAGTGAGGTAGATGCTGCTAAATATGAGCACAGGGAAGCCCTTACTCACTACCAAAGGAGCCTCAAATTACGTCTATGTGCCTTATTTCTCAGAGTATTTTATCAGTGTGTTTCTTTACATTATTTTCATTATTTTTTTAAAACTAAGAGAATCGATTGTAGGCGCCTATATCTTGGTTTCTCTTTTTTGAAAATACAGGACCTTCACGTTGATGGTATAGATATGGTGGAAAGCATTGACGAAAATGTTGACAATGCTGGAATTTTGGATGAAATAACTACTAGGAGCCGTTGTGAATTGAAACACTGACTTGGAAAATTTTAACTCATTTCAAATTGTTTTTTAAGATTTCCTTATTAAGTATTATGCCATAAACCACTTCCAAGACTGGAAAGAATGTCCTCGAAATCAATTTGAAGTGTACGATGCACAGTAGTTAGAAAGAAAGAAATTTAAATTTGAGTGAAGGATGATGTATTCCTGTCCTGCATTGTACATGTTCACACTGAGACACAGGATCAAATGAGATTAGGAGGCATCTGAAATTATCATGCAGTTTTTATGCTAAGGATCTGGTAAGAGATATGACTATCTATAATAATACCCAAAGAGATACACAAAGGGCTTGGTCATTTCAGCAGTCAATGAGTTTGAAGCTTACCCTAGGGCATGACAAAACAGCTGAGCATGGTATCCAATCAACGATTTACTGAACTGCAGTGTCCTTGTAAGATGTTAACAATGCCCTTGCAATATTTATACCTAGAATACCAAGGCACTTTATCTGACTGTCAACTAATCATGCATCTTCCATTAAGCATAAAAAATTGCATTTAGCTATTGTAAGAAAATTAGTGCTCCTTACATTTTTTTCAACAAAATCGTATTTCTTCGAAAGAAAAAAATGGGAGGCCTTTTTGGTCAATGGAACATACTTGCGACGAGACATGGGAAATAGCATTAGAAACATAATTTGGTGCTGAAGACCGCAAAAATCCATGGGGATAAAGATAAGCCTATATGAGCCCAAAGAAGATTCCTGCTCCAACTGCAATTACTAATATTGACCCGCAAAAAGCCGATTTCGTCACTCTGAAGGAGACCCTTCTCTTCTTCCACTCATCATTTTCTTGTATTTACTTCAATTGGTGTCTATAAAACCTTGAATGGCAAAGAGGGTACCAAACAGGATGGTGAACCCTCAAGTGGGTGTCATTTAAATGCAAGCCTAAAGTGCAGATAACCTACAAGGCATTGAGATTCTGTGAGAAAACAACATTTAAACCCTCGGATCTCCAAATGAATAGCAGAGATTTAGTTACAGAGCTTGTTGAGGAGGGGTAAATTCATTGCAGATGTATGCAGAGCATAAAGTAGGGTTTAGGACTGAAATGGTTTACAGAATAGACAGCAGGAGGGAAAACCCTTGTATGTTCTAAACACCGCCTTCTACAACAAGCTCCTGCATGGAGGAAGCCAGCTAGACACAACAGAAGCAGCCACTACAGCAACCAATGGGAAAAAAAGGTAATACCTACAGCTTGAAAAGGCACAAAACTTTATAGAAACTGGGCATATCTGGCGCACGTAAAATAATATCTGGCCTTCCGCCCTCTGTCCGCGTACACCTTGCAAGAATGAAACGAAACCCCTTATACCATTCACAAGAAAGTTTACATTTAAGAAACTTCAACTTCTTATCCACGCGATGTATTAAGTTTCCAACCTTATTATGCCACGAGATGCACTTCGGGCATGGTCCCATGCTCCCTTCCTCGGTTCTGCTCTGTCCTCGCCTCTGCGCTCTGTCAGAGGCCACTCAGCCTGGACCCAGCTGAAGAACGCGTTGGTTTTTTTTGCAGACGATCGACCATTGTGAACGATCCGTAATCAATGTCTGTGTACTCTGAAAATTATCTACCACTGATCTACCTGTCATTGTCAGAGCCCTCTCGGCCTCGACCCAACTGAAGAACACCTTTCGGCGTAATTACTTTAAATTTTTGAAAGTAATAAGTCAATACATTATATTGAAAATCACGTCTTTGTGTCTCAAAGTCATTTGTGGGTCTTTGTTCTCAAATTCTAGAGTGTATCTATCATTATTTTTAAAGTCTGCAGTCAAGATAAGAGTCGCCTCACATAATTACGCTGAAGGCATCACCCCTATGGGAAAGGGCTTTGCAAACATTCATGAGACTGTGTCAAATTTGTCGTCCTAAATGATGGTTTTAACGGGCGTGGTGACGGTTTAGCTTTTCTCTACTATTTTTGCAGATTTGTTATTTTTAACAATTTTGTTTTTCCCGATTTTGCATGCTATGCAGTGGGTTTGCTATTTTTAAGTTTTGTTTTTTTGTTTTTGCAAAACAATACCCTGAGCCCCGAAATTTGCTGGCGCACCATGGAAAATGACCTTTGCAAAAAGGGTTGGGCTGTTTCTTTCATGTGTCAAAATGTTTCGGCTATTCAATTGAAGCGAGTAACTCCTGATTTGAGGTGGGGTTTAGTCTGTCGCCCAATGGTTGCTCTAGTTTTACTTTTTATCAACCCTTTTATGAAGTCTGAGCAACAAGTCCTAGTCTGCAGGTATAGCAGATGTATTTGGAAGGGGAGCGAAAGATTATCATGACATCATACTGGATGCGGTAATTTAGCTTGTGTAATAGCGGAGTTTAGGGTTTTGTTAAAAATTGTGGAGTTTTTGACACCCAATTTCAGATCCGTTTACTCAAGTTGCCAATTTCTTATACTAAGCAAAGAAAGGTCTGAACATTCCCAGCTTATTGCTATTGGTTTTTAAAAAGTTGTTAGATTTGAATACGGCGTGGTGAAATACTCTGTGTGTTCAACAAGGGAAAACTGTCACATTTAATCCATTGTGCTCAATGTTTTCAACCTCATCCCACCCCTATTTTTCGTCAGGTGTTGTCCACTGTTTCTCGAGGATTTGTACTGTGCAACATAGCTTCATAAGTCATTATATAGAAGAATGGCTTCATGCATTTTATCATACATTCTACAGATGACGAATTCACATGTCAGCTTACTTTGACTGTCATTATCTGTGTTTCCCATTTTGTGGTTTTGTCCTTGTGAGAAGGAGATCAACATAAATCTTGGTGGCGGCGTTCACCTGATTTCTAACTCTGATACCAATGGATCATTCTATTGAGACATTACAACCTACAGTTGCATGGATATGTTACAATAAGGATTCTCGACATGAGACATGCTATCCATGGCTGGGATTGTACGGGAAATGCTAGGAGTTTTCACTAGAAAGAGTAGATTTCTTCCTGCCTTATTATTATTATTTTGATAATCACTAACATAACTGGCTGATATGTTCAGATACCAAATTAATTTCTATATAAGTTGATAGGACTTTTCGATGTTGTGTATTTTCTTTCAAGCTTTATTTTGGAGATGCTTTTTGCGCATATTTATTGATAAGCGTGTATAGATTTTGGCATTCACAACCTTCAGAATGACACTTTCAGCAATTTTACAATCAATCATTCCTCTACAACTTCGTATTTCCCCTATATATGCAAAGATAATAATAGTCCACCATTTCTTGATCAGTTGTAAATTCCGCCAGCTGTAGCGTCGTCATTGAAAACCTGTTTTCTCAAAAATATTAGATAATTATCAACAGTGCTCAGAATTTTATCTTCTTCGCTCCATTTCATATGTCTACATTATTGCTAATTAGGGAATAATATTTGTTGCATTGTATGGGCATATTTTGTAAAAAGAGTGTTCATGATATCGTAACAACATTCTAGATGGTCACATTCATTCCTTGCTTTGCAACTTTGATAAGGTATAAGCATCCACCTCCTCATTATGGAAATGAAAAATACAAGGGGTACTCGGTAGAACGACAGCTTATGATTGGACAACGATTGCTAGCACCAGAGGGCAATTATATGTTTCATGGTTTATTGGACATAGTGTACAAATTAGACTACATTGGGTCATTATGGATGCAATTGATCAACTCCAGTAAACTTAGATTTTCTATATTTAAAACAATTTGTTCAAAAGAGCTACATTGCATTTTGTGGTTGTTATTTGATTCTGTAACACTGATAATTAGCAGTTCGTCTCAAATTTGTTGCTTAAAACATGTATGTCATTTTCTTTCACCTGTGTGGACTGAGATTAATTAGAAATGCATGTAGGGTTAATGTAACACATCTTTTGGTGTAGTATAAGATTAGAGAGCACTAAAGACAATCCTACCATAAGCATGCAAAACACTCTTACATAGGACCATTTAAACTAATCAGAACACAAATTCAACCAAGATCAAATACTCATGAGAAATACAGGTGCTTTAAAGGTTTTTCTCAGAGCTTGTCAATGAATAAAACAACATTAAAACATTGTTAGAGTCCCCATACAAGTTAGACAGTGTCAAGATTGAATTCTTGTGCAGTTTGTCAAACAATTAGCCGATTTCTTCAATAGATTAAAACAACATTCACAATATGATACAAGTGATTCAAAAGGAACTTCATCTTTGCGCTTCTTGATATGCAGAGCTCTTTGAGCCCAAAGAAGACGTTTCTAATGCAAGGTTGGCACTTAGTCCAAAACTTACTTTCAGATCATTGTTCAGTTTATGCTCATACCCTTGTATTTATAGAGATAATCTAAAATCTGGTACTATTTTGTTATGGAAGATACAATGTAACATTTGGTAGATTGTAGAAGTGGCTTTTCTAAATATATATATTTTTGGTTCATTATATTGTAACCCCTTCTCATGGAGTATTATAATTGCAACTTACAGAAGACATGAACATCCTCATGAAGTATTGAATTTGTTTGAACCAAATGCAACCAGCAGGTAGCCAACCTGAAATATCAGTTCCCCCTTTGCTGAGCATACTACCAGCGTATGTCAAAACAGGGGATGGACATTCACCAAAGAATGATAGATACGAGACTTTTTCTAGACTTCACAACCTTTGCCATTATCATCCCAACTTGTGCTGAAATGGGACCTCTAAATCAGAACATGGACATCCATCAAAGTATAATGGAAATTTGATTTTTGTTAGATGTAGTTGCAAGTGTTGTGGTAGACATGTATGCAAAAAAGTGGAAGCATACACAAGGCATGTGAACTGTATGATAAAATGCCTCAATGAGATGTGATCTCATGGACTTAAACGATTGCAGGATAAGCTTAAAATGGGTTTGTTGAAAATGCCTTCAAAACTTTGAGGCAAATGCATTTGGTAAGTGCAAACCCAACCTCCACAACCTTTGTCAGCATACTCCCTTTCTATACCAATACGGGATCCTTAGCACAAGGTATGAACATCCATAAAAGTATAATGGGAAGTGGATTTTTGTTTGCAAAATGCCTCAAAGAGATGTGGTCTCGTGGAATGCCACGATTGTAGAATATGCACAAAATAGCTTAGACAGTGATGCTCTCAAACTCTTTGAGGTAATAAAGCACTCTGGAATGTACCCTAACCATTTAAGATTCATTTATATATGCTTGCATATTTTATCTCATTTATGTTTCTTGGAGAGCTAATATGTTAAAGAACTTAGTCATTCTTTCAATCTACTTTGATGTCAACACTTCACATTCACTACATTCTTAAGAGTGAGTGTTAGCAAACTTACATGTCTCGCTTGCATTTGTATTCGATCATTACACAACTAACTATTATTTAACATCCCTTATGATGTACTTTGGAACATTTTTTTTGGATTTAATACAAAAATAGAATTGCCAATCACACCCCTTATCAACATCAACTAGAAAATTAATAACTATCCCTCTAAATCTAATAACATATACCATTCGGCATTCACATTGCATTGTACACATGCGATTGCTAGTATCAAGTGTTTCATAAATTCCATTATAACTAATGTTATATAGATGATGTCATTATAATCATCATTCTATTAAATCTTTATCATTTCCACTTTTTCAATGTTTTTATAAGTGTTTGT
Organism: Taxus chinensis; assembly: GCA_019776745.2. NCBI lineage: Eukaryota > Viridiplantae > Streptophyta > Pinopsida > Cupressales > Taxaceae > Taxus > Taxus chinensis. The sequence continues at coordinate 250,683,220 of CM034155.1, read as the reverse complement.
AATTGTTTTAATGTAGGGTATTGTCTGTAGTTATTACTGATAGTCAAAGAATCACTAAGTTAAAATCATCGTTGTCATCAATAGTCGTTATCAAGCGTAAAAATATTATTCATGTCATCCTTTTTATAGTCACCAAAGTTATAGTTTTTCAGTCAAAATAGTTGAAAATTGAGTCATTTTAAAAGTCTGAAAACTAAAAAATTGTCTTTCAAATGCATTTTTGATGTTAGTCTACATTTGAAAAATATATGATTTCACATTATGGTGGGGGAGGGGATAATAACCAATATATAAATCATTGACCGACATGATCACATTCTGTTGAGGTAAAAATTTCATTCACTGGGGGAAGAAGGCATAGGAAGCTGGAGGTCAATCAACAATCTCTCAACAATCACTAACAACAATGTCACGTGAAGTTTTGGTGGCAATTTTTTGTATGTATTTTGCTTTATGCTATGGTGTTCTTCTCTTTCTGAGTATATGTTCCTATTAAGCTTACATTGAATTCTTGTGTTCAAGATTGTAAATAGTGAGCAATATTTCCTACATAATTATTTAATGTGAAAATATAGTGGAAATATAAAAGCACAAGTTAAATGCAACATCATGATACTTGAAGAGTTTGAACAGTTAGATGTGTTCAATTCATACCTAGGCTTGTGGTTAACCTTTTTAAAACCATTGAAGGTTGTGCAAATGGTTCCTGCTAGAGTTTCCCCAGTGAGTAGGTTAGATGTGTTCCCTACAGTGAATGGTTGAAAAGCGTATGGTTCATGTACGTGTTCCCACACTAGTTCAGTCATATGTGTTCCCTATAGTACATAGTTGATAAGAGGTTGATGTGTTCCTTATCCTACCTTTAGTTCAAATGTGTGCCACGATCATGATCATGCAGAAGAAACCAATATGTAGAAGAAGTGCAAATGATTTTCTAGCATGTTCACACTAAGGGAGGGAATGTTAGGAATAATACTATTATAGTGCTCACATTATATATGGGTATTATATTTACATAGAGGTAAATACAACAAATTGTTGTAAAAGGGTTGTTATTAACAACTCATGTTATTTAGAGTGTATATTGTTATGTGAGTAATAATCAATATTGATATGGAGTTTTGGGTGGTTGAGTTGTTGATCCAAACTCCTAAAATATATGAGATACTTGGCCCATATATTTTTATATCATGTCAAAGATGAATTAATTCAGAGAATAATAAAGAGAATTTTCTTTGTGATAATATGCTCATACCATGTCACTTCTTACATTCTAATAAGGTTATATTTATTGATAACAATCATATAATAATCAAGAATAATTTAACTACGCTTATTTTGTGCATCTAAATTGTACCAAAACTAAATTTTTCTTCATTTCCGTCAATGGTTTCACTTTTTATGTTGTTTTCTATGGTTCCATTCTCCATTTTGGGTGTCATTGGCATGTTGGTTGTGCTTGGTGATGCCATTTATGGATTTCTTGCATGGTCTGATTGCATTTGACTAATAGAATTGACATGCATGGGACTAAAAGTAGGAAATTGCATGTTTGTTGTACTTGTTGGAAAAAATTGCATATTACATGCGTGTGTAAACTACATTTGTTTTGTCTACTAATGTTGAAGGAAAGTGTATTTGATTTGTATAAGTAGAAGTTTTTCTCACTTGGTAATTGGCCACATTTGGAAAAGCCAAAGTGTAAATGTTGTAGAAATCCATCATAATCGTTGTTGTGAAGGAATAGGATTTTTTGGGCTGCTCAATCATCTTTACCCTTGTATTTATTTTTCTATCATCTCCTTCTCCCATTGTATCTTCTCGTGTTCCTTTTCTTATTATTTTCTTGTTCTTTTATCTCGTGTTCCATCCTCTTATTTTTAAGTTTTTGTTCGAGTTTGTTTGCTTCCCTTTTTTCTTGTGCAATATTCAGTTTTCAGGTTCCTCTCCTCAATTTTCTCTTTCTTCCCCACTTGTAACTCTTCTAGTTATTTCTTTGTGATTTTTGTTCATCAATAATTTTCAAGTATTTAGTTGATGTGAGAATTTATTATTGCCTTTTGAACCTTAGAGTCCCTCTGTTTGTATGTTTTGATCTTTTATTAATCCTTTCAATTGGAATATTAAGAAAGTTCCACAACGAAACACCAACCTGGTTTCCTGATGTTGCATTACATGGTTGTTTTATTGTGTCTTGTATAAATGTTTAAGAACACCCCAATTTTGCAACATCCAACTAACTTCCATCTTCATTTTGTCATGTGTTACATTCTGCATAGCAGTGAACTATTCCACTTAGCATATTAGGAGGAGGGGATGACATGGAAAGATAAATGTCCTCCTTGGAAAGGTTGATTGGAATCCCCAATTTTATAGAAAATTCTTTCAACCATTCAGGATCACTAACTAGTGTTGGCATACTCATCACATCATTAACTGTGACATGTTATTGTCTTTGAATCGAATGATTTAGTTTGTTTTCTTCAAATTGAACAAGAATTCCATCCTGACTACTTTGCACAATTTGAATTAAACATGTTCTCTTGTCTTGTTGATTTAACTCTATTAGCTCCAGCTCTGATTTTTGAATTATATCAGCTTGTTGCATACTTTGTTTATTGGATTTGATCAACATTCTGTTGGATTGCTTCTCCATTATCTCTGATAAATTGTTCAATTTCATCTCTATTATAACCAACCATCTTCATAATGCCCTCCACAATTGTTTCCTCCTCTATTAAGTCAACAATGAATGCATTACTAGGGCACATGTCATTGATGAATGCATCTCTATTCATAGGTCATATTATAGTCCTCATAAATCCAACTTTTATATTTGATGGATTTAATATTATCTTAAAGTCCTTACTACTAAGAGATGTCAATTCAGATCTTTTCACATCTACTTTGTGATTCTTGACCATCCATTTGGATATTTCATCTTTGAAGTAGATTTTGAATGGTGAAAATACACTAACACATAAAGGTTACAAGATGTGGCTAGTGTGCATAGACAAAGTAATTAGATCAATGCCCAGTTCTCTTGTCTCTTATATTTTTCCATATTCCACATGGTTGCCATTGTCACAAAAATGAGTAGATATCTATTTGATGGTGAAACACCACCCATAACTGATCTAGAAAAGTGGCGAAACCAATTCAAAAATAATTCATTTTTCATCCATGCGTGTGATTTGGATGCCATACATGTACTGGGATCACAATTTGTAATGTAGTTAGCCAATTAACAATGTGATTTAAAAAATTAGAAGCATGGTATACTATGTCGTATTGCATTAATATAACAACGTATTGTGATCCAATCTGTACTCTTTGGGAGTGTGTGGTGTACACTTCTACTACCCATTTTTGTAATCACCCTAATCCCACAATTCCTACCAGCTTGCACACAATTTTCATCACAACTCCATATCTTTTGTGGTCCATATTGCTTAGTTTTAAACATTTGATCCAATTTTTCTTAAAGTGCAACAACTATGTATGGCCTAAGAATAACATCCCTCTCACGATGAAGGCTTTTTGCAGTCCATAAAGACAAATATTTGTGCCTCTTTCTGAACCATACCCACAAAGATATGCCAGGAATACCATTAGTAAATTGAGTAGTCCTTGTCTCACATATGTGTGCCACATGAACTTTTAATGATTTTAATTGCAATCCATGACCTATATCAACCACATGTTTATAATATTGTACAATTTCAGACTCTTATTGGGATGTTAAAATGGTTGGGGAACCTTTGTGTATCATAGTTTTAATAGCATTCAGTCGGTTTGATAATGAACCCCTTGAGACACCTCACTTTCCTATAGTAGCTATAATGGAATACCCATTCTCTTCAACATATCCTATGGTTCCATTGATGTCATCAGTCATCCAATCAATTATGAAGAAAAAAAAATTTGGTTCTTGTGCACTTCTCGCTAACATTACCAGTTACCTACATATGTGGTGTTAGTTATAGCTATGTTTTGTGATTTGGACTGGTATGAAATTGTTATTTTTTATTAGCTTCATCTAAGTCTTCCTCTGAGTCAAGTATATATTCAAGTTTTACACCCCATTTTTTAGGGTTCATTCACAAATTCCTCCTTCTCACTCTCCTCTTGAATGCCATGTTGGCCTGTAATTATTGAGGACAAATTAAAATAAATAAAACAGTGTTTAAATGTGTCCAAATGACTATTTAATAAGGTGAATCAGAAGAGTTCGATCTAAATGGAATATTAAATAAGAACATGCATAGAAACAACTCGATATAGAATGAATATACATTTGTAAAACTGGTATTGCTTGATTAAACAAGAATATGCACATAAACAACTCAATATAGAATGAATATGCATTTGTAAAAATGTTATTTCTTTCCAATGTGTTCATTGCATGAAACCCAAAGAGAAAATATCCAAACAAATGTGGAAACATGCTTACCTCGTGATCCACATGGTGGTTGGAAGCTAGTTTAGACAAGTCTTCGGCTCCATTGTAGGGTTGAAAGGGTTATGAATGTTCATCTTCCTGTCCCCAAATGTGCACTACCAAATGCAAAGGCTTGTAGTAAACACCTTCATTGAATTCATTACTAGCGCACATTATAGAGTGATGGTGGAGGCTATTAGAGTGGTAGGGGATGAAGTGAAGTGAATTGAATGCATATTTTCTGAATTAGAATTAAATTTGTCCACTTTCCACATGGTTAATTACATCGTTTTGCACTGGAAAAATTAGTTTTCAGTTCACTATTCAAGTTTATTTATTTTTAATGGATTTTGTGTTAGGGTATTCGGTGTTCCCATCGACGCAAACTCATACTACATTTAGATATTACATATACACTAAAATTATGTATTATACATTGAACATACGGGTTAAAGGTTAGCAGTAAATACATTGAATTGAGAGATTTTGTGGCAATACGAACATTAAATATGCAGACATTCTAAAATTAATGAATATACATTGAGTATAAAATTGTAATTTTTTCATTTAATAAATTGTTTGACATTAAAAAATTACTGTTGTATATTCTATATATATTCATTAATTCCAAAAATGTCAGCTTTTTTTTTCAATAATATAAGTGTATATTCAATAACAACACTGTATTTTGAAGCTGTAAGATGAATGGGTGAAAAAACCTTTTTTTTAGACATTTACTAGACCGTATTAGTAGAGTTTGTGGAGCATGGAGGCATAAACAAAATGCACTGAAATAAATGCATATACACTAAAAATTAATAGTTTAGAATGCATGCTTGAAAAAACTATACGTCTGAATGAAACCCATTGCTCAATAACAACAATATATAATCAATAAAAATATTGTAGTCTCCCTAGAAATATAAGTATTTATTCAATAATATAAGTGTAATTATTTAAGAGCATGCACTAAACTAACTTTAACATATTCAATGTATATTTAGTAATTACGGTGCACATTAATATTTTGAATGCATAATAGAACATGGAAAATTTACAACTGTATATTCAATGTATGTTCAGTAATTTCAGTGTGCATTAATAGTTTGAATGCATAGTAGATAATGAAAAAGTTACAACCGTATATTCAATAATTTTAATGCACATTAATAGTTTGAATGCGTAGAAGAACATTAATATTTTGAATGCATAATAGAACATGGAAAATTTACAACTGTATATTCAATGTATGTTCAGTAATTTCAGTGTGCATTAATAGTTTGAATGCATAGTAGATAATGAAAAAGTTACAACCGTATATTCAATAATTTTAATGCACATTAATAGTTTGAATGCGTAGAAGAAAATGACAAAGTTACATATGTATATTCAATGTATGTTTAGTGATTCTATTATATTCAGACATTCATTATAAAGTTAACCACATGGATATTCAAATATTAATAGCACAAACAAAGACAACACTTATTTATATTCAAATATTGCTCAGATGTTAAGGTAAGCATTTCACATATTCATTGCATATGTAGCCATTCTACACGTATTTAAGATTCTATCTATTTTCTGACATTGTTCACATATTTAGACATTCCTTAAATACTTTGAATATTAAAAAAGTAAATATGATCTACCTCATGTATATGTGACCTCTGCAAATCTAAATTTGGTATATAACTCTGCCAGTTATGTGCTCTGTCAAATGTTTCTAAAAAATAATTCCTAAGCATATCCATCTAATATATAATATTACATCCTATTTGAATTCAAATTATGATTTTTTAGAGGGATAATTATTACTTGGCATTAACTTTGGTTTTTGTGGGAAAAAAGTGATTATAATACAAATATGTTTGCAAGTGAACAACATTTAATGAGGTGAAGGTGGCAAAAAGATGGGCAATTATGAACAAAAATTTGGAGAACTTTGCTTGTTTTAAAATTATAATTAATTTTAATTTCATCTTGAAAAATTGAAAGATTGTCCATTTAAATGCATAAATATGGACTTATGGTACTTGAATAGCTATGACATGGGGTAAATGTAAACTAGTTTGTTCCTATGTGTAAACTAGTGCACTTTTGCTTATGTACATTGATGTACTTACGTTATTGATGTTTACATTTTAATGTTGTAAGTTGGATTTTAAATCTCAAACATTACTATTTAAATGTTAATGTTCCCAATGTGTCACTTCAAATATATTTTGTATTGAAGAATTTATTAATTGCGCAAGATTTATAAATATTTTGTAAGATATCAAATTTGTGCAAATATGCACATTTATTTGGTCCCCTTAACTATTTTGAAATTATTGGTCCACTTAGTGGACTCCACCCTCACAAAAAGGTGCATATCTATTGGTGCATGTTCATCAATTAGTGCCTTTCCCCTAGATGAAAAATTGAGTTAATGAATTATTTGATATTGTGAAAACTCGTTTTTGTGCAGTTACTCTAGTTTGACCCTAGAGTAACCAAGTTTATGATACATGATATAGAGTACCTTGTTATTATGTTGAAATGGTAAATAAGGTGTAACATATAAAATGAAACGTTTGACTTGTTTTGAAGAAAATAATGATGTTTTAATTTATAAACTTTGTTTCATATATCTAACAACTTGATGAAATGGAATTTTTGGTTTCAGAGACCGTAATGCATGAAAAAACATACATGTGTTTGTGCTTGCATGTGCTTCCCTATACATGAGTTATGTTTTATTGTTTTATTGCTTTTAATTACCTTGGAGACAAGGTTAGGATCATGAGGGGATATTTTCTCCTATAGAGGTAATCATTCTCTCCTTATCTTTTGATATGAAATGTGTAATGAGATGTTTGTGTGAGGACTGAGACCTATCTTGTCATGTTTGCATAAACACTTAGACATTATACGATCTTTGTAGTATAACATGTTTTGGTCAAAGTAATGATATTTTTATTGTTAATGTCTTTTCATGTTTTCCTAGAGCCCCATGTTTATTTCAGAAATCAATATGATTTTTGAGTGCCTAGTTCATTTGATTGAATGCATGTAGTAGAGGTAGAATTTTACTATACACACATGATTCTCTTTTTATCAATTGTCCTAAGAAGAAAGCTCAATTCTACTCCCTTTTTTGAAGGGTAGGGCCACTTTCCATACTAGAAGGTTAAGGGAGATCCCTCGTGGTCTTTAGTTGGAGGAAAATTAGTCTAACGATATCCTCCCTCAGTTACATTGATTTATGAGGACACAAAGTATTATATAGTCAACTATATTTATTATTGCCATTGTATTTAGATATGGACAAGTTGTTTTCCTAATTATTATATCACAAAAGTTGTAATTCTGGTTGTTGTACATAGTGAAATATGATGTTACATTTATAAACACAACTTTGGTTCTCAATTATGATAAGAGATTGGCCAATTGAATATGTTGTAAATAGTGAAAACGAGATTTCACCCTGAAATCTAGGACTACCCATTTTTAAAAATTTTGTTCTTTTCAAAGCAACGGGTTGTTTTGTGTTTGTTTTACCTGCAGTTGTTCACATTGCTCTAAGGTATCCCCAGAGAGTCATTAAAGCCAAATTCGACAAATACCCACATGCCAAAACTCACTCGAATCCTTCGCCAGACCTTGTCTACAAGCATTTTATTTATTTATTTATTAAATAAATAAAGTTCGTTTAAAAATAGATTGAGCTAAAATTGGAGGATTTAGGTTATATAAACACTTCACCCCATCATTATTACCACAAAACATTTACCCGGGGGGAATAATTTTTGCAGATTAGCTAAATGGAGATTTTTTTTAGCAATTATCGGCAGCTGTTTTTGTTTTGTTTTATTTCTTTTTGTTTGTGTTTTGGTTTGTTTTCTCCAGAAATTCTCGTAGTCTATTCATTCTTCTTTTCAGATCTTTCCCCAGGCCTTGGGTTTTGAAAATTACCATTGCTTTGACATCTTCTTTTTAGTTCATGACTTCTAGCTAAAAACTACAACCCATTTTTGGCATAGCTAAATGCCCAAAAGCTAACTTTTTTTTAATTGCTGAGAAAAAACCTCCAATTTTGGCACCTAGGGTTGGAAAGGCTTTCTTTTTATTACTCAGAGCATCTGCATGTTGATGTGAGTGCACATGTGATTAAAAAATTATTTTTAGCTTCCTTGGCATGCAAGCAAAGTCTAAAAATAGAGGGCAACAGGATTTATAATTATATCTCGGTGAAGAAATTAGATATTCATGCTATGGAATGCATACTTGTGTGAATTATTTATAGGAATACTCCATTCATGCCCATATTAGTGAAGAAAGAAGAAGTCAATATCTGATACATTGAATATATCTTCATAATCAGAGGAAGAAATAGATCCACCTCTCATCATTGCAAAGGCTTCCAGAAAAAAAAAATCATCCTCTTATTTCTAATGCAGCCCATGTGGAAGTCATTGCATGGAAAATTCCTTTCATGAGCTTGTGCATGTGCTCCCAATCTTCCAGTTGAAGCCTTCATTGAATTTACTTGTATTTTCCTTCACCCGAAGTGCTTTCCAGAATTTAAAATTGCTCATATGCAATTAAAAATAAAAGGTGATGAGTTTTGTCTGAATTATTTATGACAAACATTGCACTGGTGCATATACTAGAGAAGAATCGCAAAAGATTCAAGGATAAAAGGGGAAGACTGATCAGAGGTAGCACCTACAGGTAAATCACAGTCAGCTGCTTCCAGATCCAGTTTGGTGAGAATCACAAGGCAAAAGAGTCAACCGCATGCAAAATATGGAAAAATAACAAGATTGGGAGTGTTGCAAAAAATTTCTTCTAATTTCTTTTCCTCTTTCTTCTTCTTTCTCTTATTTTCTCCGACAAAGTAATTGAGAAATCAATTAAATTATAAAACTTAAGTGATTGGTTTAAAAGCCATTTACTTCAAGTTAAAGAAGTCAATTACTTGGAAATAGGTGGCAAACATGCAAAATAGAAGGTTCTATTTTTTAGTTATAAATCATGCATGTCATGCAAAGAGGAATTCTAGGAGGAAGATTGTCAACTGCTCCCATTTTCTATAGCTTCTGCATGTGGGAATTCATTAAAAAATTCCTATTTGTAATTTCCCTCTATACACTATAAATAGAGGAAGAACCTACGGGTTAAAGAATCACAATTTGTTAATCGACATTCTTGAGTTCCAGACTTTGTGTTGAAACCTTGATGTCTTTTTTGTGAAAGCTAAGGAATTGAATAAAGGAATTTTTCCGGAGAACTTTATGTCCAAGGTGCATTTGCTTCTTATTTCTGTGTGGATCTTTAGATAAAATTTGTGTTATCTGAGATTTAGATTAGAAGCTTTTATTTTCCTTTACTTCTGAATATTGTGAGATCTACTTTGTTATTTAATCTATGTGTATGAGACCAACTCTGTAAACTATTGGTTGGATTACATATCTTCCTTTCTTCTTTCCTAATTCCATTATTTCCCCTTCTGCAAATACTTCATAAACAACTGCTTACTTGCTGTAGAATTGCTTAGTTATGGTTCATGAGCTTTATAATTAAAGTAAAACCCATGAGATAGTTATTAGAATAACCATAATTGATAAAATCTTACATGGGAGCCTCACTGGTAAATGAGGGATATTTATCTCATGACTGCCTAGGTTTTCGGCTTTGCAGAAAATCTAGCCAACATTTTTTGGCGACTCCATTGGGGAATAACAAAAATTACCGGACCATATCATTTTCTTGTCATTTCCCTTTTTATATTATAAGTTAAATATGGCAAAACATCTATTCACATGGTCCAATAAAGCTCAATGAAGGACTGATCATTTTTTATAGATTACAGGAGCAATTCAATTTCAATCATCCTCCTCAAGTTAGAAGCCGTAGATCATGTCTTTCACCAGGAAGAAGAGTGCAAACTCCTCCAGATCCAGATCATGTCCAACACAATCCAACAACTGGATTATTCACCAAGTCTATTCTCAAAGAAGACGTGCTCCTTTCATGATGCAGAATCAACCACTTGCCCCTGCACCACCTGTTCCATGGGGTGTAGCCTTTGGACCTCTGAATTTGACTCCTCCTATGCATGATCTACCTAAAGGGATGAGAAATAATTTTCCAAAATTCTTTGGAGATGGAAAGCAGAATCCAGATGACCACTTGGTTGCGTTCTTTATATCATGTGGAGTGCTTGTAGTTGAACATGAAGACATATCTATCAGAATCTTCATAGAGACTCTGCATGACTTGGCTGGAGAATGGTTCTACCGGTTAGCTCCTGGTACCATAACCAATTGGGCTACTATGTGAGATGCATTCCTAAAAAATTCAAGCCAGCTGAAGATTCCAGTACATTGATAACTCAACTGACTCAGTTGAAGAAGGAGCCACAAGAGCACATGCGGGATTTTATTGCAAAATTCCAAAGATTACTTTACAAAATTTTGGCTTCTACTTCTCTGAATGATGAGAATCAAAAAGTATTCTTCATCAATGTTTTACTTCCTGAAGTAAGCTATCAACTGCAAAGAGCACATGTCCTGCTGACTTGTTAGTAACTCAAAACATGGCAGTTGAAATTGAAGATGATCTCATCATGGATGGAAAGATAAAGAACAACACTTCTAGAGCTGAAATTTCATCCTCTGCTACTACTTCTGATTCACTATTGCAAAAGTTAGCAAATGAGATGTCACAGATGAAGAAACAAATGGCTCAAATGGCTCAAGGCAACAACACTTCCCCTGCTCGGAATTTCAACAACAACAACAATCGAAACTGCATTGTTGGTTCCCAAAGATTAGAAATTGAAGCTGCTCCTAGAAATAACGTGGAGATGAATGAAGAAGACCAGGAAGTTGTCACTGATCAGCTCGAGAATGATGATTTTGTAGGTCCTGCTGGTGACTCCAACATTAATTACCTAAACTACAAATCTGAACATGACTATGAGGAGATTCTTGAAGACGATCATGGTCATGCATATGTAGTATTTACACAATCACAAACTCACCAAGCTGAGGCATTAGCTGATGAACAAAGAAGGGGCAGCCCTTTACCTTCTTCCTTAGCTCCCAAAAATAAGAATGTGAGTTCTTCATCTCAACCACAGAAAGTAGCTCAGGTATCTGAATCTATACCTTCTTTTGACATTATTGATCATGCCAAGAAAACTAGAGTTCAAATGTCAGAAGAATACCTGAGAGCTTTTCCTGAGCAGTTAAATAGGCTAGTCAAGTATGTACAATCACCAAGAAAATCCAATACATCAAAAGGCCTTTTTCCTAAACCCAAAGATACTCCTCCCCATAACAACGCTGCAGTTGTTAAACCCTCATCATCTTCTAAAAGAGTAGAACCTTTCTATGTCTCCTTATTGCTTAATGGTTTCAAGTTAAGCAACTGCATTCTAGATGAACAGGTGCTTCTGACAATGTCATGCCAGCTAAAGTTGCAGATGCTCTTGGGCTTACCTTGACAAAGACCATAAAAAGGTGTTATTCCATGGAGAGACAAGTCCCTTTAATCAGACAAATCAAAGATGCACAAGTTGTTCTGGCAGCTTTTCCTGACAAAAGATTAAAGATGACAATCTTAGTTGCAGATATTCATGTCTCCTATGGGATGTTGCTAAGTAGAAACTTCTACAAAGAGCTAGGAGGAGAAGTAAAGATGGATTGGTCATGTGCCCATATTCCTATCAAAGGAATAAGCCATAAGAAGTTGGAGCCGAAAAGAATTCCAAGTACATTGTTACAAAATCTGAAGATCCTAGATCTCGTATTATTTTTCAGGAATCCGACGGTGGGGTATATTTCTTGGAAATGGATAAAAATGTACCAGAACCAGAACTTCAACCAGAGCTAGAGCCAGCAAAAGAAGAGGAAAAAGTTTGGACTCTGGAGTTTAAAGGCACCTATTGTTCTTTTGGATCAGGAGCCAACATTCTACTAATATCTCCAGATCATGAGATATTCCCATACTCCCACAAGCTGATGTTCGAGAACACCAACAATACGATGGAGTATGAAGCATTGCTACTAGGAATGGATCAAGCTAGAAAGAAAGGAGTAAAACTCCTCAAAGCCCAAGGAGATGTTGAACTTCTAGTAAAGCAAGTTCGAGGGAAAAATCAAGTCAAAAGAGATAAGATGAAGCATTACAGAGATAGAGTGCTTTCTGCCACACTCAATTTTGCAGCCTTCTCTATCGAACTTCATTCCAAAAAATCAGAATTCCAAGGTAGACTCTTTGGTGGTCACAGCTGCACTATTGAATCTAGATAGACCACCATCCATATTCAGACAAGGAAACTATAAAGTGGAGATGGTCTACCACCCCAAAGTCCCTGATAATGTTGAATAGTGGTAGACTTTCAATGATGAAAAACAAACATCTACATGTCTGGAACAAGACAACTTTGACAAGTTGTGTGTTGAAGGGAGTAAATCACCACCATGACAAATAGTCACAGGCAAAACTGATCCAGATTGTGATGACAGTAGTGGAGAAATCCAGCTAAAAGGTAGCAAAATCCCAAAGGGTTTAATTTCCTTAGAAGAGACTTTTGACAAGTATGATCAGTACCCGAAGAAGAACAAAGAATATGGTGATAATTTTTCCTTAGAAATGCAGTCTGTAAATCTGGGAATAGAGGAAGTTGATGGAGACTTACCCACCACAGAGAGAAGAAAGGATGAGCCACCATAAGATGAAGTTTATGAGGACTTTCCCAAGGTATTTGACAAGAAGGCCAGAGAAAGGAAGTTCAAGATCAGAGACTGGGTACTCTTGTGGGACAAGAGACATGAACCGAAGGGCATGCACGGAAAATCTGATTCACTCTAGAAAGGGCCCTTCATGATCAAGAGAGATTACTGGAATGGATACTTTCTTCCTTGCCTACCAGGATGGAATTGAGTTACCACTGTTTTTCAACGGGAAACATCTAAGGTTGTTCAGAAACTGAGATACAAGGTAAAACTTGTTTGTATATATATAAAAAAATTGTTTTTTTCTTTTCTTTTCTTTTTGTTGGTTTTTGTTTTGTTTTTGTGGCCTGACCCCGAACCCAATAGACAAGACACGAAACCAGAGATGTTGGGATCTCATCTTCACTCCTTTCATTTTGACAGAGGTAAAGATGTCCACAGACGGAGCCAACTGGTGTCCCCGAGATTTCACCCTGAAATCTGGGACTACCCCTTTTAAAAAAAATTCATTCTTTTCAAAGTAACAGTTGTTTTGTGTTTGTTTTGCCTGCAGTTGTTTGCATTGCTCTAAGGTATCCCCAGAGAGTCATAAAAGCCAAATTCGACAAATACCCACATGCTAAAATCACTCTATCCCTTCGCCAGGTTTTGTCTGCAAGAATTTTATTTATTTATTTATTAAATAAATAAAGTTCTTTTAAAAATAGATTTGAGCTAAAATTGGAGGATTTAGGTTATATAAAGCACTTCACCCCATCATTATTACCATAGAACATTCACCCGGGGGAAGAATTTTTGCAGATCAGCTAATTGGAGAAATTTTTTCGAGCAATTGTGTGCAACTTCTTTTGTTTTGTTTTTTTTGTTTTTGTCTGTGTTTTGGTTTGTTTTCTCCAGAAATTCCTGTAGCCTATTCATTCTTCCTTCCAGACCTTTTCCTGAGGCCTAGGGTTTTGAAAAGTTATCCAGTATTTTTAATTACTAATCTGTCTAAAGGTGATCAGAGCTCAGGATTCTTTCAGGAGATTGCAAGAAGTTGCTTGGTCCAAAAAGGTGCAAAAATGGATTTTATGAAAATAAGAAAAATATTGCCATCAATGCATAGAGCTCGAGAAAATATGCACTTTTAGAGAAAATGACACCTAAAACAGAGCCACATAATGAAAGTTATGGCACATGCAAGTTTTTGTTGCTACATCTTCCCAGACCCTTTCCAAAAATGGAAAATTTTATTATGTCGCTTGTGTTTTCTTCACCAAAAATCCAAAAAAAAGGAAAGAAATGCAGTCTTCATGCCAAGTCACAATTTTCAAAAGATTTCTTGCCTTCCACTCCAATTTCCATGCAAGTTGCTTAAGTGAAATTTTCACACAATTTTAAAGGCAGGAAGGTCAAATTTCAAGTCACACTTTTGGGTGAAAAGAGATATCTTTCATGCAAGTCACATTTTTTTTTAAATCACTTAAGTTCCAATGGGAATTTTGGAGCTGGCAGGCAGGTGGGAATTTCTATGTTGACAGGTTATTTTTCCCATTAAAGTCAAATCACTTAAGCATGCCAATGGGAATTTTTGAGGCTGGCTAGCAGGTGGGAATTTCTTGCACTGCCTAAGTTATTTTTCCCATTATGAAAGAAAAATCACTTAAAAAGTACCAGATGGGAATTTTGGAGCTGCCTAAAAGGAAATGAAATTTTATCAAAAGTAACCAGAAGCATTATTGGGCACCCATGCAAGTCACAAAAAGAAGTCTATTTTTAAAGTCAACTTCTTGAAGGAAGGATTTTAAGCTGCCAGGGAAATTGAAGATTTAGCATGGGAATTTTAAGAATTCCTAGGCAGGATGAATTTATTAAAAATACCTTGCAGGGTAAAAATTCCTCATTGAAGGATTCTTTGACTTCTTATTTTTAACATGACTTCTAGCAAAAAGTGCGACCCATTCTGGCATAAGCTAAATGCCTAAAAGTTGATTTTTTTTAATTGTTGGGAAGCATCCAATTTTGGCAAGTAGGGTTGGAAAGGCTTTCTTTTTATTATTCAGAGCTATCTGCATGTTGATGTGAGTGCACATGGTGAATAAAATAATATTTTTAGCTTGCTTGGCATGCAAGAAATTTCAAAGTCTAAAAATAGAGGGCAATTACAAGGGCTTTATAATCAAATCTCAGTGAAGAAATTAGATAATCATGCTATGGACTACATACTTGTCTGAATTATTTGCAGGAATACTTCATTTATGCCCATATTGGTGAAGAAAGTAGAAGTCAATGTCTGATACATTGAATATATCTTCAGAATCAGAGGAAGAAATAGATCCAGATCTCATAATTGCAAAGGCTTCTGGAAAAAATTCATCCTCTTGTTTCTAATGCAACCCATGTGGAAGTCATTGCATGGAAAATTCCTTTTAGGAGCTTGTGCATGTGCTCCCAATCTTCCAGTTGAAGCCTTCATTGAATTTACTTGTATTTGCCTTCACCCGGAGTGCTTTCCAGAATTTAAAATTGCTCATATGCAATTAAAAATAAAAGATGATGAGTTTTGTCTGAATTGTTTATGACAAACATTTTACTGGTGCACGTACTAGAGAAGAACTGCAAAAGCTTCAAGGATAAGAGGGAAGACAAGTCAGAGGCAACACCCGCAAGAAAATCACAGTCAGCTGCTTCCAGATCTAGTTTGGTGAGAATCAAAGGAAAAAGATTCAACCATATGCATCTTGGATTCAAGGCATGGATATCATTCAGATCATTCATTGAAAGTGAGGAAGTGCAATACAGGTTGGATCAGCTAAGTATGGAAGAAGAACAAGACTTGTCAGCTTTCTTTTTCTTCTTCTTTCTCTTATTTTCTCTGACAAAGTGATTGAATAATCAATTAAATTCTAAAACTTAAGTGATTGGTTTAAAAGACGTTATTTCAAGTTATTGAAGAAGTCAATTACTTGGAAATATGTGGCAAACATACAAAATAGAAGGTTCTATTTTCAGTTATAAATCATGCATGTCATGTAAAGGGGAATTCCATGAGGAAGAATGCTAGCTGTTTCCTTTTCTATAGCTTCCGCATGTGGTAATTCATTAAAAAATTCCTATTTGTAATTACCCTCTATACACTATAAATAGAGGAAGAACCTACGGGTTAAAGATCACAATTTGTTAATCAGCATTCTTGAGTTCCAGACTTTGTGTTGCAACCCTTGATGTCATTTTTCTGAAAGCTAAGGAATTGAATAAAGGTATATTTCCAGAGAACTTTGTGTCCATGGTGCATTTGCTTCTTACTTCTGTGTGGATCTTTAGATAAACTTTGTGTTATCTTTTAGATTAGAAGCTTTTCTTTTCCTTTACTTCTGAATATTGTGAGATCTACTTGTTTATTTAATCTATGTGTATGAGACCAACTCTGTAACTATTGGTTGAATTACACATCTTCCTTTCTTCTTTCCCAAATTCCATTATTTCCCCCTTCTGCAAATACTTCATAAACAACTTGCTTACTTGCTGCAAATTGCTTAGCTATGGTTCATGAGCTTTGTAATTAAAGTAAAACCCCATAAAATAGTTATTAGGAAATACTTACCAATTGATAAAATCTTATATGGGAGCCTCACCGGTAAGTGAGGGAGATTTATCTCATGATTGCCTAGGTTTTCAGCTGTGCAGAAAATCTAGCCAACAATTTTTAGCGACTCTACTGGGGAACAACACAAATTAGCAGATCAGAGCTTTCTCTTGCTAGTTCCGTTTTATATTATAATTTCAACTTGGCAGAACGTCCATTCACGCGTCTAGCAAAGCTCAAGGAAGGACTGAACATTTTTATAGATTGCAGGAGCAATTCAATTTCAATCATCCTCCTCAAGTTATAAGCCGTAGATCCAGTCTTTCGATAGGAAGAAGAGTGCAAAATCCTCCAGATCCAGATCATGTCCAGCACAATCCAGCAGTTGGGATTATTCACCAAGTCTATTCTCAAAGAAGACATGCTCCTTTCATGATGCAGAATCAGCCACTTGCCCCTACAGCACCTGTTCCATGGGGTGCAACCTTTGGACCTCTGAATCTGACTCCTCCTATGCATGATCTACCTAAAGGGATGAGAAATAATTTTCCAAAATTCTTTGGAGACGGAAAGCATAATCCAACTAACCACTTGGTTGCGTTCTTTATGTCATGTGGAGTGCTTGTAATTGAACATGAAGATGTGTCTGTCAGACTCTTCATAGAGACTCTGCATGACTTGGCTAGATAGTGGTTCTACCGGTTAGCTCTTAGTATCATAACCAACTGGGCTACTATGCGAGATGCATTCCTGAAAAGATTCAAGCTAGCTAAAGATTCTAGTACATTGATAACTCAACTAACTCAACTGAAGAAGGAGCCACAAGAGCACATGTGGGATTTTATTGCAAAATTCCAAAGATTACTTTACAAAATTTCAGCTTCTGCTTCTCTAAATGATGAGAATCAAAAGGTATTCTTCATCAATGATTTACTTCCTGAAGTAAGTTATCAACTATGAAAGAGCACGTCCTACTGACTTGTTAGCAGCCCAAAACATGGCAGTTGAAATTGAAGATGACCTCATCATGGCTGGAAAGATAAAGAGCAACACTTCTAGAGCTGAAAGTTCATCCTCTGCTACTACTTCTGATTCACTATTGCAAAAGTTAGCAAATGAGATGTCATAGATGAAGAAACAAATGGCTCAAATGGGAAACAACACTGCCCCTGCTCATAATTTCAACAACAACAACTGGAACCACATTGCTGGTTCCCAAAGATTAGCAATTGAAGTTTCTCCCAGAAACAACGTGGAGATGAATGAAGAAGACCAGGAAGTTGACACTGATCAGCTTGAGAATGATGATTTTGTAGGTCCTGTGGCGACTCCAACATTAATTACCTAAACTACAAATCTGAACATGACTATGAGGAGCTTCTTGAAGATGATCATGGTCATGCATATGCAGTATTTACACAATCACAAACTCGCCAAGCTGAGGCATTAGCTGATGAACAAAGAAGGGGTAGCCCTTTACCTTCTTCCTTAGCTCCCAGAAATAAGAATGTGAGTTCTTCATCTCAACCACAGAAAGCAGCTCAGGTATCTGAATCTATACCTTCTTTTGACATTATTGATCATGCCAAGAAAACTAGAGTTCAAATGTCAGAAGCCGAATACCTTGAGAGCCTTTCCTGAGCAGTTAAATAGGCTAGTTAAGTATGTGCAGTCACTAGGGAAATCCAATACATCAAAAGGCCTTTTGCCTAAGCCCAAAGATACTCCTCCCCAGAATAACACTGCAGTTGTTAAGCCCTCATTATCTTTTGAAAGAGTAGAACCTTTCTATGTCTCCTTATTGCTTAATGGTTTCAAGTTAAGCAACTGCATTCTAGATTCGGGTGCTTCTGACAATGTCATGCCAGCTAAAGTTGTAGATGCTCTTGGGCTTACCTTGACAAAGACCATAAAAAGGTGTTATTCCATGGAGAGACAAGTCCCTTTAATCGGACAAATCAAAGATGCACAAGTTGTTCTAGCAGCTTTTCCTGACAAAAGATTAAAGATGACAATCTTAGTTGTAGATATTCCTGTCTCCTATGGGATGTTGTTAAGCAGAAACTTCTGCAAAGAGCTGGGAGGAGAAGTAAAGATGGATTGGTCATGTGCCCATATTCTTATCAAAGGAATAAGTCAGAAGCTGGAGCCTGAAAAGAAGTCTAAGTACACTATTACAAAATTTGAGGATCCTAGATCTCATATTCTTTTTTAGGGGTCTGACCGTGGGGTCTATTTCTTGGAAATGGATAAAAATGTACCAGAGCCAGAAACTTCAATAGAGCTAGAGCCAGAAAAAGAAGAAGAAAAGGTTTGGACATTGGAATTTAAAGGCACATGTTATTCTTTTGGATCAGGAGTCGACGTTCTACTAATATCTCCAGATCATGAGATATTCCCATACTCCCACAAGCTGATGTTCGAGAACACCAATCATACGGCGGAGTATGAAGCATTGCTGCTAGGAATGGAGCAAGCTAGAAAGAAAGGAGTAAAACTCCTCAAAGCCCAAGGAGATGTTGAACTTCTAGTAAAGCAAGTTCGAGGGAAAAATCAAGTCAAAAGAGATAAGATGAAGCATTACAGAGATAGAGTGCTTTCTGCCACACTCGATTTTGTAGCCTTCTCTATCGACTTCATTCCAATAAATCAGAATTCCAAGGTAGACTCTTTGGCGGTCACAGCTGCACTATTGAATCCGGATAGACCACCGTCCATATTCAGACAAGGAAACTATAAAGTGGAGATGGTCTACCACCCCAAAGTCCCTGATAATGTTGAACAGTGGTAGACTTTCAATGATGACAAACAAACATCTGCATGTCTGGAACAAGACAACTTTGACAAGTTTGTATGTTGAAGGGAAAAATCACCACCACGACAAACAGTCACAGGCAAACTTGATCCAGACTATGATGACAGTAGTGGAATAATCCAACCAAAAGGTAACAAAATCCCCAAGGGTTTAGTTTCCTTAGTGGAGACTTTCGACAAGCATGATCAGTACCTGAAGAAGAACAAAGAATATGGTGATAGTTCTTCCTCAGGAATGCAGCCGGTAAATCTGGGAACAAAGGAAGTTGATGAAGACTTACCCACCACAGAGAGAAGAAAGGATGAGCCACCACAAGATGAAGTTGATGAGGACTTGCCCAAGGTATTTGACAAGAAGGCCAGAGAAAGGAAGTTCGAGATTGGAGACTGGTACTCTTGTGGGACAAGAGACATGAACCGAAGGGCATGCACGGAAAATCTGATTCACTCTGGAAAGGGCCCTTCATGATCAAGAGAGCTGTTGGAATGGATACTTTCTTCCTTGCCTACCAGGATGGAATTGAGTTACCATTGCCTTTCAATGGGCAGCATCTGAAGTTGTTCAGAAATTGAGATACAGGGTAAAACCTGTTTGTATATAAATAAAACTTTTGTTGTTTTCTTTTCTTTTTCTTTTTGTTTTGTTTTGTTTTTGTGGCCTGACCCCAAACCCAATAGACAAGACACGAAACCAGAGATGTTGGGATCTCATCTTCACTCCTTTCATTTTGACAGAGGTAAAGATGTCCACAGATAGAGCCAACTGGTGTCCCTGAGATTTCACCCTGAAATCTGGGACTACCCCTTTTTAAAAAAATCGTTCTTTTCAAAGTAATGGGTCATTTTGTGTTTGTTTTGCCTGCAGTTGTTTGCATTTCTCTAAGGTATCCCTAGAGAGTCATAAAATCCAAATTCGACAAATACCCACATGCTAAAACTCACTCAAATCCTTCGCCAGGTTTTGTCTGAAGAATTTTATTTATTTATTTATTAAATAAATAAAGTTCTTTTAAAAATAGATTGAGCTAAAATTGGAGGATTTAGGTTATATAAAACACTTCACCCCATCATTATTACCATAGAACATTCACCTAGGGGAAGAATTTTTGCAGATCAGTTAATTGGAGAAATTTTCGAGCAATTGCCTGCCACTGTTTTTGTTTTGTTTTATTTTTTTTGTCTGTGTTTTCGTTTTTTTTCTCTAGCAATTCCCATAGCCTATTCATTCTTCCTTCAATACCTTTTCCTAGGGCCTGGGATTTTGAAAAGATATCCAGTACTTTTAATTGCTAATCTATGTCTAAAGGCGATCAATTAGCTCAGGATTCTTTCAGAAGATTGCAAGAAGTCACTTGGTCCAAAAAGGTGCAAAAATGAATTTTATGAAAATAAGAAAAATATTGCTATCAATGCGTAGAGCTCAAGAAAATATGCACTTTTAGAAAAAACGATGCACCTAAAACAAAGCCACGGAATGAAAGTTATGGCACTTGCAAGTTTTTGCTGCTACATCTTCCTGGACCCTTTCCAAAAATGGGAAAAATTATTCTATGCTTGTGTTTTCTTCACCCAAAATCCAAAAATGGAAATAAAATGTTGCTTGGACCAAATCGTATTTTTTAAAGCTGCCTTCTGCGTCCAATTTCCACGCTGCCTTAAGTGATGAATTTTCACGCAATTTTAAAGGCAGAAGTCATAATACAAGTCGCACTTTTTGGAAAAGAAGCTTTCTTTCATGCAAGTCACATTTTTTTGGAAGGAATGACTTCTCCAGCTGCCAATGGGAATTTTGGTAGTGGCAAGAAGGTGGGAATTTTATAGGCTACCTAGAAGGTTGACTTTTTCCCATCAATGTTAGTCAAATCACTTAAGATGAAATGGGAATTTTGGAGGCTGCCAGACAAGGGTAAAATTTCTTGCCTAGACTTGCAGGTTATGTTGTTTCCATGTATGAAAGCAAGTTAATCACTTAGCCAAGTGAAAAGTGGGATTTTTGGAGATTGCCATTGGAATGGGTTAATTTTTATTACGCCAAAAATAGAAATTCAAAGTCCATGCCCGCAAATCACATTTTCCAAGGCAAAGAAAGCAAGTTGCTAAAAATATTTAAGCTGAACAAGTGGGAATTTTAAGCATGCAGGCTTGGGCGCCCAATTTGAGCAGGTTAAAACATTCCCATTGCTTTGACTTCAAAAATATTTTTAACATGAATTATAGCTAAAAAGTAGGAGACCCATTTTTGGCATAACTAAATGCCCAAAAAGTAACTGATTTTTTTTTAATTGTCGGGAAGCATCCAGTTTTGGCGCCTAGGTTTAGAAAGGCTTCCTTTTTATCATTCTGACTATCTGCATGTTGATGTGAGTGCACAGGTGAATAAAATAATATTTTTAGCTTGTTTGGCATGTAAGCAAAGTCTAAAAATAGAGGGCAACAGGCTTTATAATCAGATCTCGGTGAAGAAATTAGATATTCATGCTATGGACTGCATACTTGTCTGAATTATTTACAGGAATACTCCATTTATGCCCATATTGGTGAAGAAAGAAGAAGTCAATATCTGATACATTGAATATATCTTCAGAATTAGAGGAAGAAATAGATCCAGCTCTCATAATTGCAAAGGCTTTTGACAAAAAATCATCCTCTTGTTTCTAATGCAGCCCATGTGGAAGTCATTGCATGGAAAATTCCTTTCAGGAGCTTGTGCATGTGCTCCCAATCTTCCAGTTGAAGCCTTCATTGAATTTACTTGTATTTGCCTTCACTCGGAGTGCTTTCCAGAATTTAAAATTGCTCATATGCAATTGAAAATAAAATATGATGAGTTTTGTTTGAATTATTTATAGAAAACATTGCACTGGTGCATATACTAGAGAAGAATCACAAAATCTTCAAGGATAAAAGGGGAAGACATTTCAAAGGTAGCACCCACAGGGAAATCACAGTCAGCTACTTCCAGATCCAGTTTGGTGAGAATCAAAGGCAAAGGAGTCAACCACAGGCAGAATATGGAAAAAGAATAAGACTAGGAGTGTTACAACTTTCTTCTAATTTATTTTCCTCTTTATTATTCTTTCTCTTATTTTCTCCAATAAAGTAATTAAGAAATCATTAAATTATAAAAATTAAGTGATTGGTTTAAAAGATGTTACTTGAAGAAGTCAATTACTTGGAAACAAGTGGCAAACATGCAAAATATGAAGGTTCTTATTTTCAGTTATAAATCATGCATGTTATGGAGAGTAATTTCGAGGAGGAAGATTAGCTAGTTATCCCCTCTTCTTAGCTTTCTGCATGCATTTTCATCTGACAAAGCAATTGAGTAATCAATTAAATTGTAAAACTTAGGTAATTGATTGGAAATCCGTTACTTCGAGTTACTGGAAAAAGTCAATTACTTGGGAATATGTGGCAGACATGCAAGACATTGATTTAGTCTTCAGATGCATGTCATGCAAAGAGAAAGTTTAGGGGAAAATATACTGCTAGTTGCTTCTCTTTTTCATAGTTTCCACATGCGGCAATTCATTGAAAGCTTCCTATTTGTAATTGCCTTCAATACACTATAAATAGAGGAAGAAGCTACGGGTTAAAGGATCACAATTTGTTAATCAACATTCTAGAGTTCCAGACTTTGTGTTGCAGCCTTTGATGTCATTTCTGTGAACGCTGAGGAATTGAATAAAGGCAGATTTCCGGAGAACTTTGCATCCATGGTGCATTTTCTTCTTATTTCTGTGTGGATCTTTAGATAAACTTTGTGTTATCTGAGATTTAGATTAGAAGTTTTTATTTTCCTTTACTTCTGAATATTGTGAGATCTACTTGTTTATTTAATCCATGTGTATGAAACCAACTCTGTAAACTATTGGTTGAATTAGATATCTTCCTTTCTTCTTTCCCAAATTTCATTACTTCCCCTTTCTGCAAATACTTCATAAACAACTGCTTACTTACTGCAGAATTGCTTAGCTATGGTTCACGAGCTTTGTGATTAAAGTAAAACCCCCTGAAAATAGTTATTAGGATTCATACTTACCAGATTGATAAACATCTTACACGGGAGGTTTTCGGTTGTGCAGAAAATCTAGCCAATAGAAAAGATGTACTATTTCATTCTTCTTGTAATGAAAAGTTTATTGAAATCATATCTACACATAAGTATGAGAGGTACGGAAATTAAACAATGGTTTTTCATGATATATTAAATCAATTATTGATATGGAAGTTCAGTTAAGAAAATTGTCATCATGATGTTATACTTTTGATTAAGTGTTTATGGGAATTGAAATTAGTTGAAACTTATGCAGATCATTAAACTAAACTTGTCATGAAATGATTGGACAACATATAACCTACGAATGTATGTAAACAAAGATAAAAATTAAACAATGAAGAAACAAAATTGAAACTACTATTGTCATTCTCTTTATATTAATATGCTTATAAGTAAAAATACATTGTTTCTGCCTATTGTATAATTGATCGTTACATGATGAGGCAAAGATTAGAGAAAGTAAACAAGATTGAGCACTAGATTTGTCATGCAAAAGTTGGCATCTGACACTTGGTCTCATTGTAGTACATGGATTTGTGATCTAGTCAACTATAGATGTGCGAAAAAAATTGAGTATCTTGGTTACAGTTGTGTTGTGAGGGATAAAGGCCTTTAATATTTCTTTGATGACCTTCTTAGAGTGTGTGTGTCACCAATGCCACTAAATATCCCTAATAAGTTAGTTATTTGTAAATATATAAATGAGTTATTTAAATGATTTCCCACTCAACCAACCCTAATCCAAGTAAAGTAACTTGTGAATTTGAAAAGATAGTCATTGCAAGTACAAGGGACAAGTTTTTCAGCCTAGGGACATATTCCTCATTCGAACATATCTTAAGACCATAAACCTAACCATAAAGATGAAATCAAATCTAAGATAAGATGTGGTACGTAAATAGTTTGAAGATGTATTCTATATAATATACATTTGTTCTTCAAGTGTTAAGATGGAGAAGTAGATACGACCTGATGGACTCAAGGTCTGAGATGGAACATGACTATTTATGTTGGCCAATAAATACATAATGTAACAATGTTAGTATAAAAATAATATTTCCCATATTCACATAACCAAAATTTGGATACTACACCACTCTTGTAATATGAGTCATGAAGATAGATTAGCCACAGTCAATAACCATTTTCTCTTTTCGGGAGGACTTCTCACCATAGCTTCTATCACAAGAATAACATAATCATTTGTTTGAGAACATGTTAGATTTGGTCAATGAAAAAGGTTGTGAATGTATGTTGCTTCGTTTTATTTTCGAAAATATTTTTTAAAAAAATTATGAAACATTGTTAGAGACTGTCTGACAATATTTAATCTAGTCAGTTCATTTTTTTGCCAAAAAGGAAGCTTTAGAACAAGGTATGGAGATCCACCCAAAAAAATTGAAAATATAATTTCCTTAATTACCATACTTGTGATTGCAAAATGTTCGACAAAATGCCTCAACTAACACATTCAAAGCATTTTTCTTAAAATGAAAATCAGTCTCATGGATTGCAATCCCAACCATATAAGCTATGCAATGCTAGTTTTTCCACCATTTTGGCCTAACCAAATGTGGGACTCCAGCGTATAGCTCACCTACAATGATTCTTCGAAAAATATATAATATGTTCCCTTCCTCTCCTTTGTTCATCGTCACTATGCATCCATTCTTTATTGCAGCACCATGCGACATCTTCATAATTGATGTAGGTGCATCAGTAAGAAGTCATAGAGGGTGTCATGTGTTATTGAGGTCTAGGTTGTTTTAGGAACAAGTGTTGTCATTTTTCCAAGTTTAGTATGCAAATAGTCAAAAATTGACAATGTTGTAATAAGGCCTATTTAGTGCATATAAGGCCAAATTTGTGCAAATAATGTCTGATTTTCTTATCTTCACATGGGAACAAGTTTAGTAAGTAAGATTTAGGTTGTTAAAGTCCTTCTTAAGCTAGGAAAATGGTTGAGCTTTCTTAGGAGGTTGTTGAGTGAAGGTAGGGAGTGTGTTTTAGAATGCTAATTTGAGATTTTTAGTCAAGAATATGTAATTCTCTCGAAAATATGAATGTAACAGAGGTGATGGAAAATGGATAAAGAAATGAAGAAGGTTTTAATAAAGATGTAGTGTATTGTGCAAGGTTTTACATACTTATTCCATGCATACTTTAACAATCCTGTGCAGGTAGTGAGCTTGGAGTGTGACAGTCATGTAGATGGGAGATTTGGAAGACTATGATTGCATGAACAGTTGAGTAAGGTCGAGATAAGCCTCGTCAATTTTTTGTAGCCTTTGAAATTCCATATTAGACCCTGTAACTCCAATTTTCTACTCTCGGACTTAGACTAGGGCATCAAGCCAATTTAAATGTACCCATCCAAATTACATGAAATTTTGAGGGAAGGTCTACCTAATGGTGAGAAAATTGAGTTTTAACAGGGGTTGCATGTTAGAAGACCTAGAGCTAAATTGAGATGTGATCAAGTATGCAAAGGTTTGACTGAGCCAAAGGCCTAGACACCCCATAACAAGATAGAAGAAGTGATTTGAGGGTGTAGGAGTGCTTGAAAAACCTTGGCTATATCATTTAAATACCTTGATCTATGAAGGCATATAAGCTATAGTTGGGAAGCAAGAGCAAGTACCCATAACAAGGCTAGGGACATATGGTTTTAGGAGTATGGAGGATTAGTCGCCTCAAGGAAGTATAGGCTAAGTGTTTAACATGATAGTAATCCATGGAGCAGAGGCTTGGCAAAGAAGCCATATAGGCTAAGAGAGAGATGAAGCATATGCATTGGGAGTGGAGTATGGAGATGATAGTGTTTGAGGATATAATAAAGTAAAAGGAGATACAGCAAATAGAATGCATGGTAAGGAATAGTGTAAAGCATCGGCAAGTGTAGAGGTGTAGTGATCTTAGGTTGAAGTCATAAGTACAAGAAGTGTCATAGTGGAGACAAAGGATAAAAGAAGTCAAGTGTGAGTGGAGTGGATTAAGAACCTAGCAAAAAAAAAAGTGAAATTCTCATAACAAAGAGAATCTCAGTGTATGCTAACTGAGACATAACAGAGAAGGTGGATCAAAGTAAGGAAGAGGTATGAATTCAATGTTCTTCTTCATAAGTTGCTTAAATAAGCATACATAGTGAATTATACATTCCAATAGCGCACATAACCTCCAAAGGAAGTCTTTGAATTGAGAGAAATAACTGATCTTAGTTCTATGCAGTAATGTAACATTAAATTATTGTCAATCCATTCTATCAAAACTTCACATATGTTAGCAAGTTGAATTGTCGACAGTCAAATTAATTAAGGATATGAGTAATACCTGAAACCTCGTAAAGGATTCCCACATCGACCCAAATCCTATTGAAAGGTGCAGTTATTTTAATCCTTCTAACTTCTCAATGCCTATTAGATTATGTAGTTCATGACATTGATCAACAGTAATCCTCTCCAGACAACTCAAACTACTAGTACTTGGGAATTTTACAAGGTTCTGGCAATCCTTTATCTTCAGTATTGCAAGCTTTCCCTCATCAAAACTCCCATGTATCCTTGTTAATTTCCTACAAGACTTCAATGTAAGATATTTAAGTGTCTTTACATGTTTCAAATCTACTTTCATCATATTTCCCAGGGATTTAAAGTGGAGAAATTCAAGGCTGGGACAATCCGCTCCGCTAATTGAAAACTTGTATGCAAGTTGCATGCCACGAATCGTTATTCTTTTGAGGTTTCTCATGGGAGTGTCAAATATTTTGTAATTCCCTCCATTACGCAAATCTAGTGCCCCTCCTAATCTGAAATATCTCAAAGCCAAACTCTCAAGATTGGTGAGTTTTCTAAGAGATTTTGATAAGATTCTCCCTTCAACGAACATTTTACCTGATTCTAGAAACTTTGAGTTATCCTGTCTTCTTGCTAGGACTAAATTTTGTAAATGATTTAACATTTTTATTGAAGTTGGAAACTCTACGAGTGAATTTCTATAAAGAATGAGCTCTTTCAAGTGGATATGGGCCTGAAATTTACCAAAAAAAACATCTAATCACAAACAATTTTAAAACTAAGGGTTCGGTCCTTTATGAAATCATTCTCCTTGAGACGGACTTTTCTTTTAGAGGCAACTGTTATGATCAAGATATTATGTTACTTGAAAAAATAGTTCAAACATAAAGATCAACAGATGGCCTAAGATTGCAAACAATGAAGAGTTGAACACAAGGAAGAACACTTAGATGAAACAGAACTACAAGTGGATGAGTAAAAAGGATATTAGTTTAGCCGAATGCCTGAATTGTAATAAAGACATAAAAAATTATGTGAATGAAAGATTTAGAATAAAAACATGGAGGAAAGAAGCAAGTAGTAAAAGACAACACTACATTTCAATGATCAATCCAAACTACAAGCATAGTGAAAAAGTGCATATATGAGCTGAAATTAAATGGAGAAAAATTCATCATTGTTCAATTGAGGACTAGCTCCCACAGGCTTTGATGTGAGCAGGGAGATGGATGATTTTTAAGGAGTGGTGAAAAGAGAATGTTTGTGGTCGAAACTAAGCACTGCATTCTCAAATGCCCTTAGTACGTGGACATATGAGTCAAGCACCTTGGAAATGTTAAAAGTGGGCTTTATGGTTGAGCTATTCAAAGAAAAAGAATAAAAGAAATTGGGACGTTGCTAACTCAAATTAATATGAGGAGTAGTCTTGTAAAGGATATCACAGACCTCAAGAATCTTTGAACAAGAGAAACAATTTGTAATTCGTGTAATCAATAGTCCATAGATCGTTACACGGTTACATATTGTGATAAATCATTTCACTTTCTTTCAATGATAAAGAAACTTAAATATTGCGAAACTCTAATGAAAATATCAAAATACCTGTGCAGAACTCTCCCACAATTTTTGCAGATGTCCATTGACAATTCTTAAGCACTGCAAATTGTGCAGAGGAATCTAGGATGGAATGTTTGTGTGTTCAAGCCCATTTAGCTCCAGGTCAAGCGATAGCAAAGTAGTTGATGTCTCGCCCTGATCAGCTGAATTTCCCATAAAGTATGTAATTTGAGAACCCATGGACGACTCCAAAATTGAATGGAGATACCTCAAACTCTGGTCATTGGTTGTTTGGGTGATGATGTTTTGGAAACCGTTGAATCCTTGCATGTATATGAGTGGGTCAACTCAAATTTTTGCTTTAGATGAAAAAGAATTGGTTAAGCTAGAGAAAGATGTTCAATAATTTGAATCTGAAAAGCTATTGATGTTCAATAATTTAGATATTGGGGGCGCCACATGCATGAAGGAGGTCTCAGTTGATCTGCCATTTGTCTTCCTAAATCACGGAGATGATCATGCATTCTGAAAACAAGTCTGTTGCCATACTCTAACCCTTCCATGTGGCTGTTTTCCACTTCAACAAGGCACTTTTCCTCTAGTTCAGTGCTCCATCCTGATCCTTGCCATATTCTTATGGCCATACTCTTCAGTTTTCCAATGAAGAAACAGGCAATGTCCATGAAAATCTGCTTTTCTTCGCCATCCAATGAATCAAAGCTTATTTTTAACCTCTATGTTATGTTAGCAGGCAGAGTCTTGCGAACTTTAGCCAATATTTGTTGGAAATTCAAATCAGAATTTAATGTGCATCTAATATCTGTCTTCCCCAAATTTAGTTCCCTGACATATCAGATTTGCATTTAATTATGACTGCTGCACATTTATTTTTGGTTGATTATTCTCCCTAATTAACTCTTGTCAGAGATTTTGTGTTGACTTGTAAGGCAAGTTTTTATGTAGGTGTTTTATTTTTAATAGCACCTTGTTTTATTAGGAGAAGTAGAAAGAAGTAGAAAAGAAGAGAAAAAAAGAGCAAGCAGCAGGAAGAAGAACAAAAAAGAGGAGGAGAAAAACCAAATTTGGGTGAAGGAGAAAAATGCGCAGTCCCAGCTCAAGTCTGGACTGGTTTTGTTGAAAGAATTCCTTCATTTTCAATGTTGTTAATGTATGAATGAATGTTTTGTGTGCAGCTGTAGCTGCTTTTCATTCCTCAAATATTTATATGTATTGCTGAAGCAATTTGATGCCCAGATCTGTGTTATTTGCAGCCAAGAGGTTTATCTTATTTTGCTGTTCTAAATTTCTGTAGCTTCTCTTTTCCCCTGTTTTGCATCATTTAAATCCGCTGCATTATATTTTCTAGTGCTGCACAAATATTCTGTAGATTCTGTAGACTCTGCAGTTTCCGTAGATCCTCATATTCCCTTCAATATTAACTCAACACTGCCCTTATCAGCACTGCCGGAAACAAGCCCGCCCATCACTTGGAGAGATAAGAGGTAATCCTCCACACTCTTGAACGAAGCTCTCCACCAAATGCTCGAATCCGGTGGCTGGAGAGTGTTTGCCAAATGCATGCCAACAGAAGAGCTCTCTGCTATGCCCTATTTCCAACGCTTTTAGCTTATAAAGAGCATTAATTCTTGCGCTAATAAACACCCTCTCGTCACGACTTGTAACAATTACCAGACTACTCAATGTATCTTTCACCATTAGAGCATCTAGCTGGTTCAGGTGATCAATATCATCTATTACAATGAGGAAGCGAAAACCCCTACTCCTTCCTAGATAATCCTTGACATTAACTTTTTCCTTCATCGACACTTTGAAATCTGTCATGATGTTCGCCGAACAAGTCTTTGCAAATCTGAATTTGCAAGAAAGGCAATTCACCTCTAGCAGATGCTTCTCGCAAAAACACGCTCCGTGGTATTCTGAACTCTTACGGTTGAACAATTCTTTGGCAAGAGTTGTCTTTCCAGATCCCCCTGTTCCCAGAATTCCAACAATCTGCAAGTTTTCTTCCCCTTCTGTCACACACCGCCTTTCAAAGTCTTCCACTATTTCATTGAGTCCCACCGGATATTTCGCGACCTCAAAAGTCTTTTTTTTTTTTTTTTCTTTGGAGCTTTTTTAACACGGCTGAAACTATGTTTTCACACAGCTTCTGGTTATCACTGAAAATTTACAAGATGAAACCAGAAAATGTGATTAGAAAGACACTAAAATCAATCAGCTTTGGACAAGAGTAAAATAATTTCAAGGCGCCTTATTGATTATGCTTTCTTAATTTTATAGCCTGTAATAAATGAAACAGAGTTGAGGGCATTTTTCCACTCCTCAAGCTTGTCGAGGTATCTG
This sequence comes from Taxus chinensis, assembly GCA_019776745.2. Lineage (NCBI taxonomy): Eukaryota > Viridiplantae > Streptophyta > Pinopsida > Cupressales > Taxaceae > Taxus > Taxus chinensis. The sequence continues at coordinate 250,652,397 of CM034155.1, read as the reverse complement.
CCCTTGTTTTTGTACTCGGCGAATGCCTGTGCATACACTCCGTTTTGGATATGACGCAGGTCAGAAGGCAGCACACCATAAAACACAGGAATAAGCTTAGTTTTAGTGTGTAACATGAGAGCTAACTCCATGGCGATTCTGCAAATCCTTTCGAGAAAATGGCAATCTGAATGGAAGAAGATAAGATTGCATTCTGTATCGTACAAGGAAATGAATCTCCCAATTTCATCTCTTGCGAATCAAGAAAAGTTGACTATTTTCTCAAGCTTTGCCTCCTCAAACAACTCAGTTAATTTGTCAACTCTCAAGATGTTTTATACTTGATATGGATGTCACTATAAGTTGCACACTTCATGATATAATGTCGTTTTGTCTCCACCTCCTTCACCCCCATTACAAAATAACTATATTCTCTTCTCCCACCCCTCCTTGGCCATTGTTCACCTATAGATCTCACACTGAAGATGATGTGAGCTAGTCCTCAATTGGGCCATCGACATCTTCACATTCCACTTGATTTCCGCTCATACATAGGCTTTTTCATCATGTTCCCATGTTGGATTAAACTCTTTGATATAAGGTGTTTTCTTTCGCCTCAATTGCTTTGTCCACATGGTTGCCCTAAATTTTAATAATGTTTACAAGACCAAACAGTCTATGGGACCAAGAGTTGAAATAAAGAGGCCCCACTCTAGCACAAGAGTTGGGCACAAGAGTTGCTTTATCAATCTTGTAATCTTTCCAACCCTTTTTTGATGTTGGATCTTCAATTGTGTATCTTGATTTAAAAAACTAGCCATCTATGATCTTTTCAAGCCTTGCCATCACAACAAGTTTATTAATTTGTTAATTCTTGGGGTGTTTTATAGTTTATAAAAATGTCACTATAGACTGCACACTCCATGATGTAATGACATTCTATCTCTACTCCTCCCAACCCCACTCCCCCCTCCCCCCCCTCCCGGCCCCTTGTTACAAAATAAACATGTTCTTATTTCCCACCCCTCCTCGAGCATTATCCACTTACCGGTCTCACACTAAAGATAATGTGATCTAGTCCTCAATTGGGGCATCGACATCTTTTCCTTCCACTTTATTTGTGCTCATATGTAGGTTTTTTCATCATGTTCCCATGTGGGATTAAACTCATAATGTGTTTCTTTCACCTCAATTGATTTGTCCACATCGTTATCTTAAATTTCTCTCTTACATACTTTTTGATTTCCTCATTATTGTTTGGAAATTCTTGCATTCTAATGTCCTGCTTGCTCAACCACTTCTTGTTTTGTTTCATCAATGTATTCTTCTTTCTTATTTTCTCTTCTTCCATAGCCATTATGGACCATCTTTGATTCTCTATACGCTCAACCTTTTTAAAACAACTTAATGTTTGATTCATTGCCTCTGCGTTTATCGAGAAGGTCCCTATTTCAGATAAAAGAATCTCATAAGGGACTAATGTTTGTATACACTTAAATAATTATAAATTAGCAATTGCAAATGAGTTGCAATGTATGACAAATGTAAAGCTAGTTTAGATATTCATTTTTTTCTAGTAATTGGGTGCAATGTATTTGTTAGTTCATAATTTTGATTTACATAGTATGATGGAGATAGTTGAAGATTTATATATCGAGAAGATTGCATGATAAAAAAAACTTTGTACAACAAAGTAGAATGGAAATATGTTTAAATTTTACATATTTTGGAAATGGGAAGGCCATCAAATTCTTGAGAATTGTAATCAACATTTTTTCTCCTTAACAAGGCAATAGTTAAATATGTTGGTAGACTACTACGCAAGATGAATATCACAAACCCCGATACCTCCATTGGTAGGCTTTTTATTGGATATTTTTGTAGAATAACGTGTCAGCTATTTAAGTTTTTCCATAAACACTAGGCGTAAACCCTCAAAAACCTAAAATAAAAATTAAAATTGTGTGTGTTTGTGTGTGTACACAAAAACTTGTCAAGTAGATTTGTGTACATAAACTTGTATTTTTAAAAACTTAGTGTGCCATGCTCTATAATCTATTGCATTTATAACATTTTCCCAACTTAGCTCCTCCCCTTACATGTAAGATAATTTCTATTGGACCCACAACACTATTCCCATAGAAGTAGTCTCAATAAATACACAAGATACATTTTAAAAAATCCTAATGGGCTCACAAATTAAAGTGCGCAATTTTAAATTTCTTAACAAGTATATGAAATAGTGAAACTAATTCATCTCACAACAATTCATGAGGTCTATATACATTTTGGATTTATTAGGTCTTCTCTAAGCATAAAAATTTATGATTCCCTCTAAACAATAGTTTAGTAGGTTTACCACCCAACTAATTCTATTCCACAGGTATACAACAATATGTAGCAACTTCCTTGTACTCTTCAAGGCTTCTAAAATCAAATATTTCTAATTTTGCATTTTGTATCTGACATATATTGTCTTCAACTCAATCACATTGTAATATTGCCCTACTCTATGATCCACTCTTAAACATCTTTGGTATATTTGTTAACCTAGGAGCATCATTTACACTAATCTCCTAAGGGCATGATTTTGGTCCTAAGGAATACTTTATCACTTAGCAATATCAATTACCATTCAACACAATTATTATCCTTATTAGATATTTATCAAGTGACTAAGCACAATCAAAACCCATACTTAATACAAGAGACATAAACGAAATTTACTATTATATTGATTATATGGTTGCATCAAGGTCCATCACCATAAATGACAATAACACCAACATATTTTCTAAATATAATAGGATTTGATTGCAAAATAAGATAGTTTACCAAAAAAAACTTTGAAAGTCCTTTATAAGAATCCACCCTAAAATTGAAGTGTTTGATAACCTATAACATACCTTATTTACAAACATTTGTTTGTGTTTCACAAATTTGTAAGATTTTCTTCCAAGATTATGTAAAAAAAAAACTTAAAGTATTAATACCCTCTAAGTAGGCCTAATATAATTTTATTTCTTGTAACACTAATCCATCTAATCCTTATGGCTATCTACTTGCTCCACACAAAAAAGGGAAAGGATATGGAATGCAAAAGCAAGATAATGGGGACCATTTGAAAAACCAAATCACTACAAGGTTGTATCTATATCCATAACACATGTTATCCTCTAAATTATTTGCAGTTGTTTTGCATAATAATTTCAACAAAGGCACTAGACTTCTAGTTGGTTACCTATGTTGTGTACTTAATTCTATGGCATTGATTTAAAAAATATATAATTTTGTAAAACCCTAATTGTAGAGTAACTAAATGTACAATATGATACATAACTACTAAATATAATATGACACAACCAATAAGCAGGTAAACTAAAAAACCATAAGCAATAGGTATAGAAAGAATAACTTAGTTGATTTAGGCTTGATTCTAAAGTGTTTTGAATCGGGAAAATTGTTGCACATGAGGTAAACCATGTCGGCAATGCTCAGGATAAATTATGGAATGCTCGGATAGGGCTGAAAATGGGCAAACATGGAAGGGCAGGGGCGTATAGGCGTTGGATATCTCTATTAGGCATCTGTGACTACACAAATAGTCAGAACCAGATTTTCATAGTGTCGCAAATGTTACTTGTTGATATCTTGTGTGTTGGTATTTGATCACTAATGGTACATGCATCCTGAAAAATAGATATCTCCTGCAAAACCCCAATACCACATAAAATTAGAAAAATAAAGATACAATATATGGGGAGTCAGTCTGACCCCGACGATTACCCTAAGAGTGAACTTACAACCGATTGATGCACTACATCTTAGAATCTATGTAGTCCTTATGAGTGTCTGAAAGAATCATGCCCTAGGATTCCCTTGTGCAAGTGTACTTGATAGCGTGTTGTATCTAGATGTGGCAATGTAATAGAATGTGTGGATGGAATAAACAACTTCCCCTTCCTATGTTGTGTATGCAAATTTGATGCATCCCTTATCCCTAGAATGGATGTTTTAGAGTGCTTTATGTTCCTTTTGGATGCAAGCTTAAGCGATGTTAGTAATGTTTAGTGATTGGTCCTTGATTTTGAACAAATAAATATGTATTTATATAATTACCTTGTTTGAATTTCATAATTGACAACTAGAATGTCGACCCATAAGTGAAAAAGGTTCCCAAAAGATAAAAGAGACCCAAAATAAGAAAGTAAGGTGGAAAAGGGTCAGGGGAACCCATAGGGAATTTAATGTTTGCAAAAGGACATTTATTGCCCTAGATAGATTTTAGGCAAATCCCAACACTATTTGCAGCTTGTGCCATGCACAGGTCTGAAAATAGCATTTACAGTCACCCAAAAATATTGAAAAAAGGTTGCCTTGACTCATAAAAATCAAAATATAATATGCCAGCACAAAACAGACTTGAATTGTCTCACATATAAAATAAATCAACCCAGAAGTGGGTCGTTCCACATATAGAAAATAGAATAACAACAACTGTAATTTATTCTTCAAACCCTCTAAACAAGATCTGCAAAAATCCCTTCATCACTACTGGAAATAGCTCTGAAAATGCATATAAATCTTTGCAAGCTCTATGGAAAATCTTGTATATAAATTCCTCTCAAACTCTGGGGGTTTTCGTCCACAAGAGGGAAGATACTAAGGGTTTTTGTCCTTAGAATTTTTTATGCAAAAGTTACAAGCTTAAGACACAATTCAGAAATTATCAAATAACATAGAATGTCTTCCCCTCAAATCGAATTTTCCTTATAAAGAAAGAAGAGACCCAAAGCAACCTCCAAAATATCTAATCAACATGCAATGATTTTCTCTATGCAATTTCTACCCTCTATTTTCCCTTCCTAGGACAAGTCACCATTTCCCTTAGGGAGAATACAAAAGTCATTTAATAATTATTTTTCCCTCCCAAAGTTGGTCGCATTTTCCTAAAGAGAAGATACAAAATTTACATAGGCCCTATACTTCCTAAGTGGCCAATATTCATTTTCTAGGCAAGTTGCTGAACTCCCTAGGAATTATACACACATAACATTAGACCCCTTTGCACTTTTCTAGAGATTACAACTTTATTTATAAGTGCATCCTTTTATCAAGCCAAATAAATTAATATAAGTACTCTATTATTTTCCCATTTGCTATGGGCACTTTTCCCTTTTCTATGACATTTAACCCTTTGCTATGGGTGCCTTTCCTTTTGCTATGGGCACTTTATAATAATTTATTGCGACTTAAGTCACCCTTATATGTTTCCTTTGGTTGTCGGGTTGACAAAATGGGCCAAAGGTCTTCAAATGGGAAGGGGATATTACAGTCCCACCTTCCCAAATTTGTTTTCTCTCAAGCAATTCTGATTTTGTCTTGTCGAAGTGCCATGCACAAGAGACAAAATAGGTTGAAGTGTGTAAACACAAAATTATACACTTTAGACAATATTTAGCCCGGTCTTATACTACTATTTAGAAGGTTCTCAAGTGTACAAAGTACTAATTAATCCCACCTTTTGGCCATCTTTTTCCTATATTTTATTTCATCTTTCCCGCGTGTTTTCTGACACTTATCATCCCACTTCATAACTTCCTCAGCATTCTATCCCTAAACCAGGGTGCCCCATCTTGTATTGGGGTGCCTCGAGGCGCTCTGGTCCCACCCAGGGTGCCCCGGTCTATGCAAATCCCCTTTCGCTCCTTTTTGGATCACTTCTAGCTATTGGTCATCTTTATCTTTTTCCTAGTCGGCCTTGTCGGGATTAATTACAAAATTAAGCTTGAGAGCCCTATAAATATAAAGTTATAAGACTATAATGAGGGTCCTAGGTCTTTGAATCACATCACTACTATCACTCCATCTAGGGTTACATCCATTGAATCACTTGCATCCACATAGTGTTATATATCAAAACTAGGATATTTGCATCACACACATTGTATGGGGGGGGGTTCTTTTCTATTCCATGCACACATGATATTTACATTTCTATAGTTACTATTGCTCGCTACTTCACAAAGTTCAACTAACACAAGAGCACTTAGGGCACAACATACACACACACACACCAGAAATACATCCGGGTCTGAAATGTAGTGCAACGCTCAGTGATAAGACCACTAGTTTGGCAGCTAAGGTCAATCCGAACCATTCATTTGCATCTTTTATTTTTCTAGGGTTTGATACTTCTCTTTGCATTGTAGGTCATTACACAGTTCACTCGGTGAATCCCATGTGACAGACATGAATCATTTGGAACCTACTTGCTACCATATCATATTCAGGTTTTGGGCATTTAGAATGTTCAGAGCACCCATATTGCAGACCAGGGCACCCCTGGCACCCCAATACCGTCCTAAGTGCCTATGTCAGCTTAGACATTCATGATCTAGTCTTCGTAGGGTCCCTGAATAATCGTATGCACTTCCAGATTTTATCTCCAAACTTTTGACACTCTGCGACATACTTCTGATATCAGCTAAGTTGTCTTTTCCCCTTTTACTTGCATATTAGTGTTTTAATTTACTTAGAATAATTTACGTACATTTATTCCATACTTCTCTAGTCTTTTTACTACAGCGTTTTAGTCCTCCTATTTAGATTAACATTAACAACCTAGGTATCCTCTCCTTAGGCTACCTAGATCCTCTTTATTTTTGTTAATAATTTTCGTGAACTCGACCTCTCTTTCTAGCACCTTCTAGGATTTAGCATTTGCACTTTCCATCATGGGTAAGTGTCATATAAATCCCTCTTCTTCCAAGTCTCCAGTTTCTTTACAATTTGATAGTCGTGGCCATGCTTTCATCAATACCCCTATTGCTTTTTTCAGTTATCGCCTTTATCCTTCATTTATTGAGCTTCCATCTTCTGGGATGGATCCCCGTGCAATTGAGGATGATGTTACTATTTAATTATGCATTATTAATCATGTTTACCTAGCTCAATTGGTAGTAGAAGTCTAAGCTCTTCCTCCTAAACCTATCGTCCCTTCTCCTCCTTCTCTGCCCATGATGGTTTCTCAACCATGTGCAAATCCACCTTCTATAGCCCCTACCATCTGCATGGTTGATATGGTCCCTTTTACTTCTATTGCTACTAATGCTTTGATACCATCCAATACGTCTACGTCGCAGTACTCGGTTACTTTTCCTATTCCTCCCCTATCTCCTTTTCTATATAAGATGCCATTTGCAGCTACTCTTCGTATGCTTAGTATTGTCTCTCCCCAACCGTCTGTTACTCCTACCAATATCATACCTTATCAGGGACCTTTACTAATTCTATATATCATACCATTCTTCCCGCCTTCATCCCCCTCCTTACAACACCCATCATTTACCTTCACTCTCTTCATAAATAATTCTTATTGGGAGCACATACCACTAAACATTTCATGTACTACTATTGTATGTTCACATGATGGTCTCCATCGAATGGATTTTACATGATCTTCATACTCCTTTATATGATCCACACATGTATCATGGTTCTGTCATTCTCACTGCTACCTACGGCCTGCATGCCTTCCACCTTATTGTCCATCTCGCACGTAGTCCTCCTATTTCTCTGCTTACACTCGACCAATCTTGGTTAGACTATATTAGAGGCACCCTTGATCATGATCATGTGGAAATCACATTCCCCATGCCATTTGGCATAACTAGCATTTGTAGTAGTTCATTTCTTTGTTATACACCTAACCTCACTATTTGGTATGCTTAAGGATGTCCATTATCTCTTTTTACGGATGAACAATATGCCATGGTCATGTACATCTTACACATTCATGGGTACTTGGAAAATCAATCACATAACTTTCCTTACCAAGTTTCTCGCACCATCCAATACGATTTTGATACTTCTCTTGATGATCTTGTAGCAAATATGGTATCTCTCTTGCCTTTCTGTGATGACATTGATCTACTAGTATCTCTAGTAGGATCTATATCCACTATCGTCAATGATGACTCTCACCTTTGTAATCCTCCATCTACCACACACCTATTGGAGATTATACAAGCACTATAAGTCTAGTGTTAATCCATGGATGCCAAAATCACAACTCTCCATGTTGAAATAGAGCGGCTTAAGGGTACATATTCCTCACATGATCCCACTACTCTTACAGCTCCCACACCATCCACGTCTAGTGTCCTCATCTATCCACCTACTGTACCATTACCCTCCCCTCTTATCTTTCCTTCCACTATTACACCACAGGATATTCTTGATCCCCCTTTTCACCACCAACTCATTTCTCTACCATCTAATCATCGGTACCATCCCTCTTAACTAATACAATACTGATATCAACCATTTTTTCGATACCATCGGATTCATGGCCATCATACCAATTTGCGCCACACTTTGTGCCATATCATTCATAATTTCCAATAACTAGGCCACCTCTCATTTTCTCTACCACCACCTTCCACTCCTCATTCTACCTGTAATGCTTGTCTCACTCGTAAGTATCACAATAGCCCTACCCCTGACATATCTCAATAGCATCCTTTCTTCCGCTATTCCCCATCTCGGTCTTCATCCTCTGCTCATTCCTCGCATCCATATAGCTTTCATTCACCAACACCCACATTATCCAATATATCTCCTCTTGTGGATTGTGGTCATGTGCTTTCATCATCTCCAACACCAGTCGACGAACCTTCATCTTTTAACCCCATTGTTTGACTCATCTTTTAACATTGCTTGGGGGACATAATCACTACCACCTCCCCCCTTCTTCATATTAGCATACCCTCCCTTCTATTCTTTACATTCTTCTTAACATCTAGGCATATTTATCACACAACCTAGCACCCTCGTTACCCGATGACACACTCTTGTGCTTCTATTCACGTTGGACTATTTAGGGATTACCATTACACTGAACCCCACACACTGCATGTTAGGTTATACACATTTACACCTTATAATATTTTCTATACATACCTTACATCATCCATTATCTTATACATACTTCATCTACTACTCATTTATATATCATTCATCTCATACATACTACATTAGTCATCATTTACATCCCATCCTTCCATTCTATATTAACATTAGATTGCATATACATGGTTCTAGCTTTACCTATCATCACTACATATTATATTCCCACCTATATCCACATCTCGAATTACATAGTGCATTCATCCATCATATTCATGTTACATACTACACTAGACTCCATTATATATGGTTTTAGTTCCATCTAGCTTCCTTACATTTGTATTTCTATATACACTTATTTGTATATTCCATACATTACCCATGCTACATAGCTTACATAGCATTGTTTACACTATGCACTTTCATTACGTATTCATTACCTGGTCGTTTATACTACGTTGTCTCCTACGCATTGCACTCACTACCCTATGATGCACTCTAGTTCCTTGGTCCATATTTGAGTGCCGAATGTTTAGCAATCAAATGGACCTTACATTCACTAATGTGACATTTTTCTCATCCACCATTTTATCACATTAGAGACATACACCTTAGGTTAAATTGTCACCACTTCTTATCATCTTATAGTGGTATACACTTTAGGATAAATCACCACCCACATTTTCTCATCTTATAGTGGCATACACATTAGGGTACATCACCACTCCCTCCTTGTCCACCCCATAGTGATATATGCTTAGTGTTAAATCATCACTCCTCCATTCAACAAGTCATGGTATATGCTTAGGTTATAGGGTCCACGCACTTCATGCCATATGTCTCATCCCCATACACTCCTATAGTAATACATACACTTAGGGATAAATCATCACTCCTCCATTCAATAAGTCATGATATATGCTTTGGCTATACGGTTCACGCACATATCTCCACATGTCACATTTCACCACCACTACACATACACACTCATCACAGTGTGCTAGATACAACCTACACTACTCGATCATTTCCCAATGACGTACTCTTGTTTACGATCCATTCATGATTATTGAGGGGAAAAACAAAATGAACCTCACTGCATACACTTCAATCCACTCGGGGTGCACGTTGCTCCTATCATTCCATATTACATTCCATTCCACCCATCCACATCATACTGCATTATCTTAGTAGCATGTACTCTTGTTTACTAGTGTTTTGCATGCTCACTTTATTACACATGTTAGAGTCATTTCTTGTGAGGAAGAAATAGAGGAGAAAGAATAGAGATATGTTATCTCATATTATTCTGAAGAACAAAGAACCCACGTACATTATTTATAGGTACAGTAATAAACAAGACTCCCCTAAATGGATGGAGAAGTTACAAATAAGAAGGAGAGAATAATGGAATAGATAGAACAACTAGTCTGATAATAAAAAAAAGTACGTAGACTATGCTAACATTCCCCCCTTATTACATTATTCTTGCAAATGTGACCCCTAAAAAGTTCAAATTTCACTTTGCCAAGAGATTTTGTGAGAATGTCAGCTACTTGTGCTTCCAGTAGGACAGTACTGGAGCTGAATTCGATGGTTCAAGACATGCTCTCGAATGAAATGGCAGTCAATTTCAATATTCTTTATTCATTCATGAAAGATTGGATTCTGCATGAGCTTCAACACACTCTGATTGTCGTAATAGAGAATAGGTGACTATTTTTCAGGAATTCCCAGGTCATCCAAAATGTGACGTATCCATATCACTTCACACACAGCTCCTCGTGCAGTATGATATTCTGCCTCTGTGGATGAGATAGAAACAACATTCTTCTTCTTGTTTATCCACAAGATAGGTCTAGATCTGAGATGAAATATGTATCCTGTAGTTGACTTCCTGTCATCAATAGATCCAGCGTGGTCTGAGTCGATGTATCCCTATAAGAAGAATTGATCATTCTTCTTATATTCCAGACCATAATCAGTTGTTCCTCGGACATATCTCAAAACATGCTTTGCTGCATTCCAGTGACATTTCTTCGGCTCCTGCATGAACCTGGAAAGATAGCTGATAGCATAGCAGAGATCTGGTCTGGTATATGTCAAATAGATGAGCCCTCCAATAAATTTCCTGTAGAGAGTAGCATCTACTTGAGGTGAGTCCTGGAATCTTGAAAGTTGTAAGCCTTTTTCCATGGGAGTGGATATAGGTTTACAGTCAGACATTCTATACTTTTCCAGGAGTGTCTTGGCATACTTTTTCTGGGAGACAAAAATGTGATGCTCCTTTTGCCATATCTCCAAGCCAAGACAGTAATGTAGTAGCCCCAAATCTGTCATGTTGAAGGTTCTTTTGAGATCATTCTTTACAATATCAACCTGATCTTCTGAACTTCCAGTGATCACAAGATCATCTACATACACAACAAGAATGAAAATTTCTTTTCCTACCTTCTTTATATACAAATTAGAATCTGAGGGGCTACGAGTGAACTCATGCTACAAAAGGTGATCATTGATCTTGATATACCATGCCTTGGGAGCTTGTTTTAGTCTGTAAAGTGATTTGATGAGATGACATACCTTCTTAGGCTGCTCTTCATCAACAAATCCTTCAGGTTGGGTCATGTATACTTCTTCTTTCAGATCACCATTTAGGAAAGCACTCTTGACGTCCATCTACTGAAGTCTCCATCCTTTCTGTGTTGCAAGTGCACAAACTACTCTGATGGTCTTCATCTTCACAGTGGGTACAAAGGTTTCTTCATAGTCGATGCCCTCTTTCTGAGCATATCCTTTTTCTACAAGTCATGCTTTATGTTTGTCGATGGATCCATCTGCCTTATATTTTGTCTTGAAAACCCATTTTCAACCTATGGGTTTCTTTCCTGTAGGTAGATCGACAAGTTCCCATGTCTGATTTTTCATGAGTGAGTCATATTCTGTATCCATGGCTTCCTTCCACTGAGGTTGACTAAGTGCTTCACGAACATTATCTGGCTTGGAGCTATTCATCAGTGAACTCATGAGTGCAAAGTTTACCTCATTTCTTGTTTGACTCCTTGTTTTGACTCCAGAAGATGTATTTAGAAGTTATTGCAAATGTGAGTCCTTCATGTTGCTTTGTACCCGCTTCGGACGAGAACTTGGCTGCTTTTGAGAAGAAATTTGTCATTTCCATGTTGATTGATGTTGAGTCACATTCTCTAGTTCTCCAAGGTCAACAAATAGTTCTCCTGGCAGCATTTCTTTTCTCTGAGTAGTCTCCTCTGGCTCATCATCTGATTCAGAGACTAATCAGTGAGATGTGGTTGGAAGTGGATCTTCTGTTGATACTATTGAGTCAAAGGATGACTCGTCACAAACCACGTCCCGAATCTCATATATTTTCTTTGTCTCAGGATCCATGAGACGGTATGCCTTCGAGGTAGTGTTGTAGCCAAGTAGGATGCATGGGAGTGACTTTGGCTCAACCTTCTTTCTCTTATGAGCTGGGACATGCATGCATGTTGTGCAACCAAATACTCGTAAATGAGAAATTGATGGATTTCTACCACTCCATACCTCTTCTGGTGTTTTATTTGTTAGAATATTTTGTCGGTGCCCTGTTGAGAAGATATACAACTGTCTGTACTACTTCAGCCCAATAGCATTCCTCTAGCTTTGTTGTTGTTAGCATGCAGTGAGCCATCTCCATCACTGTGTGATTGCGATGCTCAACAATGCCATTTTGCTGGGGTGTGTAGGGAGCAGTCAGGTGCTACTTAATGCCATGTTGGTTTAGGAAGGCCAAGAACTTCTTTGATGTAAATTCCCCCCTCGATCTGAGTGGAGTAGAAGAAGTGGTTGTCCGTTCTCTTTGACAACACGATGATAGAAGTTCTGCAAGTGTTGAAGAGCCTCACTTTTCTTCTTTAGGAAATATACCCACATCTTGCGAGAGTGGTCATCCACAAACAGTTGGAAGTACTTGTATCCTGAAAATGAAGCAGGCAATGGGCCGTTCAGATCGGTATGAACTACCTCTAGACACTTCTTGGCATGGAAGGTGCTCACTTGAAACAGATCTCTGTGTTGTTTTCCTACAAGATAGCTAGGGTAAATAGGCAAGGAACTGGACAATTTGGGTAGTCCATGGACCATTGCTTTTGAACTCATCTGGTGCAATGAACTAACTGACAAGTGTCCATATCTAAAATGCCATAGGGCAGTTGATTCTATTGTTGAAGTAGATAAAGCTACTGCAGAAGATGAAACAATATCTAAAGCAAATAACTTATCTTTTACAAATGATTTAGCAAGAACCGTACCTTTTCTAGAGATTAAGCATGATTTAATGCCATTTTGAACAAGAAATTCTACCTTAAGGTGATGATTCAAGAGCTGAGTAACTGACAAGAGATTGCTAGTCAAGCCAGGAACATATAGTACCTTTGTAAGTGTACATTTTCATGGTCCCAGAGGAATGGTGACATTCCCTATTCCTTCTACAATGTACTCTTTTTCATCCTCTATCTGAACTTGATCTCCAATTGGTTCTTCATGTAGTGAATCAAATAGCTTCTTGTCACCTGACATATGCTTTCTTGCACTAGAGTCTATCAACCAAACTTTCTTCATGGGCTGAGAAGTTTGAGAGATGAGTACAAGGTTCTTATCACAATGGGCTCCTTCTGATGTCTCCTCATCAAATTCATCATCTTCTTGTTGGGCTGCGAGATGTCCCTTGTGCTTTCTCCAATGGGGACGTCATTTGGACTTTTGAAAATATTCGCACTCGAATGTGCTTGTATGGCTTGAAGACCCCTGTTTCAAGCTATTATGCTAGCAGTGATCAGTGTCATGAGTATTGGTTCTACAAATGTGACACCATCTCTTTGAATTTTGATCTTTCTACTGTTGTTTTGGTTGTGCTTGATTTGGCTTCTCTGGGGGACCCTTCCGATTCTTCTGGCCATGGTAAGGCTTTGAGAACAAGGCTTTATCCTGAGACTCCTCATGGGATGAAGTGATGGCCTCTTCCTGCTGCAGCAAATTCACAAGCTCTTCGAATTGTCACTGTTTGTTTAGACACATTCAGTGTCATAACGAACACTCACATTGAGAAGGGAGTGCTCTCAAGGTGATTGCGATGAGAAGTTTATCATCCACCATTTCACCGAGCACTAATAACTCTGATCTCAGCTCAGCCACATGATGTAAGAATTCCTCCACTTTCTCATCTAACCCCATAGAGAGGGTGTGCAGCTTTGACTGAAGATGAAGAATCTTCGTCTGATTTTTGGCTTCATAAATTGTTGCCAACTTATCCCAGGCCTCCTTTGGTTTTTCCACATTCCTGAACATGTTGTTGCACATCGTCACTGATACTGAGCATTATCAGCATCAAGGCTTTAGCACTAGCCATCTCATATTTTATTAATTCATCAGGGGATGTGGGAGTTGGCACAGACCCTGTGAAAATGCCCCATAATCCTTCATACTGAAGGATTGTCTTCATTTTTGTCTTCCAGGCCAAAAAATTGGACCCTTTGAGCAACTGAGCATCGAAAGAAGTAACTTTGGAGTAGACATCGTAATAAAAAAAATATTTATTTATTTATTTCATGAGTTATTACAATTTTGACTCACTGATGAGAATTACTGGCTTGTAGATGCTCACGATATTCACATGCTATGAGATGGTGATGCTTTGTGGGGTGTTCTTCTTCGTCATCATAGTCAGCATCATACCCGGATCTTCTAATTCTTCCTGAACTCACTTTTCTTGGCAGCTGACGTCGAAAAGGAAATATTCAAGAAGTCCTTCTCGAACTAGCTTGTCAAAGGCGAGATTTCCGGTATTCCGAAGCTTGTTCAACAAAGCAAAGTAGAAACCGGAGCCCTCAGGAGCTTCTTCATGGTGTTATCTTGCTGGTGAGTCGATGTTCCAGCTTTTTGCTGTGGCGACCATGTTATTGATGCTCTTAATCGAATTGTCTACACTCGACATTCGGCAAAGTGTTGTAGAATCTCCTTCTTGTCCTCTTTTTTTCTTGGTGAAGTATCTCTTCACGCAGTCCCTTCTCCACACATCAGCAACTTCCAATGTCTAGGTAGAGAGTGAATCTTTCAAACCTTCACATGAGCTACCAGGGCAAGAAATAAAATACCCACCACATAGTAGAATAAATCTCCAAAACAAATTACAGAACACTTCCATGCAATTTCCATGCAAACTTTGCTGAAGACCCCTCTCTTCTGTAAGACAGGCTAGATTGATTCACTGTATTGTTTCATCATGCACAATCCTTTTGCCTTCTCGTAGCAGCAAAATTGACAAATGATTTTTGGTCTTCTTTTCACCAGTATGCAAAGGCCTTAGGCAGATGGATGTGAATTTTTCTACAGCAAAGTGAGACAAGAAAAATCTCCCATCGACTTAGTTTCAGACATCTACCAGTAGCTTCTCCATGCAGCAGGTTGTAGAAGACCTCCAAACAGGTATCCTTATTTGTCTTCTAGCGCAAAAAGCTCCTTAGCTTTGTCTCTTCCACAATTTTCAGGTATTTCTTCAACATGTTTGACAAAGAATTCCACATAGATGAAGCCACTGGAGCTTCTGATTTACATCACGTCAGTTCTCCATGTTTTAAAGGAAAAACATTGACATGGAATGTACTTCCATGCAGTCCAGGTACAAGGTCAATCCAACCACGTAGTCAGCAAATCGACACGTCCAAGCTTCCACGTTAGCCTACATGCAAGTCTTCTCCACACAATTATCATGTAGGCCACTCCTCTATATTGGGAATTCAACAAACACAGAAGCAGCAGATTAAAAAATCTTCTCTCCACGTTTCCAACGCATAGATTTTGCAGGCATAAACTCAAGAGAACCTACGTCGCTTTGGATCAACATGTTCTTCCTCAACAAGTATTAGAATAAGCCTTTCTTCCAAATGCACAGGCAGAGATGTTTGACTCCCTTCAGACACACAGGTAGAGATCAAGTCTGCTCTGATACCAAACTATGAGGTAGAAATAAAGGAGAAAGAATAGAGATATGTTATCTCATATTATTCTGAAGAACAAAAAACCCACGTACATTATTTATAGGTACAAGAATAAACAAGACTCCCCTAAATGGATGGAGAGGTTACAAATAAGAAGGAGAGAAGAATGGAATAGATAGAACAACTAGTCTGATACAGGACTCTATAAGTGGCATAGATGCTCACCTTCTACCCTTCCTATACCAATCACTGGGGGCATCCACATTCATTTTATCCAAGTGATATTGTTTCATTTTGTACTTAACATCTTCTAATACTTTTCCATACATGCTTTGATATATTGGTTATCACTCTAACATGTTAATGAGTGTTCCATGTGCAGCACTTGTTTTCCAGGATTACATGTTTCCATGACTACTTGTTTGTTTCTACTTGTCTTCTTTATTTGTTATTGTATGTGGGATTTTACCTTTACTTGTGTGCACACTTGTTTGTTGTTTGCGGCCATGATGGCCTTGAGTGTCTTGCGACACCGTGAGTGATGTCCCATGTTTGAAAAATTCTTTGTGTGGTATGATTGTTTTCTTGCATGTTTACACTACTCTATTTGGTAGTTTCTACATTGTCTGTGTATTTTACACTTGTCTTGTTGCATGCATGTGTTTCGGACTAACACTTGTTTTAGCTAGCTATCCAATTTTTTTGTTGCCTTGGTATCTACAAAATTCTTTCCCTTTCCCCCTGCAGAGCAGATTTCTACAGGTCAGTGTTGGGGTTAGCCCACCAGTTCTACAGATATATTAATCAGATCTAAGCATAAAAGCAATCAATACGGAAATAAATTAGAAGAAAGAATACACAAGATTTAATGTGGTTCATCCAGTGTGGGCTACATCCAGTAAGAAATAATCAATTTATTATCACAGAGGAAATACAATGAATATTTGCAATCTTCCACACCTTCTTGGATGTCCTGTACTTTATTCTCTAAAAATTTATCTTTTTCTCTCTAAAGGAAACTTCACTTAATTCTCAATTAATTCTCTCTCCTAAAGCCTAGCTTTATGCTTATATATGCATTTACAATCTTAGGTAAATTTCGCTATGCAATTATAACCATTAGATTCACTTTACAACTAAAGATAGATCTAATTCTCACAGCTTAATTATAATTGTCACGCACAGGAAATTGATGTCAGTTAGCCTTAACCAATGTCAGTTAGCCCTCACTGATGTCGGTTCCTCCTTTCCTAACCGATACTGTTCCATGGGTGACCGATGGCGGTTCATCAACCGACATTGGTTACTGTGTATTCCAACAAGTTTGTAAAAGCATGCCAGTGAACTGATTAAGCTCCAAAACTCAACAATCTTCCACTTGCAGATAAATTGTTGCATTGTACCATACAACTTCATCCTTTGATCCTTTCTTTTGGCCTATTTCTCCCTCTTTAAGTCTTAAACTCGAAGATGAACAGAAGTGAAGTGTAGCTCCAACTTCTCATTTGTCAATGGCTTCGTTAGCATATCCACAGGAGTTTCCTTTATATGAATTTTCTCCAACTTCAGCTGTCAATCCTCCAATACCTACCGTATGAAGTTATATCTCAATTGAATGTGTTTTTTTCTAGAATGGAACACTGAGTTATTTTTCAGATGAATCACACTTTGACTATCACTGTATAATCTACAATCCTCTTGATCCTTTCCCAACTCCCATGAACCTGCTCATCCATATCATCTCCTTATTAGCCTCTGTAGCTACAACATACTCATCCTCTATAGTAGACAGGGCCACAACCTTCTACAATCTATAAATTCAGCTAACTATCGTGCCACCTACTCTGAAAACATATCCAGTGGTGCTCCTTCTACCATCCAAATCACTAGTCATGTATGAATCCACATAGCCACATAAAGAATTATCTGACCCTCCATAGCATAACTGTATGTCAGATGTCCCTCTCAAATACCTAAGAATCCATTGGACTTCTTTCCAATGCTCTTTACCTGGATTAGCTATAAATATGCTCACAACTCCCACTACCTGTGTAATGTCTGGTCTAGTACAAATCATAGCATACATCAATCTCCCAACTTCTCAATCATACGGAATTCGTGCCATTTACTCAACCTCCTCGTGTGATGTAGGAAACTAATATTTTATCAATTTTAAGTGTCCATCCATAGGTGTACTTACAGGTTTTGAATTTTTCAAATTAAACCTTCCCAACACCTTATTGATATAATGCTCCTGAGACAAATACAACTTCATGTTCTTCTTGTCTCTATGAATTTGCATGCCAAGGATTCTCTTTTCAACTCTCAAATCCTTCATTACAAATGTGTGAGTTAGCTTTTCTTTAACCTCACCAATGTCCTGCATACTAGATCCTACAGTAAGCATATCATCCACATACAATAAAAAAATAATATAGCTCCCATTTCCATGCATCTTGAAATAAACACAATGGTCAGATTCACATCTCAAATAACCATGCTCATGCATGAAACTATCAAACCTCATATACCATTACCTTGGAGCTTGCTTAAGCCCATATAGGCTCGTTTTCAATCTGCACACAAGTTTCTCCTTACCCTTGAATTCATACCCAAGCAGTTGATTCATATAAATCTCTTCCTCTAAATCACAATGAAGAAATGTCATCTTGACATCAAGTTTCTCTAAATGCAAATCCTCTACTGCAAATAAACTCAATACAGTATGAATAGAAGTCATCTTAATAACAAGAGAAAAAAATTCACCAAAGTCAATACCTGCTTTCTGTGCAAATACCTTTACTACAAGTCTTTCCTTATATCTCTTATGTCCACCCTCTTCTTCCTTGATCATGTAAACCCACTTGTTCTGTAATTCTCTTTTACCTACTGGAAACTTAACCAAATTTCATGTCTAGTTCTGCTCTAAGGAGTCCATCTTCTCATTCATGCCATGCTCCCACTGCTTGTGGGCTTTATCCCGCATTACTTCTTCAAATATTTCTGGTTCACCACTATCAGTCAATAATAAATAAGACAATGAAGGCAGAAATATTTTTAGAGATCTACTTACCCTTTGTGACCTTCTCATTGAGATTTGGGGTGTCGAAGACTCAATATTCTCATTCAGTAGATTTGTATCTACTTATGACAGTGATCGACATCAGTTCGGCTAACCAATGTTAGTCTGTCTCTTTTGTAACTGACGCTAGTATCAGGATGAATGATGTCGGTACTCAGCATGCCGACACTGGTTACCCTCACCAATGTTAGTACCTATAGATGACTGTTTTAAATCTGAGAATGCATTTTCTTTCAAAAAATCTTCCACCGGTTCATCTTTGTGTATCAAAATTTGATCAATGTACATTCTCTTTTCATTCCATTCAATGTCATGACTCCTAACAATCTTAGAAATCCTAAAAACATAATCTGAAATCACTAGAGCTATAACCAATAAAGGTGCATCTCTTGGATTTAGCATCCAATTTTTTTCTATTTTCTTTATCAACATGCACAAAAGATTCTGAACCAAATACTCTAAGAAAAGAAAGATCTACCTCTTCTCCAGTCCAAGCTTCTTCTGGTATTCCACCATCCATTGCATTTGAAAGCCCACGATTGAGTAAATACACTTCCGTATCTACTACTTCTTCCCAAATCTGTAAGAGCAATCCAACATGTACCCTCATGCTTCTTGCACATTCCATGATTGGCCTGTTCATTTTTTCTACATTACCATTCTCCTGTGGTGTTCTAGGAACCATTCTTTCTTTGCGTATTCCATTCATTTAACAATAATCATTGAAATCCTTGTTGTAGTACTCACCACCATTATCATATCTAATGAATTTTAATTTTACATTGGATTAATTTTCAACAAGGGATTTTCATCTTTCAAAAGTCTCAAAAACATCAGATTTATGTTTTATACAATAAACCCATACCTTTATTGTGGCATCATCAATGAAAGTCATACAATAATAGGATCCTCCATGAGAAGCTACCTGGGCTGGTCCCCACACATCTGAGTGCACAAGCTCCAATTTATGTTTCTTCTTTGTTGCTCTAACTTTGAGAAATCTCATTCTCCTTTGCTTTCCAAATATACAATTTTCACAGAAATCAAGATCTAAATCTTTCAAATTTGATAACTTACCCTTTACCTTTAGGATATGCATTCCTTTTTTACTCATATGGCATAGCCAGTTATGTAACATGCTTTCATCTGAATTTGAAGTAGATAGCACAAAAAAAGAATCAATAATACAAGTAGACAAATACAATGTTCCTACCTTCTTGCCTCTTGCTACAACAAGAGATCCCTTGGTAACTTTTCAAGAGTCGGTTGTGAATGTAACCATGCAACCAGATTCATCTAGTTGTCATGCAGAAATAAAATTTATCTTGAGGCTTGGCACATGCCTCACATCTTTCAATATTCATGTATTTACATTTTGTAATTTTAGATAAATTTCTCCTTTACTAGTAATATTGAATGGTTCATCATCTCCTAAATAAACATGCCCAAAATTATTCTGGACATAATTTCTGAAATAACCCTTATCAGGGGTAGCATGGAAAGAAGCTCCTGAATCTAAAACCTAAGATTCAATTTTATTATTCAAGGGAGAGAATAAGGGCATCTTGCATTACCTCAGAAGATGCAACATTTTCCTCTTTACCTTTCTCTAGTACATTCTCTTTGTTCTCCGTGAACCGAGAATCCTTCTTTGCACGTCCTTTCTTTCCACAATTCCAACATGCTATTCCTCTACCTCTGGATTTATATTTGCCATTTCTTGACTTTGATTTCCCATTATTCTTTCTCTTAGATCTCTCATTCTGCCTACCCCTTCTTTCTACATTCAAAGCATTTCCAGATGATGATTCTCCTGTGCTTTTCCTGTGTATTTCTTCATTCAGGATTATACTAATCACATCATCAAACTTCAAAATATTAGTAGCAGATGTTGTATTACTAACAACCATTACCAAGTTATCCCAACTATATGGCAAAGAACATAAGGATAAAAGTGCTTTCACTTCATCCTCAAATGGAATATTAACTGATTTTAATTAATTTACAGTACATCGGAAATTATTTAAATGGTTTGATACAAATTCACCTTCTTGAATTTTTAAATTAAATAATTTCTTCATCAAATAAACTTTATTTCAAGCACTTGTTTTTTCATATAAATTAGCTAAAAATTTCATCAAATCTTCCATAGTTGATCCTTCAGTAAATATTCAAAGAGACAGATGCTGTCAAACTCAATCTTATAGATCCCAGAGCCTTTCTGTCAATAATATTTCATTCTTCATCAGTCATCCCAGTCATCCTTGTAGGTCTTGCCTTCTCATCCAACGGTTAATATAAATCTTTTTGATACAAATAATCTTCCACCTGCATCTTCCATAATTGATAATTACGATCGTCAAATTTCTCAACTCTATATTTTCCATCTTCTACCATTGTTGTAGCTCCCACTCAATCATAAATGACTTTGTGAGTAACTCTGTGAACACAAAAAACCTTCAAACAAAAAATCTATGATACCAATTGTTGGGGTTAACACACACTTTTTATACAAATCTATAATATGAATTAATCATTCAAGCAATAAAAAACGGAAATATACCAGAAGATAAATACACAAGATATAAAGTGGTTCACCCAGTGTGGGATACGTCCACTAAGAAATAACCAATCTATTAATCTTTGTTTTACAGAGAAAATACAATGAAGATCTATAATCTTCCACACCTCCTTTGGATGTACAGTACTTTTCCTTCTCTCAGCTTCTCCAAGATATATCCTATATATATATATATTGGTTACAATGGATGATGCCGATCTTGTGGCACACATCTAACCTTAGTCTATATCCTATGCTTTCACATGTTTATATAAGCATAATACAAACTATATGGGCAACATTAATATGCCGACATGTGGCAACCATTAGATCACCTTTTAATCAAAGGTTAGATCTAATCATGTGACTTAAATAAAAATATTTCACACACAGGAGACTGACGCCGGTTACCCCAATTGATGTCGGTGACCGACGTCAGTCATCCGACCGATGTCAGTTAATGTGTAAACCTGTAAGTTGTAAAACATGCTATTTGTGCAGAAATTAAGCTCCACAATTCAACATCAACTGGTTGGAACATATTTAGTTTACTGAGACGCAAGTGAGAAATAAAGCTACAACATATATATCTCTGACATTGACGCACAATGGGCCTGTGTCGAGCCATGTTATCTTTACCTGAAGGGTATTATCCTACAGTACGATTGATATAACAAAAAACTTGTTCCCCCATAGTCGCTGGTAGGAAGGACATGCATAGATTCAACGCTATAAATTCTTGACTTATTCATTCAATAAAAGGGTGAAGACAATTTTCCATTGCCACCACCATCGTCATTACACTTAAAAAATATGTTGTGAAGCATAAAACTTTCCGATTACAACCCAACTAAGAGATTAAATAAAATTAACATTGTATAAGATGGATAAATTGGAGTGCTCAAAGTGTCAAGCAGAGGTGACTCCCTCTAGGGAATGCCAGTGCATGAAGACCTTGTCCTTTGGACAAGTATAGTGTCCCTGATACGGTTGAATCAGAAACTTCTAAGGTTTGATCTAGAACTTTTGACATGAAGATTAAAATAGTCAAAGTGAATTCTAATTCATTTAAGATGCATGGATTGAATCGAGTCAAATTTACATTTGAAAAATGGGATTATCCATCTCAACACAATTATCAATCTGGAAGTAGTTTATGCTGATTTGTTATCTAACACAATCTTGAAACCAAGAATAGAAAAAACATTTTCATTTTTGTTTTTGCAAAAACACTTCAGTTTTACCCTCATTACTCTAACATAGATCTTTTCCTCTCATCTTATTTGGAACTGTGTATTTTTGTAATTCCCTTGGCGATTATATTTATTTTTTGACAAGGCTAATAATTTTATCATAAAAATGTGAGGTTACATTTCAATTGGCCCAAAATTCATGTTATTTAAAAGAATCAGGATAACTTCCTATGAATAACACCAAAATATTAAACCTCACATGATCCCTATTAATTGGACTAGCATTATAGATACATTTGATATTTCTACGAAAACCAAGAGGTAAATTCAAAAGAACTAGATGCTTTATTTAATAATTAGAATTTGAGGTCATATCTCCAAGACAATGCCTTGTGGTTGGGAGAGAAATCAACCATAAAACATGAAGCTCCATATATGTAAATCCCCACAAAGTAAACACTTCCATCTAAATAAAAAAATTATCTAATAATAAGAATTTAATGCTTTTGTGAAAGGCCCACATAGAAGGATTTCCCATACAATTCTGATTTTGATCAAAACATAAATATAACAACATTGCTTGCAGAAGAAGAATCATCAACCATAATTTATGGACAATGTTATACTCTTCCAATGAGAATATTGTTATGGAGAGTTGACTTGTGTCTACCCACACCATGACCTTCATTCCGTATAGCCATGTGTTGGTAGAGGAGGTTACACGCGTGGAAATTGTTCCTAGCTCAAAATCTACATGTGCAAACAAAGCATATCAAGGAATCTCAAATGGATGGTAAGCAGATTCAATTTTTTGAAGATTTAAAGCTTTATGTGGATAAATATGTTTTACATTCAGATTTGTATGCTTTAGATATGGATGGTATGGATATTGTTCTCGGATATCCTTGGTTAGAGACATTGGGAATAGTTAATATTAATGTGTAAAATAAATTCATGAAATTATGGTGTAAGAGAAAGAAAATTACATTGCAAGATATCACACTTAGCAAGGAAAAAAGTAATGTAAAATGGGATCGTGAAGATGAATTTGAAGATGGTGAAGAAGGGAATAAGGATGAATCAGAAGGAGAGGATGAAGAACATGATGAAAAATTAAAAAATAGTTTCTCTACTCAAGAGAAAAAAGAAATAACAAACAAGTTGGAAGAGGAAAAGAAAGTGGAGGAAAAGATTGATAAGGTTGAGCATACTAAGGTTGCACCATATAGACACCCACATCATCATGAGAGGAAAAACTCATGGAGACATGATAGGACACACAAGGGCAGCAATCTATATGGATATACAGGGAATTGGAGGAGTAATAATTTTGGGTATACATGGAATCAATGGAGCAATAATTATATGTCATGGAATCACATGAATAATAATTATGGATATCCATGGATGCCAAGGAGGAACACTTATGGACCAGGATGGAATCAAATGCGCACAATGGAATATGGAATCATGTTTGGAGTAACATCACCCACTAGGATTTCATATGGGTGGTTAGATGATCGAGCATGGCGACAAGTGTGCAATAATTTAAAGCACACTCATTATATGGCTTCTTCTTATGTTTCGGGGATGAAACATGTCAAAGAGGGAGGCAATGCTATGTACCTTGGGATATGAGAATATAATATATATTGGTTGATATAGATGCTAACATGTGGCACACATCCCCTTAGTTATATGTATGGGATCACATGGGATATGATAATATAATATATATGGCTTCATAGAAGAGGTTTTACATCACATAACACATATTTGAAAACAATTATCAATGAGCATGACAACAAATGTTACCCGCTTTACTCTTCTTACTTCTTTTTTAAAAGTTCATTTTATGCTATCATTCAACTCATTCAGATATAATAACAATTTCCTTTAAAAAATAAACTCCCATAGCAAAATACAAAACATGGGTGAAAAATCATACTTTAAGCCCAACAAAAAAAACCCAAGTCAACACAATACAAAAAAAACCCAAGTTTTTCATTTTTTGCTAGGCTTACCAAAAACTTAGCAGCAATATCCTTGTAAATAAATAGTGCATGATATATAAGAAGAGCTACAACTATGTGTTATTTTACTTGAATAATATAACATGCTCCATGAGTCTATATGTAAGGTTCTTATCTCACACCTTCTTAAACTGTAATAAACTATCTTCTTGACAAATTTCGTCGTATGTTTGTAGGGTCTAAAGTAAACTTCTCTTGATTCTGCAAAAAAATAAAAACCCATTCCAAGTTTAGTGTCTATTTAATAAATTGAAAACTTTACTGCTAAACTCCAATATTAATAACATTACTATTGAGACTCTTGGATATAAAACGTAATCTTTTCGACACAATAGATTTTTCCAATCCATGTTTGTATCATAGATCATTATAACATAGTTCTCATTATGGCTTCCTCTATATCTGATAGATTATGTCCATGTTTGGTACTATCTTCCTAGAATATCACATTGCTTCAGTTTTGTTTTTTGGCTTCTTCTACACTTAAAGTTAAAATCCTTCCACCATTGCAACCTACACTTTCAAGTGCTTTACCATCTTGTTAGAGTGTCTTAGTGCTATAATCATATCGACAATCTCTTTGTGACCACTGCATCAGCTGGGGAAAAGCATACTAACCATGACTAAGTTGTCGCAAGTGATCTTGTACCTCCGATCCCATTCAAGATCAACCCTTTGATGTTCCCCATATAAATATTTATCCACGGTGGGTTATATTTCTTGAATAAAAAGAGTGAACCACCTTCCTCCCGGACGTCATCTCCCGAGAAAGTCTACAGTCTTATCTTCTAGTAATAGAAAAACTAAAAGTTGTTGGGGTTCGGCACTTACCAGTTGTATAGATATATTAATCAGATCTAAACATAAAACAATTAATAATACACAAGATTTAACGTGGTTCACCCAGTGTGGGCTATGTCCACCAAGAAACAACCAATTTATTATCACAGAGGAAATACAATGAAGATTTGCAATCTTCCACACCTTCTCTCATTATATGTCCTGTGACCCATTTGGGTCTCTACAAATTTCTCTTTTTACTTTGAAAGTCCCACTTGACTCTCAATTCTTAATTGAATTCTACCTGTCTGGAAATTAATAACTATTATCTTATCTTATATTATCGGATCTACAATCTTAGGGCACTTTTTCTATGTAATTATAACCATTAGATTCACTTTACAACTAAAGATAGATCTAATTCCCGCAACTTAATTATAATAGTCATGCACATGCAACCAATACCGATTAGCCTTAACCGATGTTGGTTAGCCCTAACCGATGTTGGTTCCTCATTGTTAGACCGATACTGGTCCATGGGTGACCGACAACGGTTTGTCAACCGCTGCAGGTTACTGTGTATTCCAGTAAGTCTGGAACAAGCATGCCAGTGAAGCGATTAAGCTCCACAACTCAACAGTTAGAGTGTGGTTGGGTCCTCTTTTCGGGCCACATTTTCCTTTCCGCAATGTCACATGCACCCCCAAAGAGGGGGGAATTATTGAGGGATTTCTACTAACACAATGTTTTCACACTTGTTCAGTACATTGCACTTTTTTCCCTTGGCATTGTGGGTTTACATGTAACGAGTGAGTTCAGACCAGTCTACGAACTCTATACAATAGCGGCCTTGACAGGACATGGTGTCCTTCGGCAATTTTGTGGAGTGGTTACAGACTTGGGTTTATAGTGGGTATGCCTCTCTACACTTCTCTGTCCAGTGGCATCAGATCACCCAAAAACTAGGACAGTGCAGAGATCTCTTCACATTTTAGCATAAGCAGTTAGAGTTGGAGGATATAGCGTAACTCATCCCTACACTTATTTAGCTAGGGTTGTGTATGACCACCCAAAAAACTCGCGACAGTACATGATATCCTTCTACACCCTTTTTCTCGACATGGATCAGGTTCACATGTTCCATTTACATTTTTCTAGAGTATTTTACACATTTCCATTTACATGCGTATTTTACACAACATTTTCACATACATACATATTTGAATACTTGATCATTTTCTCCTTGCAAGTCCGCCGTATGAGAAATAATCAATAAAATTAGGTGCAACAAAAACAATGACAACACACTGCTACAGGCACTTACCTTTACTAACCATACAGGTACACTACATAACAATAAATACAGGCGTGTTCCACCCTAGGTTCACTCTCATCACTTTTTATGCACATTTTTCATCTTTAGAATCTATTCTCCTCCACATTTTTCTTTTTGTCATTCCACACTTGAGTCTAGTCCATTGGCACATTTTCTTCTACACTCTACATGGATATCAGGTACACATATCTATCTACTTATGTTATCGAGCATTCCTCTCACCAACATAAAGTGGGGGAAAAATGTAGACACAAAACTATGCACTTTAGACAATATTTAGCCCGGTCTTATAATACTATTTAGAAGGTTCTCAAGTGTACAAATTACTAATTAATCTCACCTATTGGCCATCTTTTTCTTATATTTTATTTCAACTTTCCCGTGTGTTTTCCAACACTTATCAACCCATTTCATAACATCCTCGAAATTATATCCCTAAATCAAGGCACCCCAGCCTGTACCGGGGCGCCTCGAGGCACCCTGGTCCCACCCAGGGTGCCCTGGTCTATGAAAATCCCCTTTCGCTCCTTTTTGGGTCACTACTAGCTATTGGTCATCTTTATCTTTTTCCTAGTTGGCCTTGTTAGGATTAATTACGAAATTAAGCTTGAGAGCCCTATAAATATAAATTTATAACACCATAATGATGGTCCTAGGTCTTTGCTATTAGGAATTAGTGAACAAATATGCGGAAACAATTCCTCAAATCACGGCAGTAGGAAACTATTTAGTAGAATTAAACTTGCAGAAATATAACAACATATATATATATATATATAATGCACAAAAGAATACAAGACAAGATTTAACATGGTTCACCCAATGTGGGCTACGCCCACAAAGAACTTGCTCACATTTTATTATTACAGTCTTCTCTAAGTTAAAATTACACAACAATCACTCGTGAAAACACACCATAATTCCCAAAGATTCTAAACTATATCTAAGACACAATTGACACCCAATTGCTCAACCTTGATCACTCAATGATCAGGAGATCAGTTCATAGATATATTTTTCCATATTCTCCCTAAACCATCACAGTATAGAATATCAATATGAGATATTTCCATCGAGTATTTATTTGCGTGAAATGGACTCCATTGGAGTAACATATGGCCCACAGAAGATTGCAGTTGAATAGGGGCACCATACCGGTCAACTGGCCAATCAGGAAGTGACGCATGGAAAAAATGAATATTGATCGTCAATGTGAAGATGGTTTGTGGAATGTCACTCTTTGACGGTCTAATAGAAATTGGTGGGCCCCGCTATTTAATGGCTAGGGGGTCTCAGCCATGTTCGGTACACTCTTTTACTAGAGGGGTGCCTTGGCTGTCTTGTTCGACTAGTGCATTGCCACAAGTCTTATTATATGCCTTATATCTCATTACATTTTCAATTCTAACGTTGCATTGTATTGTATTGGTCACCAAGCCAACTAGGTTGGCTGTTTACTATAACTCAGTGAGCTCGTGATCACATTTGTGCATGGTTTGGCGATCTATTATCAATGATTGACTATGTATTTTCCACATTGTAGGATAATTCGACAAATCGAAAAATCGACATGAACAAATCTCATTCACCTCAGTGGGTCAAAGACTGGGTAAAATCAACATTTACCTTAACATCTCTCCATTCACGTGGAGCTCATGGCATACTCAACTCACCATGTGGGTTTAGAACTAGCATCACCAATAGCCCATTCAACTCAAGCATTAAACCGACGGCCATCTAGCTCGGTCGAGCCACTACATGTCAAAAGGGTTCAATACATTTTCATAGCCACAGTCCTCAATAACCGCCCAAGCCTATTTAAAGGCTTTTCTCATTCAAATCCCCAGAAATGTGGGATATTCCCTTTGATAGAATAAAAGGCAACTTAGACCAAAAATAGTGAGGGGGATGGGGTTCAAAATTGTGATCTCCACCCCTAATACACATGCCCAACCAAATTTCAAAGTGGTTTGGATGGTATTAAATTGAGCTCGCCCCTATTTAAAGAGGTTCATGCAGACTTGTGAACACAAGCATCGAACAAGATAGTTCAGAATGGATTGCATTTATCAGCAGTTTTGGAGGTCTTAGAGGCAAAACCAACCTATGGAGTAAAAAGGAAACGTGTTCATAAATTCCATATGCTCCCAATGGTATGATTTTTTTTCAAATTTGGATATTTTTTGACGTCAATTTGTGCTATGAAATTCATTCTTTTTTAGATTTCCAAAGGAGCAGTTTTCGAAATCTAGTCTTTTGAAGCCTTTAGAGGCTAAACCAGCCTTCAGACAGAATTGGAAAGTTGTTCCAAATTCCAAGATGATCAGTCTAGTATAATTAATCTCCCTTGAATAATTTTTATTTTTTCCATTGTAGGATTTTTTCTAACTCATTTGTACATAGTATGCTCGTGGGAAGACTTGCAGAGCCACAGATGGACTTAGGGACATTTTTTTATTATTATCAGAGTCTTTAAGTCATTATCATCTCTTTTGTAGGTCAAGGTGATCTATTAATCATTTTGTAAGGGTGATTGTACTTTTATTGATTTTATAATAGATCAATTCATGTTTTTATGAATCCAGAGACGTAGGCTTGTATACCAAACCCTGTTATCAAATTTTTGTGTCATTTTTATCACTGATTTTATTTTGATATATGATTTCATTTCCACATTATTAATCAGTTAATTAATCAGAATATTTCATACTTAAAATCACTAATGACACTTTATTAAAATACAGGTAAACATTTGGTTAGTGGAATTATTTATATCTACTAAGTTTACGAATCAAGTTGGTATCAGAGAAGGCATCTGAGATCACCAACTCAAGTTGGTATCAGAGATGGTTTCATAGATTCAGTTGCATTTGAATACCAATTGTGATTTTCTAATCCCATCGGTGAAGAATATTCGGTGTAATCTTCTTACTTGGCATTTTTGCAGTATTTTGGGAATTAGTTGGTTTGCAATTGATCATGGGGAAAATAATGAAGAGGGAAATACTAGAAGAGCTCGAGAGCATCAATAGACAAATTCAGGAAGAAAATGAATTCCTATGATGCAAGCTCTTTTCCCTCAAAGAGCAAGTTGATCATTTGAAAAAGGAGCTAGAATCAAAAGATGAGCTCTTGATCAGTTTGCAGTGTGGTGATCACAAGAGGTAAATTCACTCTCCTACTTCATATGCAAAAACCAAGATAGAGTGCACTGTAAGTTTTTCACCATGGGAATCTTGTTCTTCCTCTCATCCCATTTCAAATTTAGGTATTGATGTCTTTGGTTCATTTGAAAAGCATACTAAAGGCATAGGATCCAAATTGTTGTTTAAGATGGGTTTTGACAAAAGAAGTCTTGGAAAATATTGTCAAGGTATTGCTAACCCAATACAGGTTGAGGATCATCCTCATTTTGTAGGATTGGGTTTTATTAGTGTCGGAAAGGATATTGGATAATGCTCCAAGTATGCTGATGGGAGACAAGCTTACGAAATCCAAGAGAATACCCCACTAGTCCTGCCGACAGATTCGGTGCAGGAATCAGGTGCTTCTTCGTCAGAGGATGAAGTTGGTAAGATGGTTCAGCGAAGAGGTATTGATATTCCACCTCCACGTTCTTACCATAAGCCTAAGAATGGTAAAGGTTGTAAGAATTCTAATCCGCTCTTTTAATTTAAGAAGTTTGGCTTTAATATTTAGAAAATGATGGATGCCTATCCTTGTACATTTTATGGGATGCATAATCATTGTGTTTCCATATATTGGA
The DNA here is from genome assembly GCA_019776745.2 of Taxus chinensis. NCBI lineage: Eukaryota > Viridiplantae > Streptophyta > Pinopsida > Cupressales > Taxaceae > Taxus > Taxus chinensis. The sequence goes on along the minus strand of CM034155.1, from coordinate 250,621,763 downwards.
AGAGAAAGGATTTGTTGGAGAATTTATCACCATTTATGAAGAACAAGGAAAATCGGAAAGACCAATATCGTCATTCAGGATCGAGAGATGGCAAGAAGAATTCCTCTGTTGCTGGGAATTTCAGTACCCCTTGTTGTGATCATAGACATCAGGTGAATGTTTATCAGAAACTTCGTCCATCTCGCCATCAAAGAAGTGGAAAGCCAAAGATGGAGTATAGACCTGTTGCAAAGGAAAATGAAGTTTTAAAACCACCTTCGGTTGAAGTTACAACCCCAAATCAAGTGATACATGTTGATGAAAATCTGTTGGCATGGGTTGGTAAATAGTTTTTCAACTTTATATTGCATGGCATTTGATTGTTTATAGCATGCAATTAATTCAGGTCTTGAATATGGGTTTCTAGTTGTTTTTTGAACAGAATTTTTTTCCCATTTAGCTTTGAATGTTTATTGGAGTTTAGATTTGGTGAGAATAGTTGGGGGATATGTTTACCATACTCAATTGGTTTCTTACTTTTGGAAATTTGATTAATACTCGATTGTACATACTTCGTTGTACATATCCATATTTCATCTTGAGTTGTGGTAGAGTTGAGTACAACTCATATTTCAGCTTGGGAGATTTCTAAGAACAGTATGCAAGTTTTTTGGGCACAGTTGAAATAGGGGCACCGTACTGATCAACTAGCCAATCAGGCAGTGACACGTGGAAAAAATGAATATTGATCGTCAATGCGAAGTTAGTTTATGGAACCACTATTTTTTGGCTGGGGACCTCAGCCACGTTCAACACACTCTTTTACCAGAGGTGTGCCTTGGTCACCATGTTCGATTATTGCATTGCCACAAGTCTTATTATATGCCTTATATCATCATTACTTTTGCAATTGTAATTTTGCATTGTATTGTATTGGTCACTAAACCAGCTCGGTTGGCTGTTTACTATAACTCGGTGAGATCGTGATCATATTTGTATATCACATACCGGTCAACTGGTCAATCAGGAAGTGACACATGGAAAACATGAATATTGATCGTCAATACTAAGTTGGTTTTTGGAACGCTGGTCTTCAACGATCGAATAGAAATTGGGGGCCCGCTATTTTTTTGTTGGGGGGCCTCAACCATGTTTGGCACACTCTTTTACCAGAGGGGTGTCTTGGTCACTGTGTTTGATTATTACATTTCCACAAGTCTTATTATATGTCTTATATCATCATTACATTTGCAATTGTAATGTTGCATTGTATTGTATTGGTCACCGAGACAGCTCAGTTGCCTGAGTACTATAACTCAGTGAGCTCGTGATCACATTTGTATATCACGTATCGGTAAAATGGCTAGTCAGGCAATGACACGTGGCAAAAATGAATTTTGATCATTAATACAAAGTTGGTTTGTGGAACTCCGGTCTTCAACGATCGAATAGAAATTGGTGAGCCCTGCTATTTGTTGGCTGGGGGGCCTTAGCCACATTCGACACACTCTTTTACCAGAGGGTTGTCTTGGTCACTTTGTTTGGTTATTACATTACCACAAGTCTTATTACATGCCTTATATCATCATTACATTTGCAATTGTAATGTTACATTGTATTGTATTGGTCATCGAGCCAGCTTGGTTAGTTGTTTACTATAACTCGGTGAGATCGTGATCACATTTGTATATGGTTTGACGAGCTATTATCTATGATCGGTTATGTATTTTCCACATTGGAGGTCAACTTGAAAAATCCACAACTCGAAGTGAACAACTCTCATTCACCTCAATGGGTCAAAGACCAAGACCACTCGAAATTTACCTTAACAGCTCTCCATTCACGTGGAGATCGTGGCATATTCGACTCACCACGCAGGTTTAGAACTACCATCACCGATATCCCATTCAACTTGGGCATTAAACCAAAATCCATCTAGCTCGGCCAAGCCACTACATGGAAAAAGGGATGAATAGATGAATATGTGGCTGTACACATAGTCCTCAATAATCACCTAAGCCTATTTAAAGGCTTTGCTCATTCAAATCCCCGAAAATGTGGGATATTTGAAATTTACCTATGATCTATTATCTATGATCGGTTATGTATTTTCCACATTAGAGCCCAACTTGAAAAAACCACAACTCGAAGTGAACAACCCTCATTCACCTCAGTGGGTCAAAGACCAAGCCCACTCGAAATTTACCTTAACAGCTCTCCATTCACGTGGAGATCGTGGCATATTCAACTCACCACGCAGGTTTAGAACTACCATCACCGATAGCCCATTCAACTTGGGCATTAAACCGAAATCCATCTAGCTCGGCCAAGCCACTACATGGAAAAAGGGATGAATATGTGGCCATACACACAGTCCTCAATAATCGCCCAAGCCTATTTAAAGGCTTTGCTCATTCAAATCCCTGAAAATGTGGGATATTCCCTTTGATAGAATAAAAGGCGTCTAGACCAAGGTTAGAGAGGGCGGTGGAGTTCAAAACAGTGACCTCCACCCACCAATACACGTGCCTAACCAGCTTGCCAAGTGGCTCAGGTGCATTAAATTGGGCTCACCCCTATTTAAAGAGGTCTATGCAGACTTGTCAACACAAGCAGTGAACAAAACAATTTAGACCTGATTGTAGTTATCGCCAGTTTTGGAGGTCATAGAGGCAAAACCAGCCTATGGAGTAAAAAGGAAACTTGTTCAGAAATTCCATACGCTCCCAATGGTATTTTTTTTTCCCATTTTGGATTTTTTTGACATCAATTTTCGTTGTGAAATTCATTCTTTGTTGGATTTATAAAGGAGTAGTTTTTGAAATCCAGTCTTTTGAAGAATTTAGAGGCCAAACCAGCCTTCACAAAGAAATAGAAAGTTGTTCCAAATTTTGAGATGATCATTCTGGTATAATTAATTTCCCTTGAATAATTTTTATTTTCCCATTGTAGGAATTTTTCTAACTCATTTACACAGAGTATGCTCGTTGGAAGACTTATAGAGCCACATATGGACTTGGGGACATTTTTCTTATTATTGTCAGAGTCTTCAAGGCATTATCATCTCTTTTGTAGGTCAAGGTGATATATTAATCATTTTGGAAGTGTGCTTTTACTTCTATTGATTTTATAATAGATCGATTCATGTTTTTGTGAATCCAGAGACGTAGACTTATATATCAAACCCCGTTATCAAATTTGTGTGTCGTTGTTGTCACTGATTTGATTCTGATATCCGATTTCATTTCCGCATTATTAATCAATTAATTAATCAAAATATTGCATAATTAAAATTGTTAACGACACTTTATTAAAATCTAGGTAAAAATTTGGTTAGTGGAATTATTTATATCTACTAAGTTTACGGATCAAGTTGGTACCAGAGCAGGCATTTGAGATCACCAGCTCAAGTTGGCATCAGAGCTAGTTTCGTAGCTTCAGTTGCATTTGAATACCAATTGTGATTTTCTAATCCCATCATTGAATACTATTTGGTGTGATCTTCTTACTTGGTAGTTTTGTAGTATTTTGGGGATCAGTTGGTTTGCAGGTGATCATGGAGAAAATAATGAAGAGGGAAAGATTGGAAGAGCTCGAGAGCATCAATAGACAAATTCAGGAAGAAAATTCATTCCTACAATGAAAGATATTTTCCATTAAAGAAAAATTTGATCATTTGAAAAAGGATCTAGAATCAAAAAGATGAGCTCTTGATTAGTTTGCAGTGTGGTGATCACAAGAGGGAAATTTTCTCTCCTACTTCAGATGCAACAACCATAACAGAGTGCATTGTAAGTTTTTCACCACGGGAATCTTGTTCTTCCTCTCATCCCATTTTGGATTCAAGTATTGATGTATTTGGTTCATTTGAAATGTATACTAAAGGCATAGGATCCAAATTGTTGTTTAAGATAGGCTTTGACGGAAGAGGTCTTGGCGAAGATTGTCAATGTGTTGCTAACTCAATACAAGTTGAGGATCGTCCTCATTTTATAGGATTGGATTTTATTAGTGTGGGAAATTATATTGGAGAATGATCCAAGCACTCTGATGGGAGACAAGCTTCTAAAAGCCAAGAGAATGCCCCACTAGTCTTGCCGATAGATTCGGTGCAGGAATCAGGTGCTTTTGTCAGAGGATGGAGCTAAAAAGATGGTTCAATGAAGAGGTATTGAGATTCCACCTCCACATTCTTAACATAATCCTAAGCACAGTAAAGGTTGTAAAACTTCTGATCCACCCTTTCAATTTAAGAATTTTGGCTATAATATTCAGAAAATGATGGATGCATATCCTTGTACATTGTTTGGGATGCAAAGTCATTGTGTTGTTAGATGTCGGAAGAGAAAGGATTTTTTGGATAATTTATCACCATTTATGAATAACAAGGAAAATCGGAAAGACCAATCTCATCATTTAGGATCGAGAGATGGCAAGAAGAATTCCTCTGTTGCTGGGAATTTTAGTACCCCTTGTCGTGATGATAGACATCGGGTGAACATTTGTCAGATACTTCGTGCATCTCGCCATCAGAGAAGTGGCAAGCCAAATATGGAGTATAGAAATGTTGCAAAGGTAAATGAAGTTTCAAAACCACCTTCGATTGAAGTTACAACCTCAGATCAAGTGATACATGTTGATGAAAATCTGTTAGCATGAGTTGGTAAACAATTTTTCATATTTATATTGCATGACATTTGATTGTTTATAACATGTAATTAATTCAGGGCTTGTGTATGGGTTTCCTGTTGTTTCTTGAATAGAATTTTTTACCCATTTAGCTTTGAATGTTTATTGGAGTTCAGATTTGGTGAGAACAGCTGGGGGATATGTTTACCATACTCAATTGGTTTCTTACTTTTGAAAATTTGATTAATACTAGATTTTACATACTTATTTGTACATATCCATATTTCATCTTTGAGTTGTGGTAGATTTGAGTACAGCTCATATTTCAGCTTGGGATATTTCTAACAACAGTATGTAGGTTTTGGCCATGGTTGAAATGTCTATTTTTAGAAATTTACATTTCGGTATATTTTGTTGGTTTTTGTAAAATGGTTTGCAGAGTATGCTTGGTGATCTTTGCGCTTGATGGAAGTTCACTATTTTTGGATTTTTGAGAGTTGTGCAGACAATTTTCTTCTATCCTATTGTAGTGTAGATTATGGGGGTAGATTATTTTCATTAGTGGTTCACTTGATTCAGTTTGTCTACTTTTGGCGTATCTGTCTAGATCATATTGGTGATAGTTTGCATTGGTTTTGTAGTTTCACTTGGACAGTGGACACTAGCCTATTGTCATAATTTTAGTTGTCTTTTATACTGAGCTATTTTTGGTGGAATTTTATTTTCAATGATTGGTCGTATCACAGAATCAGTTGGAAACATGCTTTCTATTGTTGATTAGGTGTTATTATCTTATCAGTTTTTTGTGATCGCATCATAGTGGGATGACAATATACAGGATTCAGTGAGGCATTAGCCTATTACTTGGGCATTTGTTTTTTCTCTTTATACTGATCTAAGTTGTTTGCAGAGATTGACAGGGTCGCAGAGTATCAGTGGACAGTTACCTTTTTGTGGCTTATGATTATCTATTTTGACTGATCAATTTTTTTTGGCTATCTAATCAAAATTTTCTATATTTAACCCATATTGTTATTCCTATATTGTCATGTATGTGTTTTTGAGATGCTAGAAGGGGGATCAACAATTTTTGGTGGGTGAAAATAACTTTTATGGACAAAAGCCTTCTTAGTAGGGAGGTGTGATTAGGAGATTATTTCATGAAGATATTTTCCTAGAATCTCCATAAACCATCACAATATAGAAGATCATTCTGATAGCTTTCCGTCGACTATTTTCTTGCATGAAACAGACTCAATTGGAGTGACATATGGCCCGCAAAATATTGCAGTTAAATAGGGGCACCTACTGGTCAACTGACTAGTCAGGAAATGACGCGTGGTAAAACTGAATATTGATTGTCAATGTGAAGTTGGTTTATGGAACGTCGGTCTTCAAAGTTCGAATAAAAATTTGTGGGAACCACTATTTGCTAGCTAAGGGCCCTCAACCTGGTTCGGCATACTCTTTTACCGGAGGGGTGCCTTGGTTGTCGTGTTCGATTATTGCATTGCGATAAGTCTTAGTATATGCCTTATATCATCTTTGCATTTGCAATTGTAATGTTGCATTGTATTGTATTGGTCATTGAGCCATCTTGATTGGTTGTTTACTATAACTCGGTGAGCTCGTGATCACATTTGTATATGGTTTGGTGAGCTATTATCTATGATCGGCTATGTATTTTCCAAATTGTATGCCAACTTGAAAAATCCACAACTCGGCGTGAAAAACTCTCATTCACCTTGGTGGGTCAAATACCGAGCCCAATCGACATTTACCTTAACAACTCTCCATTCACGTGGAGCTCGTGGCATATTCAACTCACCACACTGGTTTAGAACTACCATCATTGATATCTCATTCAACTCGGGCATTAAACCAATGGCCATCTAGCTCAGCCAAGCCACTACATGGAAAACGGGTTCAATACGTGGCTGTATCCATAGTCCTTAATAACAGCCCAAGCCTATTTAAAGGTTTTTCTTATTCAAATCCCTGAAAAATATGGGATTCTCCTTTTGATGGAATAAAAAGTGGCTTAGACCAAACATTGTGAGGGCACTGGGGGTTGACCCCGCAACCTCCACCCCTAATACACGTGCCCAAAAAACTCACCAAGTCACTCAATGGGTATTAATTCAAGCTCACCCGTACTTAAAGAGGTTTTTTAAGACCTGTGAACACAAGCAGCGAATAAAACAGTTTAGACCTGATTGCACTTATCAGCAATTTTGGAGGTCTTAGAGGCAAAACTAGACTATGGAGTAAAAAGGAAACTTGTTCATAAATTCCATATGCTCCCAATGGTATAATTGTTTTTCCATTTTATAGATTTTTTTATGTTGATTTGTGTTGTGAAGTCACTCTTTTTTGAATTTCCAAAGGATATGTTTTCAAAATCCAGTCTTTTAAAGCCTTTAGAGGTCGAACCAGCCTTCAAGCAGAACTAGAAATTTGTTCCAAATTCTGAGACGTTCAGTCTGGTATAATTAATTTACCTCGAACCATTTTTATTTTTCCTATTGTAGGAGTTTTTCTAACTCATTTTCATGGCTTATGCTTGTGGGAAGACTTGTTGAGCCACGGATGGACTTGGGGACGTTTTTTTTATTATTGTCAGAGTCTTCAGGTCATTATTAGCCCTTTTGCATGTCAAGGTGATCCATTAATAATTTTTGAAGGTTGATTATACTTCTAGTGATTTTATAATAGATCAATTCACATTTTTGTGAATCTGGAGACATAGGCTTGTATGTTGTGTTGGGGCTAGCATAACGGTTGTACAGATAATATATCATATCTAAGAATACATGCAAATAAAAGTGGATATTCTACCAGAAGAAATATACAAAACAAGATATATAAATCAACACCAAATTTAACGTGGTTCACTCAGTGTGGGCTACATCCACCAAGAAAGAAGTCAATCTATTAGCCAAAGATTTCACAAGATATAAAATTGAAGATTTACAATCTTCCACACCTCTCAGATGTACAATAATTTCTTTCTCTTAAGCCTTTTCTTCTTCTCCAAGAATTCTATTTCTCACAATTATTCTCACAATAATCATCAACTTTTACAAGTGCTTCTTAATTATTATTTCTAAACCCTAGATCTCCCAGGCTTATATAGGAATATAAAAAATTAAAGAACTTAGCTGATTCAATTACAATCAATAGATCTAATGTTATGCTAAAATTAGATCTAATTCTCGTGAGTTTAATTAAAACACTCATACACATGTAACCGATGACACTGGTTATCCCCAACCAATGTTGGTTCCTCCTTGCCTTACCGATGTTGGTCATAGGTGATCATTGTTGGTCCCTCCATAATTGATGTCAGTTACTATATTTTCCAAACAAGTTTCATATTGCATGCTAATCTGAAGTAAATTGAGCTCCACAACTCAACAATCATCCCACTTGGAGCCATTAAAAACTGCACTATATCTATACAACATCATTCTTGGATCCGTCCTTAGCTTTCTTTCTTTCCTCTTCAAGTATCAAACTCGAATACTAACAGAAGTGGAGTGTATCTCCAACTTCTCTTTTTCTAATGGCTTCATTAGCATATCTGCATGGGGTTTTCACTCATATGAATATTTCTCCAGATTTCAACTGCCCATCCTCTAATACCTGCCCTATGAAGTGATACCTCAATTGAATGTGTTTTCGTTCTTCGAATGACACACTGATGAGTTATTTTCCAAATGAATTGCATTCTGACTATCACTGAAAAATTTTCAATCATCTTGCTCCTTTCCCAAACTCTTCCATGAAACCTCCTCATCTATATCAGTCTCCTTGTTAGCCTATGTAGCTGCAACAAACTTTGCCTCTGTAGTAGAACAAAGGCACAACCTTCTATGCAATATTTAAATCTAGCAAATTGTTGTCCCACCTACTATGAAAATATATCTAGTAGTGCTCCTCCTACCATCTAGATCTCCACCCATATCTGAATCAACACACCCACATAAATGAAATATCTGAACCTCCATAGCATGACTATATACTTGATGTCCCTCTCAAATACCTGAGTATCCATTAAACTAATTTCCAATGCTCTTTACCTAAATTGGCCATAAATCTACTCATAAATCTCACTTCCATATGCAATGTCTGAGTCTAGTACAAACTATAGCATACATGAGACTCCCAACTACTGAAGTATATGGTACTTGTGTCATGTATTGGACCTTCTCATATGATGAAGAACATTGATCTTTGCTCAATTTCAAGTGTCCTTCCATTGGTATACTTACAGGTTTTGCATTCTTGCATATTAAACCTAATTCCAACACCCTGTATTGATATAATATTTCTTAGACAAATACAATTTGTTGTTCCTCTTGTTTTTGTATATTTTCATGCTAAGGATTCTTTTTTCTGCTCCTAAATCCTTCATAGCAAATGTGTGATCTAGCTTTTTCTTAAGCTCACCAATGTTCTACATACTAGATCTTACAATAAGCATATCATCCACACAGAGTAACAAAATAATATAGCTACCATTTCCAAGCTTCTTGAAATAAACATAATGGTCAGATTCACATCTCAAGTAACCATGCTCATGCATAAAACCATCAAACCTCATGTATCATTGCCTTGGAGCTTGCTTGAGCCCATATAGGCTCTTTTCAACTTGCACACTAATTTCTCCTTACCCTTGACTTCATACCCAAGTGGTTGTCTGCATACAAATATATTCATCTAAATCAACATAAAGGAAAGTTGTGTTCACATCTAGTTGCTCTAAATGTAAATCATGTACTACAACTAAACTCAATACATTACTAATAGAAGTCATCTTTACAACATGAGAAAATATTTTTCCAAAGTCAATTCCTACTTTCTGTTCAAATCCCTTTACTACAAGCTTTTCCTTGTACCTTTTCAGTCCACCATCTTCTTCCTTGATCCTATAAACCCACTTGTTTTGTAATTTCCTCTTACCTACTAGACAACTTAAGCAAATCCCAAGTCTAGTTTTTGTTCTAAGAACTCCATCTCCTCATCCATGCCATGCTCCCAATGCATGTGGGTCTTATCCTGCATTGATTTTTCAAAACTCTATTGGTTCACCACTATCAGTCAATAATAAATTAAATAGAGAAGGTTTAAATATTTCTAGAGGTTTACTTTCCCTTTGAGACCTTCTCATAGGATTTTGGGGTATAGAAGGCTCATTCTATACCTCCTAGACATTTGTATCCAAATCTAACAGTGAATGATTCTGGTCACTTGTAACTGATGTCAAGTTCTACTAAATCGATGCCGGTTTGGATCTTCTATAACCGATACCGGTTTAGCTTATCAATTTCGGTCAGGGGTCAACTGACATTGGTTACTGTGTAACCCTGTCAATATTAATTTTAAATCTGAGAGTTCATTTTCTTTCGTAAAGTTATAAATCTGGTCCGTCCTTAGGTATTAAAATTTGATCCTTGTACATTCTTTTTTTCATTTCATTCAATATCACAACTCCTAATGATTTTAGAATTCTCTAAATCCTAAAAACGGAATCTGAAATCACTAGATCCATAACCAATGAAAATGCATCTCTTAGATTTTGCATTCAACGTTATCCTATTTTCCTTATCAATATGCACATAAGCTTACTGAACCAAAAAATTTAAGAAAATAAGAGTTCTACCTCTTTTCCGGTCTAAGTATTCCTCTATTATTCCTCCATCTAGTTAACTCAGAGGGCCCACAGATTAATCAAATAAACTACTATATCAACTACTTCTTTCCCAAAATTACAAGGGCAATCCAGAATGTATCCTCATACTTCTAGTCACGTTCCATAATTGTCTTGTTCATTCTTTCTGCAACACCATTCTCCTGGGGTGTTCTTGGAACCGTCCTTTCTTTGCGTATCCCATTCACTAAACAATAATCATTGAAAGCCTTACTACAATATTCACCACCATTTTCAGATCTAAGGAACTTTAACTTTGAGTTTGATTTATTCTCAACAATGGGTTGTCCATCTTTTAAAAGTCTCAAAAATATCATATTTCTGTTTAATACAATAAACCCATACCTTTCTTGTAGCATCATCGATGAAAGTAACATAATACTTGGATCTTCCATGAGAAGTTACCTGAGCTGGTTCCCACACATCTGAGTGTACAAGTTCAAATTTCTACTCCTTCTTTGTTACCCTAATTTTGAGAAATCTCACTCTCTTTTTCTTTCCAGAAGACACAATGATCACATAAATCAATATCTAAATATTTCAAATATGATAACTTACCCTTAGCCTTTATGATCTGCATTCCTTTTAGATTCATATAGCCCAACCGATTATGTCACATGCATGCATATGAATCTGAAGTAGATGATGCAGAAAATGAATTATTAACACAGGTAAATAAATATAATGTTCCTACCTTCTTACCTCTTGCCACAACAAAAGAACCCTTGGTGACTTTCTAAGAGTCTGTTGTGAAGTGTAACCATGCAACTAAATTCACCTATTTTCCCTAAAAAAATAAGATTCCTCCTGAGGCTTGGCACATGCCTCACATATTTCAACACCCATGTATTTCCATTCTTCAATTTTAAATGAACTTCTCCTTTACTGACTAATACTGCAAGGTTCATTATCACCCATAATAAACATGCCCAAAATTTCCCTAGACATAATTTCTTAAAGTAACCCTTGTTAGGGGTTGCATGGAAAGAAGATACTGAATCTAAAACCTGCTGGTACCCAAATTGATTCTCCTTAAAGTTATGAGAAGAATCACAGGTTTAGCAGGAAGCTTAGGGACGGATAGATCATGATGATTAATTTTGTAGCCATGGATGGGATCTAACTACTTTCACATATTCAATACCCATATATTTTTATTCTGAAATTTTAGATGAACTTCCCCTTTACTAGTTATACTGCATGGTTCATCATCACCCAAATAAACATGCCCAAAATTTTCCTTGACATAATTTCTAAAATAACCCTTATTAGGGGTTGCATGGAAAGAAACTCCTAAATCTAAAACCCATGATTCTATTTTATTATCCAAAGAAAGAATAAGAGCATCTTGTGTTACCTATGTTGTAAAATTTACTTCCTTATTTTCCTATTTTCCTTTTTCTAGGTGTTGATTCTCTTTATCGTTTAACCAAAAATCTTTTTTTGCATGTCCTTTCTTTCCACATTTCCAACAGGTAATTCCCTTACCTTTGGATTTAGATCTACTATCCCTTGAATTTGATTTCCCATTACTCTTACTCTTAGATCTCTCCTTCTGCATGCCCCTACTTTCTACATTAAAAGCATTCCTAGATGATGATTTTTTCTGTACTTTTCCTATGAATTTTTTCATTCAAGATCTATATTAACTACATCATCAAACTTCAAAATATTATTAGCATATGTTTTAATACTAACAACCATTACCAAGTTATCCCAACTATCAAGTAAAGAACATAAGAATAAAAGTGTTTTCACTTCATCATCAAACGGAATATCAATCGATTTTAACTGATTTACAATAGATCTGAAATCATTCAAATGACTAGATGTAGATCCACCTTCATGCATCTTAGAACTAAAATAGTTTCTTCATCAAATAAAATTTCTTTGAAGAACTAGGTTTTTCATATAAATTAGCAAGAGATTTAATTAAGTCTACCGTAGATGTCGCTTCTTTAATATTGGAAGCCACAGATACTGCTATAATCAATCTTATAGATCCTAAAGCCTTTGTATCAATCTTTCATGAATCTTCCATTCTTCATCAGTAATATTCAGTAGGTCTAGAATTTTCATTGAACGGTAGATACAAATCTCTTTGATATAAATAATATTCAATCTGCATCTTCTATAATTTATAATTTCAGCTCATCAAAATTCTCTACCTTGTATTTGTTTTTCTACTTCCATTGTTGTAGCTCCCACTCAATCAGAAACCCTCTGTGAGTAAATATCTCAACACAAAAAACCCTCAAATGAAGCTCTGATACTATTTTTTGGGGTTAGCTCACCGGTTGTATAGATAATACATCAGATCTAAACATACATGCAAATAAAAGCGGATATTCTACTAGACGAAATACAAAAAACAAAAGATATAAATCAACACCTAGATTTAACGTGGCTCACCTAGTGTGGGTTGCAGTCCACCAAGAAAGAAGACAATATATTATCCAAAGCTTTCACAAGATATATAATTGAAAATTTACAATCTTCCACACCTCTCAGATGTACAATAATTTCTTTCTCTTAAACATTTTGCTTCTTCTCTGAGAATTATCTCTCTCATAGTTATTCTTACAATAATCATCAATGTTTGCAAGTTCTTCTTAATTCTTACTTCTAAACCCTAGCTTTCATGCTTATATAGGCTTATACAAACTTAGGGTACTTAGCCATGCAATTACAATCAATAGATCTACTTTAACACTAAAAATAGATCTAATTCCTGTGAGTTAATTAAAACACTCATACACAGATAAATGACGTCAGTTAGCCCTAACTGATGTTAGTTCCTCCTTGCCTGACCGATGTTGGTCTCTCCATAACCGATGTCGGTTACTGTGTTTTCTAGCAAGTTTCATATTGTATTTTAATCCGAAGTAATTGAGCTCCACAACTCAACATGATGAACTTCGTTATCAAATTTTTGTTTCATTGTTATCAATAATTTCATTTTGATCTCTAATTTCATTTCTACATTATTAATCAATTAATTAATCAAAATATTGCATACTTGAAATTGGTAATGACACTTTATTAAAATCTAGGTAAACATTTGGTTCGTGGAATTATTTATATCTACTAATGTTATGAATCACTTAAGATACCTAAGACTACTCTTGATCCATTAGGATGCCCTAACACCTTTATTTATAAGATTACAATCCTTCTAGGAAGTTCTATAGAAGACCCTAAAAGTTTGAAAGTCGTGATCTTGCAACTTTCCATGGATGGGAAATCCATTACTGTGACAACTGCCAAACTACAACAAAACTATAGCAAAACTATAGTAACACTACAACACATGACTACAAAATGCTCCTGAAGTCTCCAAACTTTACCATTTGAACTCCAACGCTTCAAAATTGATTCCAGAAGACCAAAAATAGGCTCCACACCCTAACAATATCCCACTTGGAAACCTTTTCTACTTATAAAAGTTCTCAACCCTTCATTTTCATCTGTGAAGGCCAATTAATGTTACACACAACTTCAACTTCTCCCTTGTAACCACCTTGGTCATCGCATCCGCAAGATTCTGACTGATATGAATCTTTTCTAGCTTCAACTTATCTTCTTCCAAAGTTTCCCTGATGAAATGATATCTCAGTTGAATGTGTTTTTTCCTAGATTGGAAAGTGGAGTTATTCACTAAATGAATAGCGCTCTGACTATCACTATGTAGTCTCCTAACTTCTTTCTTATGACCCAACTCATCAAGAAATTGTTGTAGACAAATCATCTCCTTTCTTGCCTCCATGGCAACAACATACTCAGCCTCTAGGGTTGAAAAAGCAGCAACGTTTTGTAACCGTGAAATCCATCTCACCATTGAATCACTAACCATAAATACATAACCTATTCGTGCTCCTCCTACTATCCATATCTCCTTCCATGTCTGAATCTACATAACCACGCAATGTAGCATCTGATCCACTGAAAAAAATGTTTCTACCATGGTCCCTCTCAAATACCAAAGGATCCACTTCACTTCCTGTCGGTGCTCTCTACTTGGATCACTCATAAACCTTCTCATTGCTCCCACTACATGGGAAATATCAGGTTTAGTGCATACCATAGCATAGATCAAGCTGCCAACTGTTGATGAGTATGGTACCCTGGATATCTAGATTCTATCCTCCTCAGTCTTGGGACTCTACTCCTTTGATAATTTAAAGTGACCTGCCAAAGGAGTACCAACCAGTTTAGCATTCTGCATACTAAACCTCTCCAAGACCTTCTTTATGTACTCTTCTTGAGATAATACCAACTTTCTCTCCTTTTTATTCTAAGTTATTATCATACCAAGGATTTGCTTTACTGCCCCCAAATCCTTCATAGAAAAGTAGTCTCCTAGCTGCTTCTTAAGTACCTTTGTTTCATACATGTTCTTCCCTGCAACAAGAATATCATCCACATACATGCACAAAATAATATAACTACCATCAAGAAACTTCTTGATGTACACGTAATGGTCTGAGTGACACCTGGAGTAACCTTGCTCCTACATAAAACTATCCAACTTCTTTTACTAATGCCATGGAGCTTGTTTCAGACCATACAAGCTCTTTTTCAATTTGCACACTAACCTCTCCTTCCATTTGACCTCATGGCCATGTGGCTGCTACATATAAAATTCCTCCTCCAACTCACCATGACAGAATGCAGTCTTCACATCCAATTGTTCTAAGTGCAAGTCTTCAACTGTTACTAAACCAAGAGCAGTCTTGATAAAGGTCATTTTAACAACAGGCGAAAAAAATTCATCAAAGTATATACCTTTATTTTGTGTAAATTCCTTGACCGCCAACCGGGCCTTGTACCTTTTCATTCCTCCATCTTCCTCTTTGATTCTATTTACCCACTTGTTCTGCAATGCTCTCTTGCCCTCGGGTAGCTCCACTAGATCCCAATTCCAGATCTCCATAAGAGATTTATGCTCTTCATCTATGGCTTACTCCCACTTTTTCTGGCATCCACCTGCATTAATTCCTCAAATAACTTTGTCTCTCAATTATTAGTGAGCAATGAGTAATTTAAAGATGGAGTAAAATTTTCAAGTTCCCTTCTTATCCTTGAAGACCTTCTCACCTCAGGAGTTTGGGGTTCCTAATGAGTAGGTTCCTGAACTGGTTGTGCTGCAACATGTTGCACTTGAACTGACCCCTTGGACACCTTTCCATCCGCAATTTCCTCTAACATTGTGTATTCTTTCTTTGATTCCTCTTTTTTTCCTGCAACTGATCTTTATACATGACTTTTTCATTTAAGACAATATCTCTAGACCAAAATATTTTCTTGTCCTTAAGACTCCAAACACAGATACCAAAGTCACCCTCACCATATCCAACAAAGTTGCATTTCTCAAACTTAGCCTCTAACTTGTTCCTATCATCTTTATCAATGTGAACAAAAACCTCACATCCAAATACTCTAAGAAATGAGTAATCAATTTTCTTACCAGACAAAGCCTCCTCGGGTATACCTCCATCCAAGGCCATAGATGGTCATCTATTAATCAGATAAATATTTGTACTTACTGCTTCTTCCCAAAACATGAGTGGAAGTCCCACATGTAACCTCATGCATTTAAAACAATCCATGATTATCCTGTTCATTCTCTCTAACACTCCATTTTCTAGTGGAGTCTTCAGAACCATCATTTTCCTACGGATCCCATTCACCGAATAGTAATCAAGAAATTCATTTTTGTAATACTCCCCTCCATTATCCGACCTAAGACATTTCATATTGAGACTTGTTTCATTCTCAACCAAGGTTTTCCATATTTTGAAATTTTCAAACACATCAAATTTCTTTCTAATGCAATATACCCAAACATTTATAGTTGCATCATTAATGAAAGTGACATAATAACATGAAACACCAATAGTGTTTACCTTAGTTGGCCCCCATACATTTTTATGTACCAACTCCAACTTACCCTCCTTCCTGGTAGGTCCAACCTTAAGGAATCTCACCTGCTTCTATTTCCCATAAACATAGTCCTCACAAAAGTCCAAATCTAACTCATTTAATCTAGGAAACATGTCCTTTAGAATTTTTATGCCATTTTGAATCATATGACTGAGTCTCTGGTGCCACAAAGTTTCATCTCCATCTACAGCAACTAAATTACAATAATCAGCACCACTGGTTAAATACAAAGTACCAATTTTCTTACCTCTTGCAACCACAAGAGATCCCTTGGGTAACCTTCCAAGAAACTATTGTAAAACTGGTCATACAACCATCACTACCCAACTGACCCAATGATATCAAGTTTCACCTTAACTTAGGCACATGCCTGATGTCCCTAAGTATCCATGTGTTCATATTCTACATTTTCACCCGAATTCAACATTTCCCTACTATGATGCATGGTTCATCATCACCAAGATATACATGTCCAAAATCACCTTGAACAAAATTATTAAAGTAATGTCTATGTGGGGTGGCATGGAAAGAAGCCCCTGAATAATTAAGGCATCCTGACAAACATCACCTGATTTTACATTTACCTCCTTAGTTTCCTACTTCTTATTCTTATTATCCCAAAGAGCCTAACAATATTTCTTAGCATAACCAACCTTCCCACAGTGCAAACATTCCAACTTACTCTTGGACTTTGACCTTATGTGATCATTTGAATTCC